>JAPQNM010000016.1:2029699-2042199 GCA_029783475.1 Metacarcinus magister
CTCAGTCTGTCTTCTCCTCCACTCGCCACTCTCCCTTCATTCTTTCTCTCCACTACTCTGCCTCCCTATTTTTCCTCCACACTTTCTCTCTTTCCCTCCATCAGTCTGTCTTTCTTTCCTCCACGTTTGCACCTGAGCTGGAGGGAAAATAGTAGAGGTGTGTTGAGGTATGAGACCACTTTGTTACTTTGTGTTAATCTTGATACACTGTCATCGTCCTTCACACACTCTTTTTCTCCTACTCTCCCTTCTTTTATCTTCCCTCCATTCATTCCTCATATCTCTCTCCTTTTTCCCCTTGTCTCTATTCCTTCATTTCTTCCTCCTTTTATTCCTTCTCTCCTTCCTTTTTTTTTTCTTCCCTCCATCCATTCCTCCATCTCTCACTCCCTCCTCCTCCTCCTACGTTGGTCTGTTTTTTTTATGTCTAGTTCCTCCTTTTTATTATTGGTATTATTAGCAAGTGTTTTTTTCATTTACTTCTCGTTTAATTTCTTCTTTCCTCGCTTTATTTTTCTCTTACTTTTAATTGTAACTGACATTCTGTTTATATTATTCTCTCTCTCTCTCTCTCTCTCTCTCTCTCTCTCTCTCTCTCTCTCTCTCTCTCTCTCTCTCTCTCTCTCTCCCTCTCTCTCTCCTGCTTTTATGCACTCTGTCCCTT
This sequence comes from Metacarcinus magister, assembly GCA_029783475.1. Lineage (NCBI taxonomy): Eukaryota > Metazoa > Arthropoda > Malacostraca > Decapoda > Cancridae > Metacarcinus > Metacarcinus magister. The sequence continues at coordinate 2,030,364 of JAPQNM010000016.1, forward strand.
CTTCCTTCTTCCTCTTTTCTTAGTAATATCAGTGAGAAGATGTAAAAGGGAAGAAGAAAAATGTGGACAGGTAGAGATACAAGAAAAGAGTGAATGCAAGTATCACATATATGGGAGGATCACTCGAGTGTATTAAGGAGGAGGAGGAAAAAGAGGAGGAAAAAGAGGAGGAGGAGGAGGAGGCGGAGGAAGAAGAGGAGGAGGAGAAGGAGGAGGAGGAGGAGGAGGAGGAAAGTTAAAAAGAAATGTAAGAAATCTAGAGAGAAAAAAATATATAATAGATGGAAATAAGAAGAAAGGAAAAGAGACTATGTTTTTTTCTATCAAGAAATAGTATTTTTTCTAAACAAATAAAGAAAAGTTGAGAAATTAATGAAATATCCGTAACAACAAAACATTAGTGTGCAATATGGGAAAAAAAACAACTAAATAATACAATAACTGGTGAGAAAATATAGTGAAAAGCATAAGTTCATGAGAAAATATGATTAATGGGAAAAGTAAACTCAGAGAAAATTAGAAAAATATGAGAAAGACTCAGGGAAAGAAAAAACAAAGACTGAAATAATAGAGAAAGTGAGTCTGGCGAAGTGAAAAGTGAAAACAGAGAGTTGGTAGAGAAGGAAAAACAGTGAAAATAGTGGACTAAGTACGTTTAATGATAGATAGATAGAAGAATAGATAGAAGAATAGATAGATAGAAGAATAGATAGATAGATAGATAGATAGATCGAGAAACGAGAGAAAGAATAAACATACACTCGTTACCAGATCACTAAAAACAACAGTAAAAAACCAACATCTTAAAAAAAACCTGTACAACTTAATTAATTTTTTTTACTTAAATTACTAATATTTTCGTTGAGTATTTGAGTCAAAATTCTTAAGTATTCTAATTTTCAAAGCATTAAACTATTATATCATCGATGTAATTGGAGGATCGAGAATTCCAGACACTAACGATCAGATTAAATACGTGTTTGGTTTCGTTGTTAGAGAACCTTTGACCAATTATCTTGAAACTGTTATATGTGATCGATCGACTGTCAAGTAAACGTTTGTGTTGATGTTATGAAATACTTTGAATATTCTAAACACCTCCATTAGATCACCTCACATCCTCTGTACGAGAAAAGGAAAATAACATAAACAAGAATGATGAGGAGGTATTAAAAAAGGTTGAAAATGAGGAGAAAGAGAAGGAAAAGAAAAAGAAAAAGAGAAGAAAGAGTAGTAGGAGGAGGCAGGATTCGAGTCAGTTAATTGATGTTTCAGTTGTTTATCCAGACGACAAAAGGAGAAAGATGAGAAGTCGCGGGGAAGGAAGGGAGGGAGAGATGGAGGAAAGGGAGGAGAGAAAGGGAAGGATGGAGGCTGGATGAAGAGTAAGAGAGGGGGAAGGAAGAAAGAATGAAAGAGGATGTGATGGATGAGGAATATTCTAAAAGTTTGGTCCTTCTTCCCTTAGAGAGAGAGAGAGAGAGAGAGAGAGAGAGAGAGAGAGAGAGAGAGAGAGAGAGAGAGAGAGAGAGAGAGAGAGAGAGAGAGAGAGAGAGAGAAGGCTTACTAGTGCAGGTGGTTAATTAGTGCACCTGGAAAACATATTTGTTTTTGATATCAGAGGCAAAAAAAATTATCATGCTTCTCAACCGACTATGTATCTCTCTCTCTCTCTCTCTCTCTCTCTCTCTCTCTCTCTCTCTCTCTCTCTCTCTCTCTCTCTCTCTCTCTCTCTCTCTCTCTCTCTCTCTCTCCATATAATGAAACATAAATAGACAGATGAAAACGGAAAAATATAGTTCTAAATTTTCTTAAAGAGACTAAGCTTATTCAACTCTTCCTTCCTTCCTCCTCCTCCTCCTCCTCCTCCTCCTCCTCCTCCTCCTCCTCCTCCTCCTCCTCCTCCTCCTCCTCCTCCTCCTCCTCCTCTTCTCGTGACCTACTCTCCTCCCCAGTCACCCTTGGGTCAACTGAGGCCAAAATTAGACAAGCCTTCATTATCTTCGTGACACAATGGGTCTCGTAACTTGCAGGCAGGACTAGGAGCCTCCACCTGGGTAATTGGCTTGAGTCAGGTCATCTCCACTCCTCCACCCACCCTCTCCTTCCCTGGGCGTGAGATGGGCGGCCTTGAAAGGGACAAGGAACGGAGATGTGGAGGATGGTATTACAGCCTCTCCTCCTCCTTCTCTTCTTCTTGTTGTTCTTCTTCTTCCTCCTCCTCCTAGCTGTCCTATCGTCATACATTCAATTTCATGCTGAAGGAAATATTTGCGGACAAGAAATTTCTTCAGTGAACTTACTTGGCTGGCACCGAGGGAGGGAAGGAAGGGGGGGGGGCGGTAATTGGAGTAGCGATGGAGGGGAAACATGGAAGGAGAGATAGGAAAAAGAAGAAAATTCATAGTGGAACAGGAAAGGAGATGAGAGAGAGAGAGAGAGAGAGAGAGAGAGAGAGAGAGAGAGAGAGAGAGAGAGAGAGAGAGAGAGAGAGAGAGAGAGAGAGAGAGAGAGAGAGAGAGATGTATAATTTGTAAGTATTTTCTTGTTTCCTTCTAATCAATGGAAATTAGAAATATCTGCAGACAAAAAGGGTCCAACTGTTTTTTTTAGGAATATATTCAATCACACACAAAGCAATAAAGGGAAATTTTTGTCATTTTTTTCCCTATCGTTTTTTTCTGAATATAATAAATTCTTATGGCTTTTCTATTTTTATTAAAGGCAACCATTCATAATACCCTCATAAAAACAGCCTATTTTTAGCCTCTATTTTTCTCTCTCTCACTCTCTCTATCTCTTTTCCTCTCTCCTGATAATAAATGGGATGTTTAACAGAGAGAGAGAGAAAGAGAGAGAGAGAGAGAGAGAGAGAGAGAGAGAGAGAGAGAGAGAGAGAGAAAAAAAAAGAAAAAAAAAAGAGAGAGAACTCACTTTCTTTTCTTCTGATGATTTCTGTCACCATTTCCTATTATTGGTGTCGCCTCACAGAGAGAGTGGGAGTCCCTTATTTTCTCTGACGAGCCTAGGAGGACAGGAAGGACAAGAGGCAGGGCAGTAGAGAGGAAAGAAAGGTGAAGGAAGGTTGCGAAGAGAGAGAGAGAGAGAGAGAGAGAGAGAGAGAGAGAGAGAGAGAGAGAGAGAGAAAGAGAAAGAGAGTTGATACTTAAAATTCTCTCATTCTCTTTTTTTTTTTCTTCTCTCTCTCTACCTCTCTCTCTAATCATACCTGCAAATTTCCATACACAAACACATTGATAATTACTGTCCACACACCTGCCTCCACCTGTATACCTATCCACACACTGTACACTACACTATACTACACTACACTACACCACACCACACCACACTACACTACACTACACTACACTACACTACACTACACTACACTACACTACACTACACTACACTACACTACACTACACTACACTACACCACACCACACTACACCACACTACACTACACTACACCACACTACACTACACTACACTACACTACACTACACTACACTACACTACACCACACTACACCACACTACACTAATTAGTGGTGTGAAGGACCATACTGATTTTATTATCTGTTTTAACCCAAATAAATTCATTTATAGCAATAAAAGTTACTGGTGAAATTAACTGAAACTATGCTGAAAGTCTTACATTATTCCCATGTACAACATAGTTTAAAAAAAACAAAATCGAAGAGGAAATTTTGCAAAAAATTTCCCAGAGTAGAAAAAATGACAGAAATACACCATATGTTGAGGACAATTCTAGACATCCACGAGGGTCTGTAAGATGGTTAAACGTGTCGTAAGGCTTAGTTATGAACTGCTTTGAGCTGTAACAGTCATTACAAGAATATTCGTGGACGTTAAGACAATATGTGTTCCTTACCGGGTAACGTGTCGTGTGTAGGAGTATACGCGGGTTACTGATGGCTATCATATCCTCTCGATGGAGCTTGACACTGCAATAAAAGTACTGCATTACATTTTTTAATGAAAATAAATCACTTCCATAGCCATTGGCACCGGTGACAGAGTCAGTAGTGAAAATTTTGATCGGTCGGTCATGTCCAAACGAGCGGTGGGAATTGAATTGTTTTCTGCCTCTGTATACCTAATTCTAGTGAGCCTTATCTTGATGCAGCAGCATTTAAGAATGAAAATAAATAACTTCCATAGCCATTGGCACCGGTGACAGAGTCAGTAGTGAAGATTTTGATCGGCCGGTCATGTCGGTCCGAGCGAGCGGTGGGAATTGAATTGTTTTCTGCCTCTATATACCTAATTCTAGTGAGCCTTATCTTGATGCAGCAGCATTTAAGAATGAAAATAAATAACTTCCATAGCCATTGGCACCGGTGACAGAGTCAGTAGTGAAGATTTTGATCGGCCGGTCATGACCGAGCGAGCGGTGGGAATTGAATTGTTTTCTGCCTCTATATACCTAATTCTAGTGAGCCTTATCTTGATGCAGCAGCATTTAAGAAGGTCAAAGAAAGGCTATGTACACTACAGGAGTAATCAAACAGACTCTGCCATCCTGAAATAGTGTATAAAAACTTGTTTTCATCATATGTTCTACTTAAACTAGTTGTAACTCCTTTCGTTTTACTCGTATTGAATTTTCAAGCAATGCTTCAAAATCTGCACCTTTTTCTGATCCTTATGGTATGTAACAAGTACTGATAAACACAATATTAAGAAAATATATATTACGTCCTCACGTAAATTTCGTAGATTATAAATAATGAAAAAAGAAACTAGACGCAGGATTGGAATGGGATAGGGTTTAAAAAGAGGAGAAAAATATTTATGATTTCACAATATAGTTCTTTGTTATATTTGATCGCTATCTATCTCATGAAAAATAGTTATCTACTAAAATAATGATATCATTAAACAAACCATATTAGCTTCTAAGCTAAGATACCATTTGAACAAAGTGCTTTGTTTATTAGTTGGTAATTTCATAAGGAATATCTGATATCTTTTCCATCAACATTGGTAAAGTATTAGATCCACCATACTGATTTTATCATCTGTTTTAACCCAAATAAATTCATTTATAGCAATAAAAGTTACTGGTGAAATTAACTGAAACTATGCTGAAAGTCTTACATTATTCCCATGTACAACATAGTTTAAAAAAAACAAAATCGAAGAGGAAATTTTGCAAAAAATTTCCCAGAGTAGAAAAAATGACAGAAATACACCATATGTTGAGGACAATTCTAGACATCCACGAGGGTCTGTAAGATGGTTAAACGTGTCGTAAGGCTTAGTTATGAACTGCTTTGAGCTGTAACAGTCATTACAAGAATATTCGTGGACGTTAAGACAATATGTGTTCCTTACCGGGTAACGTGTCGTGTGTAGGAGTATACGCGGGTTACTGATGGCTATCATATCCTCTCGATGGAGCTTGACACTGCAATAAAAGTACTGCATTACATTTTTTAATGAAAATAAATCACTTCCATAGCCATTGGCACCGGTGACAGAGTCAGTAGTGAAAATTTTGATCGGTCGGTCATGTCCAAACGAGCGGTGGGAATTGAATTGTTTTCTGCCTCTGTATACCTAATTCTAGTGAGCCTTATCTTGATGCAGCAGCATTTAAGAATGAAAATAAATAACTTCCATAGCCATTGGCACCGGTGACAGAGTCAGTAGTGAAGATTTTGATCGGCCGGTCATGTCGGTCCGAGCGAGCGGTGGGAATTGAATTGTTTTCTGCCTCTATATACCTAATTCTAGTGAGCCTTATCTTGATGCAGCAGCATTTAAGAATGAAAATAAATAACTTCCATAGCCATTGGCACCGGTGACAGAGTCAGTAGTGAAGATTTTGATCGGCCGGTCATGTCGGTCCGAGCGAGCGGTGGGAATTGAATTGTTTTCTGCCTCTATATACCTAATTCTAGTGAGCCTTATCTTGATGCAGCAGCATTTAAGAATGAAAATAAATAACTTCCATAGCCATTGGCACCGGTGACAGAGTCAGTAGTGAAGATTTTGATCGGCCGGTCATGTCGGCGAGCGGTGGGAATGATGTTTTCTGCCTCTATATCCTAATTCTAGTGAGCCTTATCTTGATGCAGCAGCATTTAAGAATGAAAATAAAAACTTCCATAGCCATTGGCACCGTGACAGAGTCAGTAGTGAAGATTTTGATCGGCGGTCATGCCGAGCGAGCGGTGGGAATTGAATTGTTTTCTGCCTCTATATACCTAATTCTAGTGAGCCTTATCTTGATGCAGCAGCATTTAAGAAGGTCAAAGAAAGGCTATGTACACTACAGGAGTAATCAAACAGACTCTGCCATCCTGAAATAGTGTATAAAAACTTGTTTTCATCATATGTTCTACTTAAACTAGTTGTAACTCCTTTCGTTTTACTCGTATTGAATTTTCAAGCAATGCTTCAAAATCTGCACCTTTTTCTGATCCTTATGGTATGTAACAAGTACTGATAAACACAATATTAAGAAAATATATATTACGTCCTCACGTAAATTTCGTAGATTATAAATAATGAAAAAAGAAACTAGACGCAGGATTGGAATGGGATAGGGTTTAAAAAGAGGAGAAAAATATTTATGATTTCACAATATAGTTCTTTGTTATATTTGATCGCTATCTATCTCATGAAAAATAGTTATCTACTAAAATAATGATATCATTAAACAAACCATATTAGCTTCTAAGCTAAGATACCATTTGAACAAAGTGCTTTGTTTATTAGTTGGTAATTTCATAAGGAATATCTGATATCTTTTCCATCAACATTGGTAAAGTATTAGATCCACCATACTGATTTTATCATCTGTTTTAACCCAAATAAATTCATTTATAGCAATAAAAGTTACTGGTGAAATTAACTGAAACTATGCTGAAAGTCTTACATTATTCCCATGTACAACATAGTTTAAAAAAAACAAAATCGAAGAGGAAATTTTGCAAAAAATTTCCCAGAGTAGAAAAAATGACAGAAATACACCATATGTTGAGGACAATTCTAGACATCCACGAGGGTCTGTAAGATGGTTAAACGTGTCGTAAGGCTTAGTTATGAACTGCTTTGAGCTGTAACAGTCATTACAAGAATATTCGTGGACGTTAAGACAATATGTGTTCCTTACCGGGTAACGTGTCGTGTGTAGGAGTATACGCGGGTTACTGATGGCTATCATATCCTCTCGATGGAGCTTGACACTGCAATAAAAGTACTGCATTACATTTTTTAATGAAAATAAATCACTTCCATAGCCATTGGCACCGGTGACAGAGTCAGTAGTGAAAATTTTGATCGGTCGGTCATGTCCAAACGAGCGGTGGGAATTGAATTGTTTTCTGCCTCTGTATACCTAATTCTAGTGAGCCTTATCTTGATGCAGCAGCATTTAAGAATGAAAATAAATAACTTCCATAGCCATTGGCACCGGTGACAGAGTCAGTAGTGAAGATTTTGATCGGCCGGTCATGTCGGTCCGAGCGAGCGGTGGGAATTGAATTGTTTTCTGCCTCTATATACCTAATTCTAGTGAGCCTTATCTTGATGCAGCAGCATTTAAGAATGAAAATAAATAACTTCCATAGCCATTGGCACCGGTGACAGAGTCAGTAGTGAAGATTTTGATCGGCCGGTCATGTCGGTCCGAGCGAGCGGTGGGAATTGAATTGTTTTCTGCCTCTATATACCTAATTCTAGTGAGCCTTATCTTGATGCAGCAGCATTTAAGAATGAAAATAAATAACTTCCATAGCCATTGGCACCGGTGACAGAGTCAGTAGTGAAGATTTTGATCGGCCGGTCATGTCGGTCCGAGCGAGCGGTGGGAATTGAATTGTTTTCTGCCTCTATATACCTAATTCTAGTGAGCCTTATCTTGATGCAGCAGCATTTAAGAATGAAAATAAATAACTTCCATAGCCATTGGCACCGGTGACAGAGTCAGTAGTGAAGATTTTGATCGGCCGGTCATGTCGGTCCGAGCGAGCGGTGGGAATTGAATTGTTTTCTGCCTCTATATACCTAATTCTAGTGAGCCTTATCTTGATGCAGCAGCATTTAAGAATGAAAATAAATAACTTCCATAGCCATTGGCACCGGTGACAGAGTCAGTAGTGAAGATTTTGATCGGCCGGTCATGACCGAGCGAGCGGTGGGAATTGAATTGTTTTCTGCCTCTATATACCTAATTCTAGTGAGCCTTATCTTGATGCAGCAGCATTTAAGAATGAAAATAAATAACTTCCATAGCCATTGGCACCGGTGACAGAGTCAGTAGTGAAGATTTTGATCGGCCGGTCATGTCGAGCGAGCGGTGGGAATTGAATTGTTTTCTGCCTCTATATACCTAATTCTAGTGAGCCTTATCTTGATGCAGCAGCATTTAAGAATGAAAATAAATAACTTCCATAGCCATTGGCACCGGTGACAGAGTCAGTAGTGAAGATTTTGATCGGCCGGTCATGTCGGTCCGAGCGAGCGGTGGGAATTGAATTGTTTTCTGCCTCTATATACCTAATTCTAGTGAGCCTTATCTTGATGCAGCAGCATTTAAGAATGAAAATAAATAACTTCCATAGCCATTGGCACCGGTGACAGAGTCAGTAGTGAAGATTTTGATCGGCCGGTCATGACCGAGCGAGCGGTGGGAATTGAATTGTTTTCTGCCTCTATATACCTAATTCTAGTGAGCCTTATCTTGATGCAGCAGCATTTAAGAATGAAAATAAATAACTTCCATAGCCATTGGCACCGGTGACAGAGTCAGTAGTGAAGATTTTGATCGGCCGGTCATGACCGAGCGAGCGGTGGGAATTGAATTGTTTTCTGCCTCTATATACCTAATTCTAGTGAGCCTTATCTTGATGCAGCAGCATTTAAGAATGAAAATAAATAACTTCCATAGCCATTGGCACCGGTGACAGTCAGTAGTGAAGATTTTGATCGGCCAGTCATGACCGAGCGAGCGGTCGGAATTGAATTGTTTTCTGCCTCTATATATCTAATTCTAGTGAGCCTTATCTTGATGCAGCAGCATTTAAGAATGAAAATAAATAACTTCCATAGCCATTGGCACCGGTGACAGAGTCAGTAGTGAAGATTTTGATCGGCCAGTCATGTCGGTCCGAGCGAGCGGTGGGAATTGAATTGTTTTCTGCCTCTATATACCTAATTCTAGTGAGCCTTATCTTGATGCAGCAGCATTTAAGAATGAAAATAAATAACTTCCATAGCCATTGGCACCGGTGACAGAGTCAGTAGTGAAGATTTTGATCGGCCGGTCATGACCGAGCGAGCGGTGGGAATTGAATTGTTTTCTGCCTCTATATACCTAATTATAGTGAGCCTTATCTTGATGCAGCAGCATTTAAGAATGAAAATAAATAACTTCCATAGCCATTGGCACCGGTGACAGAGTCAGTAGTGAAAATTTTGATCGGTCGGTCATGTCCAAACGAGCGGTGGGAATTGAATTGTTTTCTGCCTCTGTATACCTAATTCTAGTGAGCCTTATCTTGATGCAGCAGCATTTAAGAATGAAAATAAATAACTTCCATAGCCATTGGCACCGGTGACAGAGTCAGTAGTGAAGATTTTGATCGGCCGGTCATGTCGGTCCGAGCGAGCGGTGGGAATTGAATTGTTTTCTGCCTCTATATACCTAATTCTAGTGAGCCTTATCTTGATGCAGCAGCATTTAAGAATGAAAATAAATAACTTCCATAGCCATTGGCACCGGTGACAGAGTCAGTAGTGAAGATTTTGATCGGCCGGTCATGACCGAGCGAGCGGTGGGAATTGAATTGTTTTCTGCCTCTATATACCTAATTCTAGTGAGCCTTATCTTGATGCAGCAGCATTTAAGAATGAAAATAAATAACTTCCATAGCCATTGGCACCGGTGACAGAGTCAGTAGTGAAGATTTTGATCGGCCGGTCATGACCGAGCGAGCGGTGGGAATTGAATTGTTTTCTGCCTCTATATACCTAATTCTAGTGAGCCTTATCTTGATGCAGCAGCATTTAAGAATGAAAATAAATAACTTCCATAGCCATTGGCACCGGTGACAGTCAGTAGTGAAGATTTTGATCGGCCAGTCATGACCGAGCGAGCGGTGGGAATTGAATTGTTTTCTGCCTCTATATATCTAATTCTAGTGAGCCTTATCTTGATGCAGCAGCATTTAAGAATGAAAATAAATAACTTCCATAGCCATTGGCACCGGTGACAGAGTCAGTAGTGAAGATTTTGATCGGCCGGTCATGTCGGTCCGAGCGAGCGGTGGGAATTGAATTGTTTTCTGCCTCTATATATCTAATTCTAGTGAGCCTTATCTTGATGCAGCAGCATTTAAGAATGAAAATAAATAACTTCCATAGCCATTGGCACCGGTGACAGAGTCAGTAGTGAAGATTTTGATCGGCCAGTCATGACCGAGCGAGCGGTGGGAATTGAATTGTTTTCTGCCTCTATATACCTAATTCTAGTGAGCCTTATCTTGATGCAGCAGCATTTAAGAATGAAAATAAATAAATTTCCATAGCCATTGGCACCGGTGACAGAGTCAGTAGTGAAGATTTTGATCGGCCGGTCATGACCGAGCGAGCGGTGGGAATTGAATTGTTTTCTGCCTCTATATACCTAATTCTAATGAGCCTTATCTTGATGCAGCAGCATTTAAGGTCAAAGGAAGGCTATGTACACTACAGGAGTAATCAAACAGACTCTGATCAGTAAACCGCTTACAATCTTATTCAATAAATCCTTAAGAGATGGTAAAGTTCCATCAGATTGGAAACGTGCAAATGTAACACCAATCTTCAAAAACGGGGACAAGTCACACCACACCACACTACACCACACCACACTACACTACACCACACACCACACTACACCACACTACACCACACTACACTACACACACTACACCACACTACACTACACTACACTACACTCACACTACACCACTACACTACACACACTACACTACACTACACCACACCACACTACACTACACTACACTACACTACACTACACCACACTACACTACACTACACTCACACACTACACTACACTACACTACACTACACTACACCACACTACACTACACTACACTACACTACACTACACCACACCACACCACACAATCTTCACCGTCTATCTAATCAAGTGCTAAGTATCCCCTTACCTTGCCTACCTGCCCTTTAATTAGGTACTCCACTAATTAAACTCACGATTAGGGTGTTTTTAGTACAGATTTACCTTACCACCCTACCTGCATCTCCCTCTCTCTCTCTCTCTCTTTTCTTTTCTCTCTCTCTCACTTCCTCTCTCACTTGTTTATCTTCAGTAGTACCACGCGCCCTACTCGTGTAAGTGACGGTCTGCCCCTATGCATCTCATCTCCTCTTGTCTCCCCTTGTCTCCCCTTGTCTCCCCTTGTCTGTCTCCCCTTGTCTCCCCTTGTCTTTCCTCGTCTCTCCTCGTCTCTCCTAGTCACTGTGCTGCCCTAATTTCACTCCCCTTGTGACTGGTGGTTGTGTCTTAACGTGCCATAATGCAGTGTTTCTCTCTCTCTCTCTCTCTCTCTCTCTCTCTCTCTCTCTCTCTCTCTCTCTCTCTCTCTCTCTCTCTCTCTCTCTCTCTCTCTCTCTCGCTCTCGCTCTCTCGCTCAGTAGCCAATCAGAACCGAGGAAGGGCGTTTCAAGGGCGATTTGATTGGTTCATGACACGCGTGATTATCGTGAAAGTTTGGGGAAGGAAACGTTCACACACACACACACACACACACACACACACACACACACACACACACA
>JAPQNM010000016.1:2059699-2082199 GCA_029783475.1 Metacarcinus magister
CTGTACAGACACAATAACACCTGTACAGACACAAAAACACCTGTACAGACACAAAAAACACCTGTACAGACACAAAAACACCTGTACAGACACAAAAAACACCTGTACAGACACAAAAAACACCTGTACACACAAACACACCTGTACACACAAAAAAGACTCGGACATAAGAAATAAAAAAAATAAACTGTAGCCACTGATAACATATAGGTTTTAATTTTTTTTTTTTTATATATATTCTTGTTTTTACTGTTTATCTTGGTTTTAATGCGTAACCTATGTTTTTTTTATTATTATACATATTGTTAGTATGTAATTTGATGAATGTTGCGCACGCAGCTGACGCTTCTACCTCCTTTGTGAGGGCGAGCGTCTCCCGCACCAGTTATGTGAGTGTCTTTGTATGGCACGCACCGTCACCCTCTGTCTAGCCTCCGTGCCCCTTGTACAACCTGCGTCAAGTAAAGGGTGCAGGACAACCACTCTTCGTATGATATATCCCAAGTGTCTCCAAGGTACACTTAATACCACATTCCATAAAGTACCTGACAAAAAAAATACATGTTTATGGGCACAAAAAAAACACATATACAGGCACAAAAACGCTTTTACTTGGGCTCAAAACACATACATTGACACACAAAACATCCGTACAAGAAAAAAAAAAACCTATACAAGGGCTAAAAAAAAAACGGACGCAAAAGTATATTCATAAAGGAACAAAAAAAACACCTTTACAATGGCACAGAAACACTTGTACACGGACAAAAAGAACTATCAATCCACGGGAACAAAAACACCTCTACAATATAACACCTGTAACTGATACACATATCTACAGCCGCACAAAAACAAACATCTTAACACGACCACAAAAACATATGTACACGTATAAATAAACACACACAAAAAAACTTTATCATCATACTTTCACGTACACAACATACGAACACACTTACAAGCTGGTGAAAACTACAGGAAAAGAAAAATATACACACACACACACACACACACACACACACACACACACACACACACACACACACACACACACACACACACACACACACACACAGATATATATATATATATATATATATATATATATATATATATATATATATATATATAAAACATCCAAAGGAGAAATTTGTAGATATTCAGTGTGAGAAAAAAATTGCCTTTGATGCTGAAATACTGTAAAAAAAAAAATGTTACGGAAATAAAAGCTTCCCCTTTAGTTTTTTTTTTCAAGGGGGGGAAGGGGAAGGACCAGGGTAAAAGAACCAATTTTTGTAAGTGTTAAAAGAAACGCCAACTCGGAGGAAATTGGAGAGAGAGAGAGAGAGAGAGAGCGAGAGAGAGAGAGAGAGAGAGAGAGAGAGAGAGAGAGAGAGAGAGAGAGAGAGAGAGAGAGAGAGAGAGAGAGAAAGAGAAAGAGAGAGAGGCCTGAATGCGAATTATTGTTATAGAAAAGCATGGTAAGAGGGAAAAAAGTGTTTAGCGTTAAAAGGGAAAAAAATTCTTAAATGAATTCAAAACCTTTATAAGAGAAAAGCAACAATGCTCGTTATAGTAATTGTAAGTTATTATCATTATTATTATTATCGTTACTATTACAATTATTATTATTATTATTATTATTATTATTATTATTACTATTACAATTATTATTATTATTATTATTATTATTATTATTAAATTAAACAGGGTCCATTTACTCCCCTCAAAGCAAACTTACTATTTAGTGGGATGTGATTAAAGAAGAAAGGGAGGGAGAGCAAGGTAGGGAGAGTGGGAGGGGAAGGGGATGGGAGGAAGGTAGGGAGAGGGAAGGAGGGAGGGAAGAGAGAGAGAGAGAGAGAGAGAGAGAGAGAGAGAGAGAGAGAGAGAGAGAGAGAGAGAGAGAGAGAGAGAGAGAGAGAGAGAGGGAGAGAAAGATACTCCCCTTTGATGTTATAAAATATTGTGAACGAAAATGTTAGACTCCTAAATTTTGGTCATGAAATTTATCATGAAAATTGTTGCAGCAAGTTAAAAGGAATTTGATCAAAGTGTCTGGAAAAACCATGTTGGCAACGGTAATGGCGGAAAATTGTACCTTTTGTTCCAGTGTGATTAACTCTTTCCCTTTTTTATTTATTTATTTATTTATTTATTTATTATTCTATTCTTTAGTTTCTTTAATTTTTTTCTTCGTACTTTTATTTGTTGATTGATTATTAGTTGTTGTTTTTTTTAAAGTGTGACTGTTAACATTTCTCTCGTGGTTGTGTGTGTGTGTGTGTGTGTGTGTGTGTGTGTGTGTGTGTGTGTGTGTGTGTGTGTGTGTGTGTGTGTGTGTGTGTGTGTGTGTGTGTGTGTGTGTGTGTGTGTGTGTGTGTGTGTGTGTTTTACGAGAGCTTAACTCACACGGTCTATTTTTAGACTCACTCCCCCACCTCACTTAGCGTACACACACACACACACACACCCACACCCACACCCACACACACACACACACACACACACACACACATACACACACCCACACCCACACACACACACACACACACACACACACACACACACACACACACACACACACACACAACACACAAACACAAACACAAACACACAAACAAACAAACAAGTAAACAAACACAAACTGAAAAAAACAAACTGACAAAAATATGAAAAAAACAATGACCTAACAAAAACAAAAAAAAGTGCAACCGAAAAAACAAAACAAACACGCCAATTAAATAGAAGTAAGGGAGTAGAGAGAGAGAAAAAAAAAAGTGAGAGAGGTAGAGAGAGGGAGAAACAAGGACAGGTGAAGGGTAGCAGGAGGAGGAGGAGGAGGAGGTGGACGAGGTAGCAGCGATAGGACCACACGAAAATTTGGCGACAGTGTGGGCCAAGATTGGGTGGTTTTGTGAGGCGCGGGTTGAGGAAGCAAATGTGGAGGTTCATTACTCAGACCCTTGATGGATTGGGCGGTGAGGAGGAGGGGGAGGAGAGGAGGGAAGGAGGTGGAGTGGAAGCAGGAGATGGAGAGAGATTGACGAGGCCTGGTGCGGAGGGTTGGGAGAGAGAGAGAGAGAGAGAGAGAGAGAGAGAGAGAGAGAGAGAGAGAGAGAGAGAGAGAGAGAGAGAGAGAGAGAGAGAGAGAGATAACATACTAATAAATAGACCAGACGCAGAAAAAGATAGAAAAAAAAGCAATGTATATTAGACTGACATAGAGAGGAAGCGATATTGACACAGACAGACAGACAGGCGGGAAAATATACAATCCTGAAGAGGGAAATTTCATCAGGACAGGTAGGAAAAGGAGGGAAACAGGCGAGGAAAACAGCGCATGTAAAAATATTTCGTACAAGGGAAGGGAAGTGTGAGAAAAAAATATTGCAACGGGGTATTGAGGAAATGGAGGAGAGTAAATATATCCTTTCTCTTTTTTCCTCTCTCTCTCTTTCTCATCGCTCTGTTGACATCAAATACATGGCCAAATTTCCTTCTTTTCTCCTTCTTCCTTCCTCTCTTCCTCCTCTTCTCTCTCCCCCACCTCCCCCTCCTTACCTATCCCCCATCCCTTCCTCCTAAGAGACAAAACTTTCCTCACACGTTTCATTCAAGTCATAATTTGTAAATTAAATGATGATGAATGAGGACAATGAAGCTGTATTTTATAATTAATGTCGTTAGTGTTGCTCTTACTGCTGCTGTTGGATGTTGTTGGTAGTAGTAGTAGTAGTAGTAGTAGTAGTAGTAGTAGTAGTAGTAGTAGTAGTAGTAGTAGTAGTAGTAGTAGTAGTAGTAGACAGACAAATACATAGACGGTGAGACAGCTACACACACACACACACACACACACACACACACACACACACACACACACACACACACACACACACACACACACACAGTAACAGACAGGCACATAAAGACAAGAAAACGGTTCCTAGCTGCACCAAGACTGTTCTTCACTTTTCTTTGTTCGTGTGCGACAAATTAGAGTGACACGTTTGAACGGAATGGTGCTGTCAGTCTTTCTTTTATTTCCTCTCTCTCTTTTTTTTTCTCTCTCTCTCTCTCTCTCTCTTTCACTCTCTCTATTTCTTTGTTTTTCACGTTGTTTTTTACGTGTTTCCTTCATTCGATTTTCACATTACATCAAATTACTTTCTAGGTATTTATTTTCCTTCTTGTTCTTTTTTTTACATTAAATTTGTTTGACTTTGAATATTTATTCTGTGGCGTTATTTATTTCTTGACATTCATATTTCTCCCTTTTCTCTTTTCAATATTCCATTTCCTTCTGTTTGTTTTATTCTCTCTCTCTCTCTCTCTCTCTCTCTCTCTCTCTCTCTCTCTCTCTCTCTCTCTCTCTCTCTCTCTCTCTCTCTCTCTTCTCTCTCTCTCTCTCTCTCTCTCTCTCTCTCTCATACCTTTCCCTTATCCACCTTTCCAAATACAAAGGAAGCAGCTACACCATTTTGGCTCCTACGACCAGGGGACTTAAGGCTCATAATGGTTAAGAGTTGTCAATGGGAGACTCTTACCTCAAATCCCTCCACCAATCATAGCCTCTCAGTGTTTGGCGCCTCGTTCCTATTGGTGGATGGGAAGCTGTTTTCACCATTGTAGAAGAAGAAGAGTTTTGGTGTGACGATATCCAATGATTGTTTTGATGGTTATATATATTTCTCTCTCTCTCTCTCTCTCTCTCTCTCTCTCTCTCTCTCTCTCTCTCTCTCTCTCTCTCTCTCTCTCTCTCTCTCTCTCTCTCATGACCTCGTAACTGCATTAGTGTATGATAAGTACATTAGGGTTGAATTAATAGCTTTGTTGCATTCCTCCTCCTACTCCTCCTACTCCTCTTCCTTCTCCTTCTCCTTCTCCTCCTCCTCCTCTTCCTCCTCCTCTTCCTCTTTTTTTTGGCCTTGCTCGTCCTCCAGTCATGAGTTTCATTAACAACAACAGAAAGACGTCAGTTAATACCATCATTATTTTTCTTCCGTTTGCCTTGTGAAGACCTCGAACCGAAGTAATTTATTCACTGTTACGAAACCAGCGAGACCGGAAAAGAGGGAGATGGAGGAAAGAAGAAGAGTAAGAAGGAAAATAATTAAAAAGAGAAGGAGGAGGAGGAGGAGGAGGAGGAGGAGGAGGAGGAGGAAGACAGCTCGTTAAATACATCAGGAATAACAATGGAAGAAGCAAACAATTAAAAAAATATATAAAATGGGTAAACAAAACAACGATGAAAGAAAAATGAAGCTTCACTGATTCGAACCACAGTAATCCTGAGCCGATAATTATCCTCCCCAATTCGAGTCTCTCCTCAATCATCCGAACTTAAGCGAACTTCACTGATAAAAACAGTAAGGATAATAGCAGTGTGGAGGAGGAGGAATACATACATACACACGTACATACATCGTTACTTAGACAACTGTTTTCTTATGTATGTATGTATGTATGTATGTGTGTAAGAAGGAAAACGGGAAGGTAAAGAAAATGAAGATAGCTTTGTCGTACATGTTTTTTTTTCTTTCCCTTTTTATTTTCTGTGAATGAGGAAATAATGTTGATTTCTTTGAGCCGTGATTCTTTGGAAGTAAACTTGTTTTTGTGTTGTTGTGTTGTGTTGCCATGGCTTCGCTACCTTGGCGGGGAAAAGGAGGACAAAGAAACTCTAGTTATATTTATAGGAATTTCTTTGTGTTTTTTTTTGCTAAGCGCCATGTTTGAAGAAAAAATAATATGAATACGATGTTATGCAAGACTCAAATGTACTTTTTTTTTCATCACACACTAACGTTTTTCTGTTTTCTTTATCACATTTTTATAGCATTTCTTTGATTTGCTAAGCGTCTAGAGAGAGAGAGAGAGAGAGAGAGAGAGAGAGAGAGAGAGAGAGAGAGAGAGAGAGAGAGAGAGAGAGAGAGAGAGATGGTCTTCATATATATTTTTTTTTTTATCTCATCCGTGCCAAACTTTTTTTTATCACTATTTTATGGAATTTCCTTGTTTTCCGAAGCGTTCATGTTTGAAGAAAAAGTGAGAGGAAAAAAATACGCGAAAACCACATTACGCTATCCACCAATTTAATATTTTTTTCATCCGTGTCAATGTTTTTTTTTTTTTCATGTTTTTTTTTCTCGTTTTCTGTTGAAATTTCCGTCGTGTTAAGCATTCATGTTTGAAGCGAGGAGGAAAAAAAAAAAATATGTGAATACGACATTACGTTTTCCTCGTATATATTAACATTTATTTTCCTCACATTTCAAAAGACACTACTTGTAAAATATGTAAATGAAAACAGACTAAATATTTACCTGTGCAATATAAATAACATCTTAAGCAACAACAACAACAAAAATATATATACAAGTGAAAAAAAACACATTCAAACGAAACCAATACAAAGAAAATCGAATCAATCAATCAATTACCTGACAACTTTAAGGAAATAGCCGGTGAAGACTTAGAAAAAAGAAAAACAGCGAAAAGTCGAGAGAAACGGAGTATGATATATGTAAATCCCAGAAAAGTTAGGGCCGTGTCGCAATGTTTCGTTCACTCCGGCAGAATGAGCGAAACATTGCACACACACACACACACACACACACACACACACACACACACACACACACACACACACACACACACACACACACACACACACACACATAAAGAGAGACTGACACAGCTACATATATAAACAGATCAGACAAGAGAGAGAGAGAGAGAGAGAGAGAGAGAGAGAGAGAGAGAGAGAGAGAGAGAGAGAGAGAGAGAGAGAGAGAGAGATACTGGTATATAGTTCACTGACGCTAAAATCCAATAGGTCTGCGCCATAACCAGATTAGCAACAGATAGCTCGATGAACAGCCAGGATTCAGTCAGACTTTCCACCACTTCATAACTGACACTCTCATTCCCTTCCCCTTCCCCTTCCCCATTCCTCTCTTCTTCCCTTCCCCTTTGCACCTCCTTCCGATTAATCGCATCATGCAGGTGTAATAACTTTTAATTACTTTCCCGTGCAATAAATTCAACAGTGCTCGAGTCCCCTGCTCTTGATGAAGGTACGAGAGTCTTATTTCATGTATAACAGCGTGCACACTCGGCATCCCTTGTACTACACTCAGCATATATACAAATAAACCTCGTTCCACCTCTTACGTTTAATTACCATGTGAGTGTATAGAGTAGAGGTTGAATGTACGTGTATTTGAGAACTTATACACCGTAATGTAAACGTTACTGTATATTATAGAACGGGAGATCACGTAACTGACTTGTAAATGTAGCATAAAGGACCATTTGAATCTAAGACTCGACTCGATTTCCACTCTGTCACGTTCGGTAATGAGACGAATTTGTCCTTCAAGGAACACCATTGAAATATTGATTTTCATATATTGATTTCCGCTACCGAGTCCAATTTGCATATATCGAGTTCCACTTTGGGAACAAGTCTTCTGTCCCGCCTGACTCCCTCAAGACTGAGACTGAGGCTTCAATGTCGTGATGTGAGGAGACAATTTACATTTTAACTTTTTGGTTCATTGTTAATTAAGCATGAGACGTTACAGAAATACACATAAATAACCCACTCGAGTGTATAAATTACTATTGTTCCTCATAATCTAAAAGAAAAGAAAAGGTGAAATTCCAGTCGGGTTAGACAATGAACCTCATCTATCACTCGCTGCTTCTCCCGCCAAATGACGTTCGGCGGAAGCTTCAACACACACTTTTGGGGTCTCATAAATCATGAAAAACAAAGAATAATACGAAGGAAAATCGACGGAAACCTACGTACTTTCTTGATAAACTAAGTAGGAAAAGACGAAGAGGAGAAAAACTTATATAGTAAGTCACATATATAAGTTTCCCCTTCAAATAAACTTTCTATCCTAATGTATAAGTATTTTTCGCGATAATCTAAGAGAGAGAGGAAAAAAAAATACTTGATACGATACGCAGCGAGGTAACAGTTTCATGCAGTGTTACTTCCTTTACTAAGCGGATCGAAAACCACGCGTGAGTTTGTAATCCTGAATGTATAAGGAATGAGATTTAGACGTGTTTAAGACCCCATGAAGAGAGAGAGAGAGAGAGAGAGAGAGAGAGAGAGAGAGAGAGAGAGAGAGAGAGAGAGAGAGAGAGAGAGAGAGAGAGAGAGAGAGAGAGAGAGAGAGAGGACAAAACCAAACCTTCTTGACAGGGTGAGATTGGATGCTCCCACGATAAGAGATCATTAGTTATGCTTAAGCTTTGCTCGTCTATCACCAAGATCCAATACCTTCCTCCTCCCCTACCCCCCCCCCCAATCCCTCCTCCTCCTCGCCCGTCAAAAGTTTTAATATATACAATCTTTGATATATAGAAGCATAAGGATCAAGGTCGTGGGTCACCAGCAAGAGAAGAAGAAAAAAAAAGAGGATGAGGAAAAATAGAGGTGACCATTTTATACCTTTAAAATAACACATCACACACCTAACAACAACAACAACAACAACAACAACACTAATAACAACAACAACGAAGTCATACTAGTAATCAAGGCAAGGTAACGTGCATGACAAACAGGTCTTATGACATGACGACACAGAGGTCATTTTAACCCCAAAGCACTCTGGACTAAAAGGACATTAGGAGGGAGGGAAGGGAAGGGAAGGGAAGGGACAGAGGGAGGGAGGGAAGGGTTGCAGGGGAGGGGGTGAGGGAGGGGTGGTTTAGCATTTTAATGTTCATATATCATTGTTTTGTTACACGTTGTATCGATGCTCCCCTCCCTCTCCTCCCCTTTCTCCCCTCCCCCAACCACACTCAACTTGACCCTCCCACTGACCTTTACCGACCTTCATACCGGCCCCCCCCCCTCGCCCCGTCAGCAGGTGAGCAGGAGAGGGCGTTGAGGACAGAGTCACGTAAGGGTCAGAACAGGTGATAGGGACAAATATTCTGGGGCTTAACGACGTCATTTCCTCGTCGCTTGAATATTCGCCGCGGTGACTTCAGCAAATGATCTCATAAAGGCGCGTCGATTCCTTAAAACAGACGATGGATATTAAGGAAAAGGGAATCCGATGCTGAATATAGAGGATCGAAGCTTCTATAAATGAGGGAGTTACGAGTGTGAGTGTGTGTTTGTGTGAGGTTGTTCAAGGTTGTTTTCCCTCCTCGTTCCTGGTGGTGTTTGCCTTGCTTGTCTGATGGGAAATATAACGCCGCCTGAGTTATACATTATCACGGAATGAATAGCTTTATAGCCGTTAGCTTGGTAATGAGAAAATTTAGTACTGAATATAATGTGTAGTCAATATATTTCTTTTGTTGTTATAGCTTGCGTGTCGATGTTAATTTGGCACTGCAATGTTGTGATAGTGTGTGTGTGTGTGTGTGTGTGTGTGTGTGTGTGTGTGTGTGTGTGTGTGTGTGTGTGTGTGTGTGTGTGTGTGTGTGTGTGTGTGATACGCACTTGCAAATAATAGAAAAGAAAAATAGTTCCCATTTCCCAGAGCAAGTTAGCCAAGACCACATGTAGCTCCATCAGGATGTGTGAAAGAGAGAGAGAGAGAGAGAGAGAGAGAGAGAGAGAGAGAGAGAGAGAGAGAGAGAGAGAGAGAGAGAGAGAGAGAGAGAGAGAGAGAGAGAGAGAGAGAGAGAGAACCAGAAAAAGAAAGAAAAAAGAGACTGGGATGACTCGATCTGTTTTCACGAACGACTCGAAAATTTACATTGCATTCTGTGGAAGCTCAAGCTGTGAGTTTAGTGTTTTATGGAAAGTCGTGGGCGTGGGCGGTGTGTGGGTGGATGAGTGGGTATACGAGATGATGAATGGACACACGAATAAGGCTGAACTATCCGCTTCTCATGTGTTGATTGCATGGATGAATGAGTGCCACACGAGAGTCAAGCAGCGCTGGTGTTAGTGACTCCGGTGCAGATCAACAGGTGGGAAGACTGAATGATTAATGGTTTCACTCACCGGGAGTCATATGGCGTCGCATCTAACGTTGTGTGAAGTAGTGAATGAAGAAAATAAAAAGTCCATTACGACACGGTAACAACTAAGAGTCAAAGATCAAAGAGTAGTTGTTGTTTTTTTCGTCTGGAAGCTATGGCGCCGGTAGGCTTGATGGAGGCTTAATTTGAATGGTCGGCCTCCGCCCATTAGTAGCGCAAGTTAGATTTTTTAAGTGACGCCTCGTTTCTTGTTGAGAGGCTGTGAGACTTGTTTTTTAGTCGAGCAGGACTGTTGGTGTCTATTCTTCGTTATATGTGTGTAAAGGTAAATGTGTTCAACGTTTGTAGTAAGGTTGAAAGCCACGGCTTTGCTGCTGACTGTTACAATGCTGAGTCTGGTTCACTCGTCCTTGTTGTCAGTTCTTGGTTCTGCTGACGAGATCCTTGGCGTTGTTGTTGAGGCCTTTGATCCTTGTGTTTGGATCGACGCTCGTTCCTGCAGTTCTCACAATGACCAGGGAAGTTGCGTTTGGCTGCAGTGTTTTCCTTCACTTCCTTCTTTCGTGGCAGTAAGGCTGAGACCTTTCACACATCACACGCCCCCATCCCCTTGCTCAACGGGGACAGTAACCACTCCCTGTGAGTTAAAATTCCTGACCGACCTGAGCGGAGTTGGAACCCACGCCTTGCCGGGTGACAGGCGGGGACGTCCACTGGGTGTGTGTGTGTGTGTGTGTGTGTGTGTGTGTGTGTGTGTAGGTATGTTTGTTCTTTACTCTCATATCACGCACACGCACGTAGAAACACGCATCCACTCCCATGCACGCAATGTCTCTTGCTGGCGTGTGTAGTGGACTGATGTGGCCCCTTTAATAACTCTCTCTCTCTCTCTCTCTCTCTCTCTCTCTCTCTCTCTCTCTCTCTCTCTCTCTCTCTCTCTCTCTCTGTCTCTCTGTCTCTCTCTCTCTCTCTCTCTCTCTCTCTCTCTCTCTCTCTCTCTCTCTCTCTCTCTCTCTCTCTCTCTCTCTCTCTCTATCTCGCCATCTATCTATCTATCTTTACATGTGCAATACTTACTTATACTTACATTTCATTTTAGAATATTCAGTTCCAGCTTCTTTTTTTCTTTTTTTCCGTGGTTGCGGGAGGGAGGGAGGGAGGGAAGGAGGGAGGAAGGGGGGGAGGGAGGGGGGGAGGGAGGGAGGCGGTTCGCGGAAAGTAGGAATGAAGATCAATTCGAATTCTTGATGTTTCTCCTGGAAAGCCCAAATTCTGTTGCATCTGTATCGAGGCTGAGAATTAATTAATTTCAGATGTTTGTACAGTGACTTAGCGGCTTTCCTTGCATCTTTCACGGCCTCTCCTAAAAATGGCCGATGAAATGGTGATCGAGAAAAGCTAAATGTGAAACAGGAATAGTGAAAAAGATGAATGAAAGACGAATGAAATTGTTATGTGATAGTGAAAAAGTGTAATGGAATAAAAGGTGGAGGTAAGTGAAAATTGATAATGGGGAAATGAGAGGGAAATTTAAAGAGGTAACGAGATAAGGGAAAAACCGATGGATGAAATTACGAAATGGTAATGAAAAAATGTAAGGAAAATGGAAAAGAGAGGAATAATGTCAGGAAAAATAGAGAAAAGGGGAAGGAAAAGAGTATAGTGAAAAGAGAAACGAAAAAGAATATTGTGAAAAGGAAATGAAAACCGTATTGTTGAAAGGGTAACTGTGAGAAATTATTGTGAAAAGTGATACTGAAACTCGATAGTAAAGTTATAGCTGCAAGTTATAGAGGAAAGTCACAGTGGAGAGAAGGTATAATTATCCATCACTTTCCTGCTATTAGAGTCATTTTGTTGCCGGAAATGAATCACCAAATTGAACCACCGAATCATCCCTGTCTCTCCACCTTGTATTACGATCTGAAACTGCTTCGAAACGTTCCGTAATGGCGACTCTTATGTAACATGGAACTTTCTGCGACTTAGTATGATAGAAGAGACGGAATAAAAGTTTTTGACGCTGCTAAGTTGAAATTATATATGTGGGAAAGTTGGTTGTGGTGGTGGTGGTTGTGGCAGTGGTGATGGTGGTGGTAGTGGCGGTGGTGGTGGTGTGGTTGAGGTGGTGGGTTTGTCGATGTGAAACAGTTGGTAAAGTGAAGCTGATTCGAAGTTGAGTTCGTGATGGTTTGCAGTTACCAAGGGAGATACTGAGTTCCCTGTATATGTACGTATGTACGTATGTATGTATGTATGTATGTATATATGTATGTATGTATGTATGTATGCATATATGTATGTATGTATGTGTATGTATGTATGTATGTATTCATAAACTATTTTGTACTTCTTTGGTATTTATTACTCATAATTTTGTCAATAAACTAGTATTACTACTACTAATACTACTTCTACTACTTCTACTACTATGTATGTATATAAGTACGTATGTATATATGTGTATTTGACTATAACTTAGGATGAGGCTTATGAGGAATTACTAAGTTCTAACATACACAAAACAAAAAAGGAAACATTAATGAACTCTACAACAGATCAGTGAAGAAACTTTCGGTGTCAGAATGAAAAGTAGTCCACACAGCCTCGTCTTCATATAATGTTGTTATTAGAGGTCACTCCACTACCTCCCTTGGCTGTACAAGGCTCCTCATTAACTACTACTCCGTCACTCCCTGTCTTCAGCCTACTTATGTTACTCTATAAGTTTAAATTATATGATTATGGAAGCCAAGAAATGCCTCGAGGAAAATTATCTTCGTGCTTCTTGTTGCCCTTCCTGTTCTTCCTTCTCCTCCTCCTCCTCTTCTTCTTCCTCATCCCAAAGTTTCGTTTTATGGGATATTTTTGTCCATTTCTATATCTTTTTTTCTTCTTCTGCAGATGATTTCCAAAGTATCATCCTATTTTTTTTTTTGTCCTGTTTGATACCTTCCCAATTTCGTTCTCCTTTTTATTCTTTTAACCTGCTCCGTCTTCATCTTTCTCCTCCTCTTCCTCCTCCTCCTCCTCCTCCTCCTCCTCCTCCTGCGGCTGCTGTATGTGACGGCGCTAATATAGTGGTCGATACACACAGTTCAATAAGCCAATGGACAAGTCACTTGGTGTGGTGGGCAATATCCTGCTTCAGACCGTCAAGGAAATGTAAGGAAATGTTCGACCATGATTTTTTTTTCTCTCTCTCTCTCTCTCTCTCTCTCTCTCTCTCTCTCTCTCTCTCTCTCTCTCTCTCTCTCTCTCTCTCTCTCTCTCGTCTCTTAACCATCGATAGATATAGTTTTATTATCTATTTCTTTATATCGTTAGCTCTACATCACATTTTTCATTTATTATTTTTTTATTTAACGTCTCATTGAACCTAATTCTGCAGCGGTTCACCTCAGCATTACCATATTCTTCCCTGATCGATGAATTAGAGAGGAAAGAGAACCCAGTATGGAGAACCACGCTGGGGGGTATAAAAAAGAAATCGAAAAAGAACACGGAATTAGAGAGATCAGAGGAGAGACTGAAGTATTTTTTTTTTTCATCATCTCTCTTTTTGTATGGCTTTACTGGACGTCTTCAACCTTTCTTCCGCCCTTGATGACCTGTCTTTGGTGGGATAGGAGAGTCCTTCGTCCACTTCCCTTCTTTCCCTTTATAAATTCGTCCCTCTTCAACCAGCCACTCTCCCTCTCCCTCTCTCTTCTTTTCCCCCCCTCTCTCTCTCTCTTTTAATATGGGAGGTGACGAGACTTGGTTTTTACAGCAGCGATGAAAAGAAGTTGGTTTGCATAATGAATGAGAGGAAGAAGAAATATAATAAAAGAAATATAATAGAAGAAAGTGGGCTTGACAGATGCGAAAATGTGCATAAGTATTAAAGGTTCTTAAATGGGAGTCAGTTTTATCTTTCTCTTTCTCTCTTTTTTTTTTTCTCTCTCTCTTTCTCTCTCTCTCTTTGGTCAAAATTAATATACATTGATTCGCTCTAATCAGATCTACATATGCATTTCTTTTTCTTTGGCGTTTTTTCTTTATTTTTTTTTACTTTCTCTCTTTCGTTCCCTTTTGAGTTTTTTTTTTAAATGTTCTCTCTCTCTCTTTTTTTTTTTTGAGTTCATTCAGCGCTGTGACCCGTTTATCGCTTTAACCTGGTTACCAAAAAGTATCGTTCACTGCTTAGATAACGCGTTTCACTTCGTTTCGTTCAAGTGATCAAAAAAGGGATGTGGAGCTTTTCACTTTGTATCGTTCAGTGTTTACAAACCTCTGTATTTTCGACTAAATAAAGAGAGAGAAAGAGAGAGAGAGAGAGAGAGAGAGAGAGAGAGAGAGAGAGAGAGAGAGAGAGAGAGAGAGAGAGAGAGAGAGAGAGAGAGAGAGAGAGAGAGAGAGAGAGAGACAGACATACACATAACAGACAGACAAACAGACAAAATCACACACACACACACACACACTGACACACACTGACACACACAAACAGACAGACAAATAGACAGTTAAACAGACATATATACACAGCCCAGAATTAAGATCGGAACTTTATCGAAGCGGCTTCAAACACCTGCCCGAACCTGTCCAAACCCTGAATGATGATTGGGATTTACGGTAGAGCGAGATTAGAACCGAGGGAGAAATGAAGATTGGAATTCCCGCGATATCGTAATTAACACACCACACACACCCACACACACACACACACACACACACACACACACACACACACACACACACACACACACACACACACATGAAAAAGGGCGTAGGATCAAACATTAGTAATTGTTTGTTATATCCAATCATTTAAATTTTCAATCATAAAGTGCTTAATGCTTTTTGTTCTCTCTCTCTATTTATCTATCTATCTATCTATCGATCTATATATCTCTTTGCATAACATTTGAAACATTATGAAAAATCTATACTGCAGTAACAACGAAACACAAATGTAACTATATAGGGGAACGTATATTAAAAAAGTTTTCCCCATAATTATAAAAGTACAAAAAGAATGGGAAAAAAATAAATATATGGTAATATTGAAACTGTGAAATTTTTGTTTTTTATATGTACGTTGGTGTGAAATGAAAATGTAAAAATGTGAAAGGAAAAAAATTGAATGAATGCAAACTAAAAGGGTGTTGTGGGCATAGCAATGATGGTGTGATGGTGTAGTTGATTGCAATTATACCTGAACACACCCACACACACACACACACACACACACACACACACCACACACACACACACACACACACACACACACACACACACACACACACACACACACACACACACACACACACACACACACACACACACACACACACACACACACACACACACTACCATAACCAACCAAAGCCTCCTCTTCCCCCTCTCCATTAAAAAGAAAAAAATACACAAGACTTTTCGTGAATCTAATCAGCCCAGAAAAACCTACTCACCTAACCAGTTTTTTTTTCATTGAAGTTGATTAAACATATAAATACTTTGACCTAATTAAATTTACAAGTTAAGCCTCGTGCAGGTAACCCTTTCACTTCTCTTTCCACGTACTCTTCCTCCTCCTCCTCCTCCTCCTCCTCCTCCTCTTTTGAACCTCTGCAGATGGACAGTCAAGCAAATCTATGTTTAGGGTGAATGTGGGTAGGAAGGAGGGTGAGGCAGTGGTCCTAGGAGCATGCCACTCTAAACACACCATCTGCTCTGCCCAATAACGGGTTCCAATAAGCCTATGGTGCACTAGGGACGGCGTGTTGATAAAGAGAAAAAAAGATAAATGGCTCTCTATCTGCTGGTGGTGGCGTTGACGATGGTGGTGGCCGCGGGTTGTCGTCTCTCTCTCTCTCTCTCTCTCTCTCTCTCTCTCTCTCTCTCTCTCTCTCTCTCTCTCTCTCTCTCTCTCTCTCTCTCTCTCTCTCTCTCTCTCTCTCTCTCTCTCTCTCTCTCTCTCTCTCTCTCTCTCTCTCTCTCTCTCTCTCTCTCTCTCTCTCTCATCGTTGCCTCCTGTATAGAAAGGTCAGTCCAGGTGGCTCTCCCCATAAGCTTTCCCACATACTACACTTGAAGGGCGTCTCTCTCTCTCTCTCTCTCTCTCTCTCTCTCTCTCTCTCTCTCTCTCTCTCTCTCTCTCTCTCTCTCTCTCTCTCTCTCTCTCTCTCTCTCTCTCTCTCTCTCTCTTTCTCTTTCTCTCATCATTCCCTCCGATTTTAGCCTCATCACTGTTTCACTATGTCCCCTTTATCTTACTTCCTCCTCCTTCTCCTCCTCCTCGTCCTGGTCCTCGTTCTGCAGGTGTCTCGTACGTGTTTGGGAATGTTGATTAGAGGCGCCACATTGTGTTGTCTTCCTTTGTCCTCTCCTGTTTACCCACGAAGCTACGTAGGCAGCGGAGACCCACGTTATTGGATATTTATTCGACGAAGCCCGCGCTACACGGAGTCACCGGTAAATAGATGCATTGGCTCGAATAGAAATGAGGGGAATTGAATGGATAGATAGATAGATAGGCAGGCAGGCAGGCAGGTATAGGGGAAGGTAGGTAGGTAGGATGGGAGGGAGAGAGAGGTAGGTAGACGAAGACATATTTTTCAAAGGGATGTCTGACTAGGTTAAGAGATAGATAGATAAAAGATAGTGTATGTAAGGATTATGTTGGAAAATGGAAGGTAGGAAGGTAAAGATGTTAGTTATATAGTAAGGTAAAGGCAGTGAATGTCGAATATGGTTTCTTGACAGGTAAGTAAGTAATTAATTAAGGACAGGTAACTAAAGAGACAGGTAAATTAATGGTTATAAGGCACAGGTATATGATGTCTATGTTTAAGAATGAACAGGTAATTAAGATAGAAATACACAGGTAATTAAAGGTGTGAAGACAATTAATTAAGGTAGACATGAACGGTAGCCAAAGGAACAGCTTCATATAGGTAAGCTGATTAATACAAAGCGCAGGTATCATGTATGCAACTTTAATAACTGTCTATGTAGCTG
The DNA here is from genome assembly GCA_029783475.1 of Metacarcinus magister. Lineage (NCBI taxonomy): Eukaryota > Metazoa > Arthropoda > Malacostraca > Decapoda > Cancridae > Metacarcinus > Metacarcinus magister. The sequence continues at coordinate 2,076,674 of JAPQNM010000016.1, forward strand.
TATAAGTGATCGGGGATGAATACAAAGGAGTGAGTCTGCATGTATATTGACTGATTAACACCTAGGTAATTGGATGCATGGATACAGGTGCCTCAGTAATTGAAAGTCATTCCCTTACATGTCAAAGCGTGTGTGAGTAAATGGATGAGGAACAGAACACAGTGAGTGGTGAGTCCAGGAATGTTTTGGGAGGCAGAGAAAGATGGGAACAAACTGCGTGAAGAACAGGTTATAGTAAGGGAGAGAGAGAGAGAGAGAGAGAGAGAGAGAGAGAGAGAGAGAGAGAGAGAGAGAGAGAGAGAGAGAGAGAGAGAGAGAGAGAAAGTTAGAATGGTAGAGGTGAGAGAAATGGGAAAGGTAAGTGTAAATTGTATCAAAAACAGGTTAAAAGCAGGAAAAGGGAGGAAAGAAAAATGTGGAAGTGAGTGAGAGAAGCAGAATTGAACTATGAATATGAGAGAGAGAACGAGAGAAAGATAGATAGATAGATAGATAGATAGAGAGAGAGAGAGAGAGAGAGAGAGAGAGAGAGAGAGAGAGAGAGAGAGAGAGAGAGAGAGAGAGAGAGAGAGAGAGAGAGAGAGAGAGAGAGAGAGAGATATTACCTCCACCATTTCCGTGTCCGTGCTAACCCTCCTCCTCCACTTTTCCTCCCCCTCCAGGTCGTTCAGGAGTACGAGAGGGCTGTCATCTTCCGCCTCGGTCGCCTCCTAAAGGGCGGTGCAAAAGGCCCGGGTATCTTCTTCGTCGTCCCTTGCATCGACTCCTACAGAAAGGTCGACCTCCGAACTGTCTCCTTCGATGTGCCGCCGCAAGAGGTAAAGTCCTTGGTCCTATTTTCTTTACATGTCTCCCTTAAGTTAAATTTTGCTATAGATCTCTCTGAAAAAATGTTGTGTTTATAAAAACTTTCATTATTAGATCGAAAAAAATATCATATACAAAATCGATGACTTTCTCTTTGTACTTACTTGTTAATCCTCTCATTTCTTTCCGTCGATGCGTAGAACCCGATTTGATTATTGAACTTCGTAGGGAACATAAAAATGTTAATTTGATTATGAACACTAAGAGCAGCAGCGTTCCATCACCTGTTATTGCAAGGCTGGACCTCGCGCCGCTCACCCTTGATTGTGTTAGGCGGGCCAGAATTCGGGAGGTTTTTTTTCAGATAGAACTGGTCAGTTTTTTCAACTTTTTATTCGAGGGAGGCAGTGTTTTGTTTTGTTTTGTTTCCTTTCCTTGGAGGTTTGCTTTGGCTTCACTTGTTCAAAATCGTAGGTCTGGGTTGAGACAGGTAATCCAATTCTTACAGGATTTAATGAACATTACAAAAGTATTGTTTTATGCATTTATTTGTTCTTTATTCTCTTACGGCCATGTTTCCCCCACGCGTGTTTATGAAACAATTATAAAGGTTACACACAGAATGGTGACCATAAATTTGCATTAATAGTTATGAGTAAATATAGAAAATTAGTTTATTCTTCATAATGCGTGTAGATATTGTGCTGTAAGTGAGGCAAGATGAGTGTCATGCAATATCATGCCATGAATTTAGAAAAGAAAAAGTACTGCCCTGCGATAATGGATTGACATAACAGATAAAAGTTTATATGTTATTTATAAGTATTTTGAAATCATCTTTAATTTTCAGTGCACAGATAGAAATAGTTTAATGTTCCGTTAGACAGTGAGATATAATGATCACTGTGAAATGAAAGGGTTAGTGAAGGTACTTAACAACAGGAGAAAATCTTTTATTTTCCTGTGCAATTATAATAATAATGATGATAATTATAATAGTAATGATCATGATGATGATGATGATAATAATGATAAAAATAATAATAATAATAATAATAATAATAATAATAATAATAATAATAATGAAAATAATAATAATAGTAATAATGATAACAATAATAATGTCCTAATACATAAAGATAGGTGTGTGTCACTTTAAACACGAGCTGTACAATGCGAGAACATGACAGTTAACAAGATAGTCACAATGAACAGCAAGTCACGGCATTCAATGACACACAGCACCACGTAAAGGGTGAGAGTTGGTAGTTGGTAGTTGATAGTTTAATTTACACGTAAGAATATTTACAAACCATTTAATGAAAGACCAAGACTTTTGATGACAGGAATTAGGCTTCCGATAAAAAAAATTTTAAATCGAGTGAAATTTATTGGTAGTCTTAAAGAGTAAATTTATGCTGAGCAGTAATTTATGACATTGCAAATGCAAGCAGAATTTAATTATTGCGTGCATGTGCCTGTGAAGTCATGAGGAAACAGAACTGAGGCAGCCAGGCAGGTCATCACAGGTTTGATGTTTAATGAAATATCTATTAATATGTATTGCATACACGCGCGTTCACACCTTTTTACATAGATTTTGAGGACTCTTTAGGTCTTGAATTTTTTTTTTAACCATTACCACATTTTCCTCTATGGGACACGTTAGGCATGAGAACGATACTATCTAGCAATGTTTTTTTTTTATAAGGAGTTTGTCATTTAGAAAAGAAAGGTATATTTTTTCTAAGGCTTTGATAAAAAAAAAAAAAATTTAATATACAAACCACATGTGTTCTTTTGATACATTAGCAGCCATGGTTCAGTAAGCTGCAGACAGGGTTAGGTGTTGCCAGGCAGTGTGTGGTAATATACTCATACAAGACAGGGAAAGGAAGCTGCAAAAAATATATATAGATAACTAAATAAAAGGACGTTACATTGAATAGTTCTAATATAGTTTTGTTTTTCCTTTCTTAACATTCTAATAATTTTAGCATAAGTCCCTTTATGCATATCTACATCTTTACTTATAACGTCTTAACATCCTATTAGACTTTACTGGAAAACAAAACCAACAAACTAACAGATCAACAAAATATAAATTAGACAATCTTATATATCATCATTATATAAACGATTCACAGCGTGGTACAGATTTATGTAAGCATGATTTGTTGTTTTATTTAGTTTAGTTTTATGAATCACATTGAACTAAATTGTACATTATTATAAAGTATGTGTTTACGTAGAGGTGAGACCCAACATTAGGCTGGTCACCCCTTCCTTGGCTTGGCAGGACGGCAGGTACAAGGCTCCTACTCCCACCAGCTAACCAAGACCACTACAATAATAATAATAATAATGATAATGATAGTCTTCCTCCTGTTTGTCCCCCGTTAATACCGCTCACTAAATACCCTTTTTATAAACAGTCCTCTATTCTCATCCAGTAATGATTAATGAGTCTAAATAAATATCCAAGTTCATAAAAAAAGAGGTTTATAACATTGTAAAAAGCAACACGAAACTAATGTTATTTAATGTTTGTTATAAGTGTAAGAGATGAAACTAATTTTTTTTGTTCTCTAATTTCAGAATATTAATTTTGAAAGTGCAGAGTCTCCCTTCGTCTCTGTCGTGCCTATATATATATATTTTTTTGTCTTTCCCTCCTATGTCAAAAAAAAATAATAATTGGTGTTTGCTGTTTCTTCTCATATTTCTCTTGTTTTTTTATTATACATGTAGACAATTTTTTTTCTCCCCTCCCCTCGTGCCCTTCCCTTACTCTCTTTTTTCCCCTTTTCATTATCATTCTTGTTTCTGTGTATGTGAACGTCTTACTATTAATTTAAAAGCACGGGTATGGCCTATATTTTTTCGTTCCTTTAGGTTATGTGAATTGCATCCTTACATTATAGATACTAAAGGAAATGTCTTGAATGTTCCAATTTTATTCCTTTAAAATGTAATTGTTAAAACATGCCAAAAGAGAGAGAGAGAGAGAGAGAGAGAGAGAGAGAGAGAGAGAGAGAGAGAGAGAGAGAGAGAGAGAGAGAGAGAGAGAGAGAGAGAGAGAGAGAGAGAGAGAAAGCATGGTTACTTTCTGCATCATCAGGCATATTAATTTTGTTTCATGTTTTCCCTCAACAATTAAATCCTGACGACCGTTTCCATATAGGCCTAAAAGAAAAGGAAAAAGGAAAATATTTAATCAGATCCTAATCCATTTCTAATTTCAGACTGGAAGGCATTTAAATCCAACTAAACCCCCCTTACTCCCCCCCCCCTTATAACTATGTAAATCCATCCCCACCACCACCCTTACCCCCCCCCAAACCACCCTTTTTATACATATTTCCACTGGTATACGTTTAAGACCCCCGCACGCACACGAACACACGCACATATACACCTACACATGTATACACCCACGCCTGTACTCACCGCGTCTCGAAATGTCTCGTTCGAAGCTTCATTCGGGTTTTGGATGCGGTGAATGTGTTTGTTTGTTTGTGATTCGGTTCGATTTTCTTCTTTCTCTCGTTTTGATTTTTGTTTGTCTGAGTTTCTAATGTCTTGTTATCTATGGCTGATTTGTGTTGTTTTTTTTATTGTTATTGTTGTTGTTGTTGTTGTTGGTTTTTTTCTATAATGATTAGTATGATTATGATTATTATTATTATTATTATTATTATTGTTGGTGATGGTGTTAAGGTTTTGTTTTATCTCTACACACACACACACACACACACACACACACACACACACACACACACACACACACACACACACACACACACACATACACACCAACACCAATTTTTTTTTATTTATTGATTTACATTTCAGATTTACTTTATTGAGAGTCTAGAAAAATTAATAGATAAATAAAACCATATCTTCCTTCATTATCGTAATATCAAAAAACCATCATCGTTACAGTCTTCACGTCACCTGTATAACATTATAAAAGAGCACGTGGTGAGGTCATTGAATGCATCACACGAGGAGAGGTGAGGTGAGGTGAGGTGATGACAGGCGTGGCCCAGATAGAGCAAAGGGTCGGTCAGGTAGAAGGGTGTGTGTGGAGTGCCCTCGGAGGCCCGGCTGTGTGAGGTGAGGTGAGGTGAGGTGAAGGGCTGTGACTATATACCAAGACTACGGACAGACACACTATAACTTAACCATTGATGAGGGGGGAGGGGGGCAACACCACTACAATGGCGCCCCAAACACCATTCATCACTATAATATATCAAATAATACTAAAGAATAACACGTCATGAATGGTGATAATGCATAATGATGTGTAAAAAAATTAATAAATTACACCTAAAGATCATTATTTATATTCATTTGAGTCATTGATTTTGAAAGAAAACTTAATGGGTGTTCACGGGGATTATTATTCTTGTTATTGTTATTCTTGTTACTGTAATTGTTGTTGTTTGTGGTTGATGTTTTTGTTATTGTGTTTATTATTATTTATTCATTTTGCAACTGGGCGTCGTTAATGATGTTTGATAGTGTTGATACTATTACTATGACTGATTGTGTGACGGTGGACGACGGACGACACACACACACACACACACACACACACACACACACACACACACACACACACACACACACACACACACACACACACACACACACACACACACACACACACACACACACACACACCCAGACAAACAAACAGACAGACAG
>JAPQNM010000016.1:2089699-2137199 GCA_029783475.1 Metacarcinus magister
CCGTCGTCGTCGTCGTCATCCTCCTCCTCCTCCTCCTCCTCCTCCTCCTCCTCCTCCTCCTCCTCCTCCTCCTCCTCCTCCTCCTCCTCCTCCTCCTCCTCTCCCTCCTCCGCACACTCGATACTGAGGTCTCTTCTCCTCCCCTCCAAACTATCTCCTCACCCCCTTGCTTTTCAGATACTGTCTCGTGATTCTGTGACTGTGTCGGTGGATGCTGTTGTTTACTACAGAGTGTCGGATCCTATTATGGCAGAGACTAACGTAGAGGATTACAGGTACACGGCAACTCGGCAAAGCCGCTTTCATTATGGCACCGCCGCTTTTGTTTACTGCATCATCCGTGGTTGCCATTGTTGCACTAGTGTGATCTTTTTTGGATTGAGAGGATGACTTGATAAGTGAAACGTTAACGCAGGATCCCATGCAAAGACCCACTTATTATGGGTCATCAGATTTTGGTAACTGTCAAATACTCTCATATTTCCCCCCATCTCCCCTAACCCTTATGTTCCTAACCTATGTTTGTGTGTTTATTTTTGCACTCTGGATTTTAGTTTCTTCTTATTTTTTTGTTTTGTTTTTGTCTGTGAAGTGGATTTGCCTACTGTGCAAGCCTCTTGGCCCAACTCTCGATCAAGTCAGTCACTATTGAAGCCGAACCTGCCACAAATTATCTGTTCATCTCTGTCAGAAAAAAATAATTGTTTCCCGAGAGCAAGAAGTAGCCAACAATGCCATGATGTCTCGCATCCTATAACGCAGAGAGTCATCACGAGGGAAATAAAAGCAACCAAGTAGAATTTAGATCTTTGGCTGTTCTTAATTTCCATTGATGGCTGAGGTTGTGCTGTACCTAAGGCCTGATCCTCACGTAGTAGTGGCTGCAATTGCATGCTACTGTTGCTGTTTATTACCTCAGGTGTTTGCAGAGGCCCAGGACTCCGTTGAAAAATGTAAGTCACGTTGGACTGTAGTTAGAATCTAAAAAACAGTGTATATATGTGTATATACATATATGTATATATATATATATATATATATATATATATATATATATATATATATATATATATATATGATGAGTTGCTACAAACAGTTAACAGCACTTGAGTGCCCCGAGAAAAGTCAAAACAGACAGAACATACACAGTTTATGCAAAGTTACACATGTATCCTCTTTTTTTAATATGAGGTTGGGTTTGCATTGTAAATAGCATGAGCTATGCACATATTCAAACACTACCAACAATGATTCACGAGTTGAGAACAAATTAAAATTGCGTTAGAGAGAAAATGGGACGTAGCTTTATAATTTCAAACATACACAGACAGTAATAGCTAACGTTACGTTTTGATGTAAAGAATGAATACATTATGAAATAATTAAGCACACACACACACACACACACACACACACACACACACACACACACACACACACACACACACACACACACACACACACACACATTGTATCAGGCGTAGGAGGAAGGTATTTCAGTGAGAGAAGAGTGTGAGGAAAAGGTTGGATATGGGTGAGCTGTACTTTTAATCCTGCAGGAAGACGGTGATGAGGAGGGACGTGTGGGGGGCGTGGGATAGGAAGAGGGGGGCGACATCTGGTGGTGGTGATGGTGGTGGTTATGAACACAGGTGGGCGCCACAACTTGTTGAGGCCAAGTTACTGTTGCCGGCCGGAGTTGGACAGTGAATAACAGCAGGAGTTGGGCAGCAAGTTAATTATTGCGCAGCACCGGAAGGAGTAAGGGTCCGGTGAGGCAGGAAGGGCTGAGGGTCACAGGGCAAGGCCGCATCTACATACACGTCACGATGATGCCCTTCCAGTGTGTAGCCTCGACCGGCAACACGTGTTTCCTCTTTAATATTCACTTTGTACTTTGCATTGTTTTCAGGGGTAAGTTCACAGTTTATTGACATCACGGAAGAGGGAAGTGTGTGTTTTTTGTTTATTCTGCAGTCGGTTACGTGATGTTATTCTTCGTTATCCTGCGAGTCTTGTCCTTGTCACCTGGGCCTCTAATTTCGGTGCGCCGGCTTTATGTTTGTATTCTGCCTCTTACCTGAGTGTTAGTACTTGCAGAGGTGTGACTTGGAGGCTGTAACACTCCTACGGCGCCTTCACACCAGCGTCACAACTTATACCAATAAACGAAGTGAGTTATGAATTGAAAGCATGATGCAAAACACACACACACACACACACACACACACACACACACACACACACACACACACACACACACACACACACACACACACACACACACACACACACACACACACACACACACACACATACACACACACACACACACACAACACTATGCACGTTGTTTTCATTGACTCACCAGCTACAGGAATAACAGACTTTGATCAAAACGGCGCCATGCAGAGACATCTTCGTAGTCTCCACAAAGGAACACACACCAGAGGGAGCGTCACCTTCCCTCCACGCTAACTCTCCCTCGCCGGCCGCTACAAAGGGAATCTCAAATATTTTTTCTTTCACGCACACAAAACAAAACAAAACAAAGAATAATCATAGGTACCACGAATGTATATGTGTATATGTATATACACATGCATATGCTTTTCCTCAAACTTCTACGAGGCAACGGGTGAAGGAGAGGACAGCGTAGGCAGAAAGAGAAAGAGGACAATAGGAAGGAGAGTTGATAGAGTTTGGTCAGAAAGAACTGTTTTACTTTCGCAGACATTTTTTTTTTATGTCAAACCAGAGTAACGTCTGGTGTGTTAGGTAGGTTCAGATCCCTTTGTTAGTCTTCGGATATAATAAAAAAAACTCTTCTTTAAATATTCATTTCAAGAAATTATCATCTGAATTATTATTTCCCTTTGTGTTCCATTCTTGAGACATCATCGGTTTCTTTTCTTAGTTCTTCTGTTTTGGTTCATGTTGTTGGAGTTTTGTTAGTGAAGGTAACTTGCTGGAATGACTGGCGAAGCGACTGGAGTGTGCTTGTGAGGTGCACGAAAGTTTACACGACTTGGCTAAAATACATCCCCGGCGCCTGTCACGTTGTCGGGCTTCCTTTCCGCCGGTGTGTGGAGACTTACTTTGTGGTTTTCATGGAAGTTTTACTCTCCTGTGTTGGCGGAAAGGACTAGAAATAGGGAACTGTAAAGCCTTTCTGACTACCTGTGTATTTTTTTTCTCTTTTTTTTTCGTGTGTTTTTATGGCCGCCGCAGCAACTAGCGCCATCAAACTGCAGTGACGATTTTAGGAAACAGGCAACCGAGGGATTTTATCTGATAGCATATTTAAATTTTATTCATTTTATATTTTTTTCCCTCCATCAACAGAACGCGAACTACTCCGTCAGGTCTTTTTATTTTTAGGGAATTTCGCAATATATATGATTTTTCCCCCATTTTGTGTGTGTCTGTGTAGGATACTCCCCATCCTCCCTCCCCATCCCTCCATCCTTCCTTCCCTCCTTCTTATCCTGTCCCTTTCATTTCCTTCCTTATGTGAACCAAAATGCTCCATCATCCCTTCCCCCCCCTTCTTCCCTCCCCCTTTCTTCCCTCCCCCCTTCTTCCCTCCCTCCTCTCCCTCCTTCACTGATTCTCCTGACGATTCGGACCAATAGAAAGAAAAAAAAGAGAAAGAAGTGTGTGTGTGTATATATACTATTTACTTGTTTAGGTTCTGGCATTTATACTTTGTTTGCTCTTGTCCTGTTTGTTGTTTATTTTTGTTTATCCTTATTTTCTTTTCTTATTTCCAAATCCACAAGAGGCTGGAGTGTGTTCAGTCTTTTTTTTTTTTCTTTCTCCAATGTATTTACAGATGTAATCATTACTTACTATCGATGTTGTTGTTGTTGTTGTTGTTGTTTATGATGTTGATGTTTATAACTCAACCTCATTTATTTGTTCTATCATTTCTATCATTTCAGTTCATCAACATTTCTTAGGTTGGTGTTTGTTTGTTTATTTATTTATTTGTTCACTCATTGATTTACTTGAGTTTTTCACCTTAAACTTCTTCCTCTTTCTCTCATTCTCTCTCCTCCACGGCGACGACTAGAAGAGGAAATGAAGAGGAAGACCTTACTCTCTCTCTCTCTCTCTCTCTCTCTCTCTCTCTCTCTCTCTCTCTCTCTCTCTCTCTCTCTCTCTCTCTCTCTCTCTCTCTCTCTCTCTCATTCTTTTGCTCTAATTCACAAGTTTCTCCTTCATCTTCCGAGGCGTGAAGGCCACCGCTTGTCTGCACCTCACAAGGACCGCAACTTTTTGTACATATCCTAGAAACTTAATGAAGTAAACAAAAAAAACACTAATGATAAGTCAACAAAATTCTTTACTAAATGTTTTGATTAAATGTAGTTGTAAGAGTCCACGCTTGCAAAATTGAAATTCCAGTACATTTTCTTGTTATACTTCAATGAAGGAAGTAAGTTTGCAGGCAGAGTAAAGTCTCGTGGAAGTAGTTATGGTAGACTTGATTTTTCCCCATTTTTGAGTGAGGCAGCGCGGTGGCCTCCTCGCTGCTGAAGAAGAGTGAAGATTAAAAACTAATTGTAATGGGAAACAACACCACCCTGTCGGTCCGCCTGCCCGCGACGCCCCGAGTAAAGTCATGGCAATTATAATGAATTTACTAATAATGATGATGATGATGATGATTATGATGATGATAAAACGCTCCTAAAAATTCAGAGGAAATGTTTTTTTTCGCTCCAAAATTGAGTATAATGACAGGTCCCCCCTCCACAGCCATGAGTCAAGACACCTCCATCTGCAGTACAGTTGACACACAGGAAACAACTTGGTAACTTAGACACTCATGAATTATTATCATTATGGCCAGTTCATGTTTCCCCTTTAAGATGTCACTTTCTTCCTGGAACCAGTTCTTTCGACGCGTCTTTAGGGACGAGTATTACGACGTTTTCCTCATCTGTGGAGCGTGCGTGAGTGAGGGACGGATGAGTGCTTGCAAGGGGTAGAAAGTGGGCTCCCCGCAAACAGGTTCAACGGAGGTCTTGGGCAACTTGGCTGAGTGGAGGCGCGTGCGAATGTGGCGGTGGTGGTGGTGGTCGTGGTGGTGGTGGGGTGGTGGTATATTGGAGATGGTGGTGGTGGTAGTATGGTGATAGTGGTGGTGGTGGTGATGGTGGTAGTAGTGGTGGTGGTGGCGGCGGCAGTGTATCAATCCCAGCCCTTTAGCCCGTGAATAATTTTGTATCGTCGCTGCTCGGGGTGGAATGTCGACGTTGTCTCACACAAACTCACACACACACACACACACACACACACACACACACACACACACACACACACACACACACACACACACACACACACACACACACACACACACACACATACACACTCAAACACACGCAAACACAAACACACACACATACTCTCTCTCACACACACACACACACACACACACACACACACACACACACACACACACACACACACACACACACACACACACACACACACATACCTCCCCTCTATAGGTCCACCCGATGCAGCACGTGTCCTCTTCCTCCTGGAGGACGACGGCGCGGCGCCTCAGGGATTGAGTCAGTGAGAGTCGCTGTGGGAACCCGAGGACTGAGACGGTGGTGTTGTTTGTGTTTTCTAGGTGTTATCCAAGGACTCAGTAACGGTGTCCGTGGATGCAGTGGTGTACTACCGAGTGTCCAACCCTATGGCTGCCGTGTGTAACATCTCCGATTTCAGGTATTAACTCATTAATATCTACCTGTACCTTTCCTTCGCCCATCACCTGACTCCGGGACACACTCTCTCCTTGTCCTCGCCTGCGCCACGTCGGGTTCTCCTCTGGGTCAGCGGCGTCTTGCCCTTCTCAATCAGTCACAGCTTTAAGCTGTGGTTTATTTCTCCCCTCCTTTTCCTCACTTGTGGGAGAAACTGCAAGGGAGGGGATCATCTTAATGATACAACCTCACTTAAATGGCCCATTCATTAGCTTCTGGCGACCCAAATATGAATGCGGTGCAGTATACTTCACAAGCAACTCCTCGCTCACCAGACTTTCAGCGTGCAGACTCTCTGTCCACTGAGGCTCGTATCACACTCACAGCGAGCATTCATGGTGGAAAACAAGTACAAACTGTCACACAGCTTGGCAGCCGCCATTCGCTTGACGGTGGGATAGTCACTCCGTCCTATCTGCTGTCACTCTCGATTTAGTTGTCACCACAATTTCAAGTTTGTCGCCAGTACCGAGAGGAGCTTCCTCTGCTGTCATGTCAGACCATCGACCGAAACCACTACGGGGCGTGACGCTGCTAACAAGGACTCCTGGCCGGGACGTCCCAAGCGTCCATCCTCAACTGAGCAGGAAATGATCGCCTCCACGGCCGCCTGACCCAGCGGAGGCCCGGCCGGCGCTACCTATTCAGTCACTCAGCAACACGGGCCGGGACTCACACTCTTCATAGCTGTATCTCCTCACTTTTGTCTCAGTCACCCACCTACTCTCCTGCACACACATCACCCTCGGGCACCACACAACACACAACAATCCCCGACTTGTCGCGGCGCTGGTCACCCACGCTTGCCCCGAGGACCCCTTCCTTCCTTCTTTGAGGATGTCCCCCATTCAGAGCAGCCTATGTGTGTGTGTGTGTGTGTGTGTGTGTGTGTGTGTGTGTGTGTGTGTGTGTGTGTGTGTGTGTGTGTGTGTGTGTGTGTGCGCACCACATGTGTGTTTGCCATGAACATGAGCAACCAGGGTTGAGTCATGTGTATACATCCATCTCAGTGTTGACCAACGGTGTATTTCCGTCCCCACGACTCCTCGCTCCCCAGATGACCAAGAGGCCAACACTTCGCTGATTGCGAAGAGCAATGATAATCTGCGTAAACGTAACTGATCTGGCTAAGTGGAGTGTGCGACCCAATACACCGGAATTATACGTGCATATATATGTACATGAATACATATTTATGCACCATTAGTTTTAACTAAATATATGTACCCATGTTCCTTGTTCTTATTTTATTATTTTTGTTTTGCTTTTTCTCTGGTAGTAGTTTCCCACCGCTAGACATTCGTAGATTCCTTGTCTGCTATTACTCGTCTTTTTCAGTTCTGAGATGTTTGTAGGCAACGTCGTCGCTATTATTTAGTAGTTAATGCTTCCTTTTGCACTGAGCTAGTGAAGAGAACGTGCCGGATGTCTTGTGAACGCACTCGACTCTCCTCTCCTCCCCTCTCCTCCCTATCCCTCCTCCTCCTCTCACACCCTCCCAACACGGTAGACGAAAATTGCCTCTCTAGATCCGTGTAGAGTATTTCAGAGGACCAGCTTGTGTCCGTCTCTGTCCGCCACTGTTACTTACGCTCGTCTCTCCTTCCCTGTTTTATGACTAACAGTACAACCCGCCTGCCCACACGTCTTACCAGTCAGTACTCTGTGCATCGTCATTCACTTGTACACTTGCACAGCAACACACACACACACACACACACACACACACACACACACACACACACACACACACACACACACACACACACACACACACACACACACATACACACACACACACACACACACACATACACACACACACACACACACACACACACACACACACACACACAGAGACACACACACACACACACACACACACACACACACACACACACACACACACACACACACACACACACACACACACACACACACACACGTGATACTGTTGTGTAGTGCTGGAACCTTCCCGACTCTGGCTTGACTTCATTCTTACGAGAAAAGAAAATGTTCCAATCTTAAGTGTCGCATTCTCTCTGCCTCTTTATCTCCAATGCTGACATAGATTTCCTCTCACCCACCACGCACATCCAGACACTGATATATATGCTATTCCTCTAACACACGTCTCAATCTGTTCAATTTTACATCTATATACATAACTCACATCGACATGCACATGTTTGTACTATGTATGTATACATTCATAGAAGAGTAATTTTGCATATGCAATATTTATATTTCATAATTCTTATCTGTCTCTGAACCCGTGAGTCTCCCAGTTTCTAGAAAGCCTTTAGGCGTGGCGGTTCCAGACGCTTGCTAAGGTAGTGGCCGCTACAAGCAACGACTGCGTAAGTAGGCTTTTTTTTAGCTTTTTGATTCTCCATCATATGACAGGATTGTTGTGTGAGCCTCCTGTTTCGCCCCAGCCCCTCGCCGCTCAGCCCCGCGTTGCTCAGCCCCGTGCCTTGCGTCTTGTTGCCATGGATATCATTAAACTTGACGCCCTCAGCCTTTAGATGGCGTGACTGAATGGCAAGCTAGGGATGCAAAGTGAAGCCAAGACAAATGGAATGAGATGGAGATGTTAGACATTTATCAGGACAGAAGTGAATTACAGGAAAACTAAATGTGAATGGAGAGAGTAGTCCTCAGCCTTGCAACGCCTGTGGTTGTGACATAACCTTGATCACGAAACTAAATCAACTAATACCAGTGACCACATCTGATGACTAATTGGAGGGAAAAGTTGTAGGAAGGGAAGAAGCGTATACTGGAAAGGAAATAAGTATATGAAAATATAAATGACTACTTAAAACAAACACAAAGATATCGTTGAACGAGATACATATATGTATACGTATATATATATATATATATATATATATATATATATATATATATATATATATATATATATATATATATATACATATATATAAATATATATCAAAGCAAGAGTTTAGGACCAATAAGGTAATAAGTCGCATCCTTAAGTGTTGCTTGTAAAGCTGAGTGTAGATGGAGCAAGGAGCCAAGACTGTTTCCAGCTTGGCCTGGCTCAGTATTAGGATCAGGAAAAAAAGTTCCTGAGCCCAGTCTACAAGCTCTGACTCAGTCTTCAAAACACATGTAACCTAAATTTGATTACCGTGAAGATGGCACAACTATAATGGCTATAATTTCACGTCATTCCCTGCACAATGGTTGAGGGCAAAGTAGTAACATTCATGTTGCGTCATGGTGTTCACTTCTACCTTGGCGATGAACAAACGAACTCAACTCATTTGTTTTCTTGCTTATTCACTTACTTTTTTCTTTTACTTCGCTTTTGTTAGCTTGTTTCCATCTTTTCATTACGTTAATGACCTGCAAGTCTCGCGGGGGCAAGGATAAAAGTCTTTTTTAACCAATCTATTGTAGTTTTAATGACGGAGCCTTTTTTGCTTTACACGGCTGTTTCACTTGAAGCCCAACCTGGAGGCGAATAGCGGCTCTCCTCAGGTGCTGAGAGGCTCAGATTGAAGTACAATAGAAGTTCTCTCTCTCTCTCTCTCTCTCTCTCTCTCTCTCTCTCTCTCTCTCTCTCTCTCTCTCTCTCTCTCTCTCTCTCTCTCTCTCTCTCTCTCTCTCTCTCTCTCTCTCTCTCTCTCTCTCTCTCTCCTCTCCTCTCCTCTCCTCTCCTCGCTCTCTTTCTCTCTCTCTCTCTCTCTCTCTCTCTCTCTCTCTCTCTCTCTCTCTCTCTCTCTCTCTCTCTCTCTCTCTCTCTCTCTCTCTCTCTCTCTCTCGGTTGGTTTTCTCTCATTGCATTTACATTTGAGTTTTTAAAGGTTTTCGGGTACGAGCAATTCCCTGGGATGGGAGCAGGGGGCAGGGGGCAGGGGGCAACACCATAGTACTCCTCGCTTACCTTCCAGGGCCAGGACATGTAGAATTTGCTTCAATTTGTCACAAGTACAGTGTTACTTTAGGAGTGTTCATGGATTAGTCTACTACACTTCGGGGATTTATTTAACTGGTACTCATTGATTGAAAGGAGACTCAGTATCCCTGCATTTTTTCACTGGTGCTCTAACTTCTCTTTTTTTGTCACTATGAGTGTTTCTGTTTTGTGGTAGACATTAAAAAAACGTTGTGATAAGCAGTCACTTGATCGTGCTACATTTTGTTCTGTAGGCTGCTGTTCGCATCGGCCAGCACCAGTGTTTCACTCTAATTTGCATTGGCTCTAAGCCTGACGCGTTTACTGCCGAGTTAGAGTAATGCCGAGGATTTGCCGTGGATTGTGTTCTATGTAAGCTGCGCCGGGAAGTCATGTCGCCCAACAAAGTGGAGGCAGCAAACGACCCAGTTATCCTGCTGAACGCAACGGGTGTCATGGCCACCACTGATCCTTCACTGGGAGACCCAACTAGAGAGCCGACTGCTCCTTCCCATTATTAGAGTGACTTGGCCTGAGTCTGTTAAGTACTTTTTTTTCCAGATTACTTATATCCATTCCACCATCCATCACGAAGGCATTCCATGCCACACCACCAGATGTTCAAAATTACTTGCGCGTTCACTGGAACTAGTTGTAGGATTCTTATGGCACAGGATATCAAGTGTTTATCTTATGAACAAGTCATTCCTAAACATGGCTCCTTGGGGTCACCTCTGCAAAGCTGCGGCTGCCAACCCTCGCCAGGAGAAGGCTAAGAGTCGTCAGCCTCGGCCACCCCTGACCCTTCGTCGCACCTTGTAGCAGAGCAGCCAACTCCCGCCTTGTTCACTTTTGATCCTCTGCACAACCTCTCACGCGCGTCTTCTTTGTCGGGCTGTTCAGTGCCACATCTTGCGACGTAGTGCCTCGGGTGCCGGGGCTGACGGCGAGCGTGTGGCGAGATCAGGGACTGGAAGCCTTGGGTACCGGTTCAATTAGGGTCAAGAGGCACAAGGGATGAGCACATACTCTCAAAGAGATCACATTTAAGCCTTGAAACTAATTGAATCGTTTCCTACAGCTTTTAGTTACTAATCGCGCCGCACGAGCTGTGAGGTGAGTGGTGTGTAGCTACAAGATTGCGTGTGTTGTGTTTTCTCTGGTTGTCATTATTATTTCCTTTATTTCTGCTCATCAAACCCTGGCTGCTACATGTTGGTCACACCATCTGCTAAGTCTCCCGAAGAAGCGGGGCCGAGGCCTCCGCTGCATGTGTGTGTGCGTGTGTGTGTGTTTGTTCCCCGACAGACTGAGGGGTGTGCCCGGTGGCGGGGCGCAAGGTAGACTGGTAACGGAAGTCTTTGTAAGTGGTACATCTCCTCTTGTTGTTGTTGCTGCCATTCTGTCCTCCACCCAATGGTCTTGATATCTTCACTTCCTTGTATGTAGCTGAAGTTTCAATGGATAAAGTTTTCATATTTGTAGTTTTGTTAAGCTCTTCATACTAATTTGTTGATGTTCACTTAAGAAGTAATTGTTGACTAGTTGAGCTCAAGTTACAGTAAAATCATATTACTGAGTTCAAGGTTTGGTGGAGTGTTAACACGAGTTGCATCACATCTCTCATCACACGTCACAACCACACCATCACCAACCCCCCATCAGACACCTCACTACACCGTTTGTATCACATCATCATTGACCACTTCATCACTCCAACACTACCTCATCACTATCATCACCACTCACCTCATCACTCACTCAGCCATCACTTCATCATCTCATCACACTGGCTACCCCATCACCACCCCATCACTCCACTGATGCCTGTACCTTCCCTTCATCTCACCAGCCTCTCCCCTTCTCAACTACTCCGTTAATCTTAGACACGACAATGCCTAAAGTACAGTGCCTGGGCTTGAATTAAGACTGTCACTATAAGCACATTGCCAAACTCAGTCATATAATCAGGCTGTAACACTATCATATAAGACCCACAGATAACGACTATTGCAGTCACTTTTTTTTTTTTTCATTATTTTGTTCATCCACACTAATCGCTGTTACTTGGCTGTGTTCAATGCCATGACCTTCATCATGGAGAACAAAAGTGTGTACAATCTGTAGTCTCCATTTATAGTCGCCTTGTCATTCTACTTTCGCCTCAACACTCAGTCATTCCTCACCACCACCACCAGTCATATCCGCCAACTTACTTCATTCCTCAACATAATCACATTCATCTTTTCATGCACTAACTATCAATATGTATAGATAAGGAAACACACGGTTCGTCCTCTCCCCACTTCCTTTACTAACAACTCTCCAATCCTCAGCCACTCCACCCGCTTGCTGGCCGCGACCACCTTACGGAATGTCTTGGGAACAAAAAATTTGGCGGAGATCTTGAGCGAAAGGGAGAGTATTTCTCACAACATGCAGAGCTCCTTAGACGAAGCAACGGACCCATGGGGCGTCAAAGTGGAAAGAGTAGAGATGTAAGTAACATTGTCTTGCCATCTCATCTGTACGTATGGACCAAGGAGGTTATTTACTCTCTTCTTTGTGGTGGATTGTAGATTAAACAGGTAGTCACATGTATGACATCAAATGAAGCGATGAAGCATGAAAACTAACCTTGTTGTACATATCTGTTTTATGGTGTAGGAGAGCAGTACTGTACGACATTGTCAACAGATGAGTTTCATTCTCGTTTCCCCTTGCAGCAAGGACGTGAGGCTTCCGGTACAGTTGCAGCGAGCCATGGCCGCCGAAGCCGAGGCAGCGCGAGAAGCCAGAGCCAAGGTGATCGCCGCTGAGGGTGAACAGCGAGCCTCCAGAGCACTCAAGGAGGCCGCGGAGGTTATCAACGAGTCCCCAGCAGCCCTCCAGGTGAGCAATAATTACAGGTGACCCTCTCACTCCACGGCCCATATCTGAAACAGTGGTCTGCCCTCCCCCATCCTCCCAGCTCTTGATCTTCAGAAGTCTTCTTTCACATAACTGGGACTTCCTTGATTAGTCTTGAATATTGCAGTCATTACAGAGAAGCCTACACTAAGTATTTGCTTCAATGATGTATGGCGCTACTAGGAGCTTTCAGAATATGGGCCTCATTAGGATATATACAAATACTTATGTATTATTTCTTGAATAGTGCAGTTGATAAATGGCAGCGTAATCATGGCGCTTTTTGAGCCTTAGCCATTTGGTAGTGGTCGGCGTGACACAGCAGCCCTCCTTGCTTCCCTCCCCTTGACTTTCCCAGTGAAATATTCAGTAGTTTAAGTTAAAGTTACTTCTGCTTGAAATAGTTTATTAGGCTTGTCACTGGAGGCTTCAGTATCATCAAACATTTCTTTTCATGAATTAGTTATCAAAACATTGAGCCCCAGAGGTAAAGTATTCATATATCAAAGCTATGAGTTAATTTATGTAATGAAATATGAGTGAGAGGCATACTTTATACAGTATAATGTTCAGTCTAAAATTTTTTAAGATAATTTTCTCATTTTTATATTATTAGCATATATATATATATATATATATATATATATATATATATATATACATATATATATATATATATATATATATATATATATATATATATATATACATATATATATATATATATATATATATATATATATATATATATATATATACATATATATATATATATATATATATATATATATATACATATATATATATTTATATATATATATATATATATATATATATATATATATACATATATATATATATATATATATATATATATATATATATATATATATATACATATATATATATATATATATATATATATATATATATATATATATATATATATATATATATATATATAATCAAAAATATTTTTCATATACACATGTATGTTTAACACTGTTGCTATATAGATGTGTTCATTCCGTGGTTTAGTGAAGTCAGTGGCGTCTGGTTGTAACGATGGTGGTATTGGTGGTGTGTATGTGTTTGTGGGTGTGGGTTTGTGTGTGTGTATGTGTTTGTGGGTGTGTGTGTTTGTGTTTGTGGGTGTGGGTGTGTGTGTTTGTGGGTGGGTGTGTGTGTGTGTGTGTGTGTGTGTGGGTGTCCTGGGGGGCAGCAGGTAGCCCCTGCTTAGGGAAGGACTACACCCACCCTTGGGCAGCAGTGCAGCCCTGACCTTCATGTTCCACACCAGTGGTTCCCAACTTGTGTGTTGTGGCTCTGCATCCATTACCATGTCTTTTGAGGTGACATGAAATTATGTATTTACCTGAGACTTAGCATATTAATGTGTTAATTTCCTGGAGGTGATGACACCTTTGCTGTGAGTTGTTGGTCTTGGATTGAATTGTTGTTTTATAGTTTACTTTTGCTGCTTCAAGAGTATTTATTTTCAAAGATATACAGCAACATTGGATGACTTGAATACATCTTTGTTGGGAACCACTGATTTAGGAACTCACAATATTATTAAATTTATTAACTTAATATTGTTGATATCACAATAGCAGTAAATAGCTTATAGATATTTACGTATATGACGCAAATTTTCTATATTACACTTTAAGAAAGAACACAATAGTATTTATATATTATTGTAACATATTGCCATTGTTATTTGTATGCTAATAATATTTTTATTCTGATCAATAATGCGATATGAAGAAGTATGTAGTATTTTAGTCATATCAACCGCATACTTCATATGTGAGGACAGGTCTTCAAATTTCTTAATCACTTCAAATAAGAATCAACAAGTTAGAGTCAGGTATTGCACATAATGAAAAGGAACTTCACTTCCACACAGGTGGAGGGGAGAGTAAAGTCTCCCTGGACCCTAAATGCCTTGTCTTGCCTATCCTCTTGTGATAAGGATATAATAAGCCGGATATATACAGTATATAGATAGATTATTTATTATTATTATGGGGGTTCTGCAAGAATGCTACCACCTTATTCCCTGTGGATTGTAAAAGGCGACAAAAAGGGATAGAGTGAGGGGTCTGGGAAGCCCCTCCTATGTAATATCTGCCATGAAAAGACAGGACACAGAGGGTGAGGTGAGAGTTAAGTCTCCCTGAACCCTAAATGCCTTGTCTTGGTTACCCCCTTTTAATGGGGATATAGGCCAGCTATGTAGATGGATAGAATATTATTATATAATTAGCATTGTCTCAGCTACCTCTACAACAACTACCACTACTGTTATCACTACTGTATGACCACTTAGTCATAGTGTTAAGTGCAGTGCTTAGAATCCTTAAATGGCAGTACTGATTTTCGTATTGAATGAAAGATAATATTAGTCATCTTCCCGGTTTCATCAAGTTATCAGTTAGCATTAATTTGTTAGTTCCTAGTTCCTGCGGCAACTTTGCTCCCTCACTTCCTACAGTTCACTGCCACTTGTCTGTTAGAATGCTTACACTTGTTTCTTTCCTTGCCGTGAAGAGGCTTCATCACTTCCTTCCCTCATATAGGCCATTTGATGACTTTTTTAAAGACTAGTTTTCCTCCATTTGGTGAGATGATATACAAGTAATTATCTAGTCAGTGAATGTATAAGATACATATGTCTTAGTTTTATGCACATCTTACAGCACTACAGTAAGACCTTGATCAAACTTGTGTTTTCTATCATGTATACATATATGTAATGTTGTATGAAGAAGTTTTCCTACGATATCATCTTTTTGATATACTAAAAGGACATTTCCTGGGCACACTTGTCTGAAGAAACTGTATTGATCATACAAATGTAAACCAATGTCTTACTGCCTAGTCCTTAGCGTGCCAGCTTGTTCCACTCCTCACTGACACCTGAATCCTATTTCACAAGCATAGTTTTGAAGGTTGTCTCAGTTGCCTTTCTTGCCAAAACTAATGAAGTGACCAAGTTGTGTTTTATTAGGTGTAGCTACGCTTCCAGTCAGCAAGAGTGAAGTTGAAAATGTACAAATTTTCTATAGTTAGAAAGTGTAAACTTTGAGGTTATGGTCAACATATTAACTCTGACACTGTGTGTACATACCAATAATAATGACCAAATAATCTTCATAAACCTAACCTAAACTAGTAATTATGTTTTTCTTCTTGACAAATGAACCAGCATGGTAAAAGTTTTATCAGTAGGTGTTATATTTCCCAACAGTTGCAGTTTTATGAACTTAATCATAACATTTCAGAAATTAGGGCAATTGGAACTTAACAATAACGTTTTAATATCATTGAATGCTATAGAGAGAACACTTTTCATTGAGTGTCCAAGTGACTGGCAGGTGTGAGTGAGATGCAACAGTCCGCAGGCATTAAACCTTAACACCTAGATGACTAGCTAGTGTAGCTTATAAAGATTAGCCTTTAGTAGCCATAGCATTTGGCAGATATTTATTGTTACACATTTGATTTCTTTCCCTGTCATGCCTCCTTCATTTATCCAAATTAGCATGATCATTTTGACACTTTATTCACACTGCAAATGCTAATCCTTACAACCAGAGTAATCCCCCGTCTATTCATGCTGTGTTCAATATGAGTATTTGAAGATGCTACGCCAATAGAGTCCAGTTTATAAGTCATTGTTGTATGCCACTAAATCTTACGGTGCTATCACTGTCCGTGTGTGGCTAGCCGTTCCACTGGACACACTTGTATTGCCCACACAGTACATCACCGCTGCACCAAGTCACGCAGCACACTAATGCTCACATTACTTAGCAGACATATTTTTTTTAGCATATTGCATGTTGAGCCTCAAGCATATGCACTTTTTATTCATTATCATTGGGAGTCTTGAAGTAGCAAACAAATAAATTTTAATGCTGAAAGTATTGAATGCCAGAATTAATTCAAATATATAAGTTTAGAAAAGAAGCCTGGAAATGAAGTGTAAAGGAGGGAAATTTTTATACATATACATATATATATATGTATCAAATTATTTTTTTCCTATGTATGATACACTCTCTAGTTCACTTCATGTAAGGCTTGATATCAAATTATTCATTGTACAAGATGGCAAAAATGTGAAAGTTTGTCTTTAAAGCTTCACCAGTTGTACAATCAGGACTGCATCACACTCAGTTCATAATCTAGATTCTGTTAGTTACTGAGGTTCTGTGTGAAATGGACCAATTATATCACCTTGATGCTAGAGTTGACAGGAACAGTTGGTGAGGCAGGACAAGGCTGGAGGGGTTGCCTTACTAACACTTCAGGTTTTTCCTAATTTTCCAGAATTGCAGTTTATAACATTCCAGATTTGCTTCAGTAGTGTTAGATAGGTAGACAGAACTAATCCAGCTATACGATACTTCCAGCTACGCTACTTGCAAACGCTCAGTCAAATATCGGCAGAGAAGAATTCGACCATCATATTCCCTCTTCCAATTGACTTAATCAACAATCTTGTTTCAAAGTAGGAAAGGTGGGTTAGAGCTGAATAAGGATACTATTACTGTATTATTTATTTCATTTTATTTATTTCCTGAGCAATTATTCAGAGCATTGCAACCCTCTAAATCAATATTAAATGCAACTTAAACGAAGGTGAGGTGTGGTTATGGTACACTTCTAAATAATGAACCATATTAAATGTACGTTTCCTGTGAGTTGTCAGTGGTGGCTTGTGTGGTCATAACTCCCATGTGTCATAAATATATGATTAAATTGAACTTAATTCATACAGCAAAATTGTTATTAAACATATATGATAAATGTGTTGTTGTACTATTAGGAACCATGCAAACTTACACCAGCTCACATCTAGATGTTCACACAGACACATGACACGGTCACGGTCCGCTAGCGTAGTGGTTAGCGCACTCGGCTCACAACCGAGGAGGCAAGGGTTCGATCCCCTGGGCGGACGGAGACTATTTAGGTGTGTCTCCTTTCACGTGTAGCTCCTGTTCACCTAGCAGTGAGTAGGTACGGGATGTAAGTCGAAGAGTTGTGACCTCGTTGTCCCGGTGTGTTGTGTGTGAGTGGTCTCGGTCCAACCCAAAGATTGGTCAGTATGAGCTCTGAGCTCTTTCCATAGGGAGACGGCCGGCTGTCTCGAGAGAGACCAGCAGCAGACTGTACAGTGAAACACACACACACATTCTCTCTCTCTCTCTCTCTCTCTCTCTCTCTCTCTCTCTCTCTCTCTCTCTCTCTCTCTCTCTCTCTCTCTCTCTCTCTCTCTCTCTCTCTCTCTCTCTCTCTCTCTCCTCTCTCTCTCTCTCTCTCTCTCTCTCTCTCTCTCTCTCTCTCTCTCTCTCTCTCTCCTCTCTCTCTCTCTCTCTCTCTCTCCCCCCCCCCTTCCCCCCTCTCTCTCAGTCCCTGTATACTACAACTAGGTAAATACACACACACATACACGGTGTGGTTCATGCCCAGTATAGTACAACTACAACTAGGTAAACACACACAATACACAACACATCCAACATTGTCCTTGTCATTGTAGGATGGATCTCATGAATACTGAATTGTTTTTTCAACATTGTGAAATCAGTACTATAAGATCAGAATAACTACAGAGATAAACTTTGTAATTACAAAATTATTTTATTAGTTGAAAAATATCAACTAAATAAAAAAAAAAAGAATCATATATGAAAATTATAATACATATTTCATAATGCATGAATACATTTGAAATTAAATAGGAAAACTTGTTCTTAGGTTGCATCAAAATTATTTTCTAAATGTTGATTTAATAAAGTTTTGCTGTACGAAATGTTTAATTTAGCTCATATCTATTTTGTTTTTTTATTGATTCCACATGAATTTTGGCAAGTTTTCAAGTGGTCAGTAAATCCTCAGAAACGACAGTTCACAGTTGGATGCTTTTCAAAATTAGATTATCTTAAAAACTACTCAACTTAAAACTGATTGATGATGGAAAGTGGTCCATACCATTCACTTACTGGATATGTTGTGTTCACATTGTAGTGTTGTCTGTGTGTGTCTGCTTCTTTTATATGTTGCAGACTTTGTCTTAAATAATGTGCACAAAGAATCATTTCCTCAGTCTCCCTTTCACAAGCTTACACACAGTTCAAACAATTTGTTTATGAACAATTGTTTCCATTTTGCTGTTTCTGCATGCTTGGGTTTGTAATGTGCTAACTTTGTTGTAATTGTTTTTATCCACATAGGTGTATACTACATGTAAATTTATAGTACATCGTAGTCATAATATTATATCACTGAATCATCCCAGAAATGATATATCATTTTCTACATTACCTCCCACCTTGTTCGAGCAAAGCCTTGCATCAGGTGGTCTCTTTTGGCAGGGACCCATTCCTCATTATTTGTTCAATTTTTTTCAGCTCCGCTACCTGCAAACCCTCAACACTATCTCTGCAGAAAAGAACTCGACTATCATCTTCCCAGTCCCTATTGATATCATCTCAAACTACATGAGGAAGTAGTTCCACCTAGTTCTGCAAGCAGCATCATGGATTATGATAGATTACTTTATTTTCTTTGATCAGTCGACTCCTTAGGACAGTGAGCTCAAAAGTTAGCTAAGCATCAATTTTTTTTCTCACATGATAAAGGCAGAATTTCAACAGCCAGTTCTTGAAGCTACAGAAAGTATTTTGTAAAGGAGTAACTTTTGCCTTAAACTCATGACTGACAATTCCATGAATCTTGAGGGAAATCAGTTCTTGAAAAATGAATTTTAGTGTATATAATTAGATTTTTAAATAGTTAGGTATTCCATATATTATCTTGCAATGAAAAGTGTTTGAATAGATATGTTAGGAAATGGTTATCAGTAGATTTTATTATCAGTTCTGAGTTGCTAGTTGTAAACAACTTTCAGTTAAGATAAGAACATAAAGGAAATTATTTTGGAGAAGATAACTTTAATTGAAAGCAATATGCAAAAAAAAAATATTTTCATATACATACATCCATACAGCAGTTGTCATCAAGATGGGAGGAATTACTTTCATAGTAGAATAGCCATCATCTTTTAATTAAAAACACTATGTTGACTTGAGTTTTTGGAAAAGAAAAACTAGGCCTTCAGTTACCCATTAGTGTTTACCCATGTATGTATTCCTCGATAAACTTGGTCCATATTTTATCAGAAAAAAAGGAAATTCATTATATTCATATATATGTATGTAGTAATTACTTAATCACTTGTTGATTCTTGATTTATTCTCACATGTTAATTTATATCACTAAAATTGCACCTTATAACAGGTAAAGACACAATGGACCACTTACTGCAACATGCTATTAACTTTTAAGGAAGTGTGAGAGTGGCAGCACCACACACTCTGACTCAGTGCTTGAACAATGGACAGAAAGTTCAACGATGCCAGATAATTTTGAGAAGTCTTCAGTGCTTTCTTATCTTCTTCAAACACTGGATCAGAAAAGTTTGATTACCAGACAGATTATGAAGATAGGTTTTGTATAGAGAATACAGATCATTCAGTGTAAGAAATCTCTTGGGAGACTTACTATGATTGTTATTGGAATTCCAATAGAAGATGTGGTTGCAAAGTCTTGGCCAACCCTCATGGAATGATGGAAACTATTTCATACAATTCTTTCTTTTAAAGAAAGAAATATCTTTATATATCAAGAAAATGTAGAATTAACCCCACCCATGTATAAATGTTTCATAACATTGGCCCTCCATCAATGTAGAGAAATTAATATTCATATGCTTATTAGACTCAGAGGTTTATATTACCCACAGTTATAGATATAATTCTTATTTACTTCAACTAGCTATCAAATTAATTATGCATATTATATTAAGTTCAAAGAATATTGGAATACCTGCACTCCATATTAGCCTTAGTAGAATAGACTATCTTTAGTCATTTGCAGAAGCTTGTTTGCCTGTTTTCCACATGACTCCCTGTTTTCGTATTGCTCCTTTCATGACTAATATTCTCCCAAGTCAAAAATATTAGTCAGAGAAATGGATCAGTCTGAATGGAGGCAGGAAAGTCATGGACTGCAGGCACTCTCAGTGACCGCAATGCATGTCACTGCGCGGAGATGCACTGCCGTGTTGGGCTGCTGGGGTGCCCACAGCCCTGCCACACTCTGGTCCTCTTGGTTTGCTCTTTCACTCTCCTTCACGTTTAATTTTCAGTCACATTTTCCATTGGATTCAGAATTTTACTTGCAAGACAGATTTTTATCATTATTCATTGTCCCTATTGTGCTTATTTTTTTTACAGCAGCTGTTTGTAGTTACCAAATTGTATTAACTTACAAAGAGTACCAGATTTAGCACATACATATATGTATAATGTTTTCTGTATTTGTATGTCTGAGCAAACTGAGCACAAGTTAATTAGGTACTGGGAATGAATTGAAAGAAAACTCTTTCTGATGTTTGAAACATACACCTTGATTATGGCAATTTTGTGTGGTAAATATTTTTGTATATGCTCCTGGAATAGAAGGACTTGTTGCAACAGATCTTCTCATGTCCTAAGCACTTAATTTTAACATTATAACCACTGGCGTGGGGCTGTGGGTAACTGTGTCCCTTTTGTGTTGTGCAGTGCATCCCAAGTTTGTTTTCTGGCGTTTGTAAATCATAACATATAATTTTAAGATTATGCAGCACATTATATTCAATTAATTTTTAACACAACATGCATATATTTTACAGATATAGATTGACAAGAAGGAAAGAAAGTTTTAGAACTTATCCTGTTCCATATTTTGTCTTTGTAATCTTAGAGAGTAAAGTACACAAAATGAAATAAATATTGTCTTTAGAGTAGATTTCAATCTTTACATTCTCCAAAAAAAATTCAATTTTCCATTTCTTGTGTGCTACTTGGAGATGAAGCAAAGTATTTTACTCTGTAAATGAAGTTTGAAAGAACATATCTTCATAATTGTACATAGCATATTTGTAATTACAACAAATGCAATATCTTTGGAAAAGGTTATCAAAAGTTTTGACCAGTAATTTTCTCTCTCTCAGACTACATTGGCCTCTGTTTGCCAACATAAATGTGTTTGGATCAAGTGATATTTATATTGCACCTCTGTATTCATGGTCTGCAGCATGTTATTAGATTACTTGTGATAAGATTCTTCTGATTTAAGTACAGATATGCATTTCATTGTGGTTTCCTTGTGAAATATATTAATCTTTCACATTGACAGAAATGATATCTAAAGCCAAAATTAAAAGGTTTCAAAAATTTGCTACACAACCTTATGCCCAGAAATTGAGTGTAGGGAAAAACCATTGAAAAAAAAAATTTAGACTTGTAAAAGACTTCAGAAAAACCAGACGTCAAGTGTAGCGCAAAACTTATAGATTATGACAAGTCAGTCTTGCTAGGAATGCACAGGAATGGTTTTTCTGGGGTAACATGCTTACTTGTGTGTTACCATCCATTAATGTTAAATCATGTTTCTTTTATACAGAATAAGAATAAATTTTACTTCATCAAATGGTTCCTTTCACCTCCTTCCATAATAAAATTATGTATTTTTCAAATGTCTCAAGTTAAAAGATATATAGTTTTTTTGTCTCTTTACATGGGTAACTTTTGTGTCATATATAAAGATGAGGTACCATCCAGACAATTTTTTTTTTTCTCTCTCTCTCTCTCTCTCTCTCTCTCTCTCTCTCTCTCTCTCTCTCTCTCTCTCTCTCTCTCTCTCTCTCTCTCTCTCTCTCTCTCTCTCTCTCTCTCTCTCTTTTATTTAAACATACAACATTACAATGATACAATTATACAATGATTCAATTGTCATTTGAACTTAAAGCTGTGCATTGAAGTGCACAGCTATTTCAAAAGTTCACGTGTGGGGCAGGAACGGTGTGGGAAGTGTGCCTCTCCAGGTATTGGCGGCCAACTTTGCTTGATGGATGGACATCTGTGTCACATCAGGCGTAGCCTCCGTGAAGCCGTTCCACAGTCGCGCTGTCCTAGCCTTGTAGGTCCGTTGGTGCTGCGACGTGTGGGAGAGGGGCACCGCCACACGTTGGTTTCCTGCCAGTGCCTGTCGTGTCGTCCTATGGGCAGGTTGTGGCGGCAGGTACAGGTGGGTTAGGTGGGGTGTGTGCAGCACCTGAGTCTTGTGACAGACAGACAGGGCTGACACGTCACGCCGGTGCTCAAGAGACGTCATGCCAGCAGGGATCTCCGCCTCTTCCCCCAGCAGTCGAAGGGCACGTCTCTGTACCGCGTCGAGGCGCTGAGTGTGGGTGGCGGCTCCAGACATCCATACCAAGGCACCATACTCCATGCATGGACGAATCTGTGCCCTATATAGAGTCATGATACCTCGGGAGTCGAGGCTGCCTGCCATCCTACGGAGAGCAGACACACGCTGAGAGGTCTGGCGCGCTACAGTTGTGATGTGTTGGTCGAAGCGCAGCTCCCGGTCAATGGTGACTCCCAAGACCTTGATGTTATTTTGGAGGGGCAGCCGAACGCCCTCGAACCGTAGTTGTCCCTCCATTGCCTGAGGAGCAGCAGGAGACCGGGAGATGACCATGGCTTGCGTCTTATTCGGCGCGAAGTCGACCTGCCAGACGCCCCCCCCCACTCCTCCACCGCCTTTAGCTGCTTGTTGACGGCGGTCACGGCGCGCTGGCTGTCCTGGCGGCAATAGGAGAGTGAGATGGTGCAGTCGTCAGCGTAAGCCCTCACTGCTGGAATCTGGCGGAGCAGGTCGTCTATGTACACGTTCCACAGGACTGGCCCCAACACTGAGCCTTGTGGAACTGAAGCCCTTATTTGGGTAGGCTTGGAGGTCCGCCCGTTGAGGACTACTCGTAGCGTCCTTCCTTGGAGATAGTCCTCGAGCAGCATCAGCAGACTCCCGTCGACACCCTCGGCACGTAGTTTTGCCAGAAGGCCGGAGTGCCACACTCGATCAAAAGCTCCGGCGATGTCCAGCGCCACCACGAGTGTGTCCAGGCCTTCATCGAGGGTGTCTTGCCATTTTTGTGAGAGGAGAAGGAGGAGGTCGGAGGTGGAGTGGCCCGGCCTGAAACCAAACTGATGCGGGGAGAGAAGATTGTGTTGGTTCAGGTGTTTCCACATGGTTTCTGCAACCATCTTCTCGAACACCTTACCCACGGCGGACAGGAGGGAGAGGGGTCTGTAGTGTCGTGGGTCAGTCCTGGACTCCTTTTTGTCTCTCTCTCTCTCTCGCTCTCGCTCTCGCTCTCGCTCTCTCTCTCTCTCTCTCTCTCTCTCTCTCTCTCTCTCTCTCTCTCTCTCTCTCTCTCTCTCTCTCTCTCTCTCTCTCTCTCTCTCTCTCTCTCTCGTCAGTTAAAATTTTCACTTGCAACTAGATAATTTGCCTAACAAATGCTTCAAGTAATCAGTTATTTTTTAGTTACTAACAAGTCGGCATGAACAAACAAAATGTTTGATTTATTATTATGAGCCTCAAATATGGTGTCTTGATTACTACGTAACTACCCGAGTTAGCAGTCATGAGTTTGTGTACCAGTTGCAAACGTCTTGCCTTTTAATAAGCTACTGCTAAGAATTAAATCGATCTTCTATGTGTGTGTGTGTGTGTGTGTGTGTGTGTGTGTGTGTGAGTGAATTCTTCTTTAACTATCATCAATACTCCCCGATCATATCTTATTTTGTTCTCGCCACTTTAATTTTCTCGTTTTGAATGAAGGTTTAATTTTTACAATTCCGCCTTTATAATGCAGAGTACCTACAACTCTAAGCTAAGACAGATGGATGTGCAACCTTATGTGACTTACCAGCATCAATGGTTCTATTCAATCCTTAAGTTAACATGGGATTATGATACATGTATATAAAGACAGATGACGACAGCGCTTGAAGCCACCATCTCGAGTGCTACTTCACACTAAGTAAGGGCCACCAGTTGAGGTGAGACAAGCTGGGCATGACAGACATGACTATTGAGTATTGACGAACGCTCAATGCATTGATAGTCAGTCACAAAAACTTGCATGTGGCTACGAAAAAAATGGCGTCTGCACCTCGCCCAACCCCCGATATTTTGTCATAGAAAACATTTGAAATCTTTTAAATGTACATAATATAACATAACATGAATTGACAAAACCTTAACCAAGACTTGGAACACTTTTTATCATCCTGCCCCAACTATCACAGAAAGAATAAAAAAAACATCAAGCTGCAACAACTCTATGGAGAAAACAGAGAGGAAAGTATAGGACGCTTCTTATACAACAAAGAAAACATTCAACATAAAAAAAGAATACTTATATGAAATGTGGTAAATAAGGACAAGAATTAAAGGAGTGATACGTAGAACACGAGATATATAAGAAAACAAAAGGAGGCGCCGTAGCAAAGACATCCGTCATCTTTAAAGTTCGAACCTTTGTCGCAGGCTCGCAGCGCTTTGAAGTGGTGAGTGATGGGTGTGTGGTCCTGTGTTTTTGTGTTTAAATAGGTGATTTTATCAAACAGGCGGTCGACTAGAGGTCAGTATTTGTCTCCTGAGTGTACGTAGTAAGTGTGTACTGTGTAAGAAAGGCGTAGTTTTCGAGGAACAGGTGGGAAAGGTAAGGTAGGTAAAATGAGTGACTTGGATCACAGTGTAAACAAACCGCTAACGCTGCATGAAAGGCTTTGTTGTGAGTTTCCGTGTTGTAGTGAGTGTGTTTGAGTGTTTTAAGAATGGCTAGAGTTATAGACGGGACGAGTCAAGGTAAGACTGACAGTGTTTTGAGTGTGTGGGGGGAGTGGGGTGAAATGTACGCAGGTCGTAGAGTGCCGTGACTGTTTGTACGGAATGAAGGTTGTGGCCACGCCAGTCAGGCTGGAGTGTGAAGTGTGTGTTGGAGAGCAAGAGTACAGCTTTGAGTTTGAAATGAGAGAGAAGAAGGCGATGAAGTCTGTGTGAGGAAAATGAAGAGGAAGGTTTGGTAAAATTTTACATCTTCACCAGAATGCACCTGGATATAAATAACACTTTTCGTATAGACATAGGGTGGGGAAGACGAAATACAGCGATTTCCGCTGAAAACAATGTACCAGAATCACTAACATAACCTAACAATAATCTTTTGACGAACGCACAATGTAGTACTGAAGGTCACAAAAACTTGTGTGTGGCAACGAAAGGAAATGGCGTCTGCATCCCGGCCCAATCATCTTCTAAATTAACATAACATAAATTAACCAAACCTTAACCTATATTGACAAATAACAGAACCTTGTTCAAACCAAACTCAACGTCACCTTATTCTTAAAGAGAAGGTTTCATAGAAAACATTGAATATTTCACAAACTAGGAATTTGCTACGGAAATGTAATTCAGTAAACCTCAGAATGGATCAGGTAATGTAAGAATACACTAAATTCTCTAGAGCATTCAGATGAAGATGTAAAATAATGCCGATGGTTTGTATGACTTAGCAGAGGAGAGAGAGGTAGTGGTGCAGCAAGTTTCTGTTGAGGGTGATGTTTAGGATGCAGGGCAGACTAAGGAAGGGCTAAGGAAAATGTAGAGTGACTGTTGCATAAAAGTGGACACAAGAGTAAGAGTGAGTTAAGGAACTATAGGCCCATTGCTCTAATGAATACAATAGGTAAGGTTTTCAGTGGGGTGTTGAATAAAAGGTTGTGTAAATGGATTGAGGGAGCTGATGTACTGGGTAAAGAGCAAAATGGGTTTCGTGTAGATAGGACAGCAGAAGATAATATGTTTGTGGTAAATGAACTTATTGAAAGAAGACAGAGAGATGGGAATTTTTTTTTACCTAGGGTTTCTAGATATTGAAAAAGTGTATGACAGGGTTAACAGAGAAGTGCTGTGCAAAGTGTTAGAAAAGGTTGGTCTGAGTAAAAAGATAGTTGATATAATTAGAAGTATGTATAAAGACACCAGAGCCAAATATAGATTAGGAAGTCTAGAAACAATGGGTGAGGAGTGAATGAGGAGTTAGACAAGGATGCATACTGTCCCCAACCTTGTTTAACTTATGCACAAAGGAAATGGTAGCTAGGATGAGAAAAATGAAAAATGCAGGAGTAAAAGTTGCTGTTGTATGCTGATGATGTGGTATTATTTATAAGGTATTTATAAAGAGCTTCAAAGTTTACTAGATGTTGTGAGTGGATATGGGAGGGATTTCGGAGTTAAATTCAGCTGTGAGAAAAGTAAAGTAATGATAGTAAATACGTCGGAGGATGAAAGAGATACTGTGTGGAGGTTAGGAGAACATTAATTAGAGCAGACGCGTGAATACAAATATACTTATCTAGGGATGTACATGAGTCCGCATGGATGTGAAAGAATGAAAAATTAAAAGATCAGCCAAATGTCTGATGGGACGACTAGGAAGTGCTGCACGTATGAGGGCGTGTAAGTATGATGTGCTGAGAGAAGTGTGGAAGAATGTGGCTGTGCCAAGTGTTATGTATGGTATGTATGTGATAGCACGGAGTAAAAAGGAGATCGACAAGTTAGATGTTGGGCAGAATAGAGTAGCAAGAATAGCACTGAATGCACCAAGGTATGCAGCTATAGTAGGTTTGAGAGGTGACATGGGATGGAGTACGTTTAGAGAGACACATGAAGGCAACCTTGAGATATAAAGTTAGGCTGGAATGAATGGAAGATAAAAAGAATAGCACAAAAGGTTTATTTGTGGAATGTAAGGAGCAGTAAATGGGAGAAGTGTATAAATATGGTAGACAGAAGTGGTATGCTGGTTATGTGGGTGTATAGATTTTCTGAAGGGAGAGAAAGGGTGTATGAATGGAAGGTGATGAACAGAAGCAGAGAAGGGTTAGAGAAGGATGTGAGAAAATGTCAGATAGACAGAACAGTGAAAGGTGTGGGACTGAGTAAGTGGAAGACTGAGATGGAACGAAAGAAGACTTTGGAATGGTTCAGAGAGAAAGAGGCACCAATGTATGTAAAATGGTATGATGGAAGCCTGGGTGGTGATCTTCTCTTCCAAGGTAGCTAAGGGCGCAGTGTATGGATGTGAATGCAAGGAGCTACAGATGGTCAGAGTCCCGCAGCAAAGTGTGCCCAGATGTGTGACATGGAAGAGGATGAGACAGTAGAACATTTAGTACTGGAATGTGAGAAGTATGACCATGACAGAATGGAAATAATGCATGTGATTCTGACTGAAATGGGACGTGAAATTAATGAAGTGATTGAAAGAACTGGAAGGGAATGGATGGTGTTGTTGCTGGGACTGTGTGGAGAGATGATTGCACGGATGATTGACGCGGTGAAAAATTTCCTGGAAAAAATGTGTTACGTGAGATCTAGGAACTAGGGCGTGTATATAGAATAAGTTGTTTCTTTTTTCTGTTTCGTTTTTCCTTTCTTTCCCACTCACAGGAGCTGCCGCTACAAAGACCTGCCTTGTAGGGAACTACAAGCTGATCTGCAGCCTGCCAAACAGCTGCTGCTGATCTCTATCTTGTAAATAAGTTGCTCCTGTAGGCTGTTTTAGGCTTAGTTTTGGTGTGGCTGCTCTGGTTGCTGATACAAGGTGAGGACAAGTGTGGTGTTGGCAGTGAGGGGTGGGGGGGAGGTAGGTCTAAATAGTAGTTGTTAGTGAGATAATGAGGCTTGGTGGTATTCCTGTCTTTGTGAAGCATCAAAAGGCTGATGATTCTTACCTATGATCGCATCCACTTTTTAATTTAATGATTTTTTTTAATGCATAGGGCACCAGTGTTGGTACATGACACACATATCACTCACGCACACAGGAGGATAGGATTTCCAGCCTTTCGCTCCTGCCAAGAATGCAAGATCACAAACCCTCAGCTTGCCCCCGTAACTATTTTACTGTTAGGTGAGCAGGGATTACAGCGTTTAAGAAGACAAACCCATTTTGTCTTCACCTGTAGTCTCTATGGAAACTGGAGAAATTTTTTTTCAAACTAAACAGGAGCAGGAGAGTACTTCGTAATAAATTTGTTAATGGTGAAAGGTTAGATGACAGTATTCAGTTTGTAATAACTGCTTTGTAGAATGTGTAGCACCAAATCACATGGATTATGTTAGCATAAACACTTATGGTTAATGTTTTGTAGTACATGTATATAGGCAAGGTAGTACATCAAGATTTATCACTAGAGAGTTGTTAGAATGTGGGTGTCTGACACACCATCAAAGGTCTGTATCGAGTCCAATATTAAAACAGCCAGCGACCACTGGCATTTCGGAGTAACTGACCAGTCAAATTCCCTTTCCCCCCTCTAAGTTACTGGAATTTGCCCTAACTTGACCTAACCCTCTCTCCCTCTACCAGGCCCAAACAGTGCACCTCAGGTCCTGAACTCGAGCCCACTTTCTGCCGTGATAAAGTGCATTACAGTTCATTGTTTTGTTGCCTCTATGCCAACTTTTGCACACCACTATGGTAAAGGAAAATATTGAATACTCAATTCAGATGGTACAGTATTTTGGGTATTAATGTCTTAGTGGGCTATCAGAAGGCCGACGATTCTTACCTATATCATTGCATAGCTCTGTTCATCATGCTGAGCATTTACATCCAATTGATATCTAACGCAAATTTATGATGATATTATCATGTTTTCAGGCGGGACCAGACACACCTCTCCCTGTGAATACATAAGAAAAACAGACCCCAGAAGACCTGTCGGTGTATAACTAGGGTATCTGCTGGACTACATACTGTTACTAGTACACTACGTGTAGGAGAACAGGATTCATGAGAACAAGGCTCTCTCCCCGCCCACCTCTCCCTACAGTAACGTGCAAGCAGGAAACTGTTGGAAAAGAAGACTGTGTCCCTTGTAGAAAATAAGGACATGGAAATTTTAGAGTAAAGAATGAAGTTAGAGGAAGATATTATACTAGAATCCACAAATGCTGGTACATACATTCTGGGAATAACTTTATTAATAGTAACAAAGTGCTGCCACTACACTTCTCAAGTGAAAGATAAGGGAATAAGGTTCATTTCATAGAATTACATAAAAATTTCCTAGAAGCTCATACCACACCAGCAATTAATTATTTAATAGAAACCTGTTGCTCAAAAATATGTATCTAATCAGGACTTGAAACTTAGATTTTTTGAGCTAACTACTGAGGCTGGGAGTCTGTTTTAGTAGTTAATAACTCTAACATTGAAGTATGACTTACAAGCATTTGTGTTACATATTCGTACTTTTGATTTCATGACATTAGTTACTGTCACGTCATCCATTTCAAGTAGTATTTCTGGATTAATTTTATCAAATTTGTTTAAAATTTTAAAGACTTCAATCTCCCCTAATTCTTCACTAGGTGAGATGGAATGTGTCTAACTGTTTTAATCATTACGCTTATGATAAATTCTGTAATGTAGGAATGTGTTTTGTCGCTTGTCTCTGTACTCTTTCCAGTAAGTTTTGGTTTTTAATGTAGTTCAGTGACCAGAATTGAATTCCGTATTCTAGATGTGACTTCACAAATGCTGTATAGTCTTTTCTTTACTTCTGGCGATGTTCTCAAAAATTCCTTGAAATTAGACCGTACAATATATTAACCCGTAGAGTGCGAGCCACAGCTCAGGCTGGAGGAACTTCATAATATAGTCATAATTGCGCACCCACGGATGGACTGGGAAACCCCTATTGCGCACTCTACGGGTTAATGATGTTTATGTGAGATGGTATGACCAGGCGCTGTATGATGTTATTTACTTGGATTTTCAAAAAGCATTTAATAAGATCCATCATAAGAGGCTGTAATCTAAATTGTGGGCACATGGAATGGAAAAGGAGAGCGTCTTTGTGTGTGGATAGGAAATTGATTCTCAGACTATCAACAAGGTGTTTTAAATGGTAAAATATCTGATTGGCAAAATGTAACTAAAATTCAATGGAATGCCTCAAGCCTTTTGTGACCCACACTCTTCCTGATACATGTGAATGATCTGGAGAGTAATCTTGTCAAAAGTAAAAAAAACTCGCAAGCGATATAAATGTAAGGTTTTGCATCTTGGCGACAATAATACAAATTTTAAAAATTATGAGCAAGGAGCTCGATAATGATAAACAAGAAAAAGACCTTGGTGTAATCATTAGTAATAATTTAAAAATTAGTCATCAGTGCACAGCTGCAAGTAAAAACGCTTTAAGAAATTTTTTTCACAAATCGCCAAGGGTAATGAAAACACTCAACAGCATTTGTGAAGCCACAACTATATTTTGCCATTCAATTCTGGTCACCGAACTACATTAAAGACCAAAACTTACTGGAAAGAGTACAGACGAGCGACAAAACACATTCCTACATTGCGTAATTTATTGTACGAGGAATTGTTAAAAGTTAGGCATGTTCCAGCTCCCACAAAATAAGAATTAGTGGAGATACAATTGAAGCCTGTAACATTCTAAACAATATTGTGAAAAATCAATCCAGAAACATTACGTATTTTAGATAAATAATGCAAAAGTAACAAGTAACAGCATGATATTAAAAGTATGATGAAACAATTGCTTTTAAGTCATAATACTTCAATGTTAGAGTTGTTGACCATTGGAACAGACTCTCTCTTTCCCCCCCTCCCCCTCTCCCTCTCCACACACTCTCCCCCCCTCTCCCTCTTCCTCTACACACTCTCTCTCTCTTACTCCCCCCCTCTCCCTCTCCCTCTACACTCTCTCTCTTACTTCCCCCCCCCCTCTCTCTCTCTCTCTCTCTCTCTCTCTCTCTCTCTCTCTCTCTCTGTTGAGACGTGTGTCAGTCCTGGTGGAGGAAGTAGATGGGTGAAGGCAGGCTGCCTGTGCTCTTGCTTGATTTTGTTTACTTCCCTAGCGTGACCCGTTGGAGCCACTATCCCGGTCACAACTGACGCCATCGCTGTTTTTGCTTCTGCTGTAGGGGTTGCAGCAGTTTTTATTGTTACTGCTGCTTTTGTTGTTGCTCCCGGCAGCTGTGTTGATGGCTCTAGCTATGCTGCTGCCTTTGGTGCCGTCCCTGCTGTGGTGGGCTTCGTCGTTGCTGGATGAGGGAAGGGAACAGGCAATGAGTTTGGGTATTCTTGTCCACGTGCAAACACACACACAAACAAACACACATTCTCTCTCTCTCTCTCTCTCTCTCTCTCTCTCTCTCTCCTCTCTCTCTCTCTCTCTCTCTCTCTCTCTCTCTCTCTCTCTCTCTCTCTCTCCATTCCTATATACCCACATTATGCTTACTTACCACACCCTCCACCATCTCCCTCTATATGTCAGGCAGTGTTACAAGACAAGAGGTTGCTGCTCTGCATGGTTGTGAAGGTTGTGCTGTCCTCATCCTGGTGTCATGCTGTAATACCTCTGTCAAGATTCCAAATATTGTGAACTTCCAAGGATGATACTGTATAACATATTTCATTTGTATATAATATTGTAATAAAGAATAAAATTAGAATATACAGTATAGTATTTTTAATTTTTAGCAGTCATCCTAGCTTCTCTCAATCTCCTGCTTTTTCCTATGATGGTGTTTGACAAAAGTAAAAGTGAAGGGGGTGATTTTGACTGCCCATTTAGGGTAAGAATTGAATGTCTGAAAAAATGTGAAATTAGGCTGAATAGATAAACATTAATATAAGCGTCTTGGTTTGATCCTGTGCAAATATGGAAACCTGGGAGGCGAGACAAGAGAAAGAGCTGTGCAAGGGAGGAATGTGGTTGGATCTCTAAGGCATATAGTGAAAGAAAGAATGACAAGCTTAATGTAATAACTATATTGACAGTCACTTATGTAGGTAGGACTGGAGTGTAAGATAAAAGATATAAAATCCAAGCAGAAGTAATTACCTTAAAAAAAAAAAAGTGGTGAAAGAAGAGGTAAAAGTGATGTGTGTATAATAATTTTGGAATACCTAGTAATGGTGAAGGAATTGAATGTGGAGTGATTGAAGTCAAACGAAGCACCCTAGGATGGTTTGGCCACAAAAAGAATACTGGAAAGTGAGATGACAAAGGATGTATGAGAATGGTAGATGCAACAAGCACAAGAGGATGACCCCCAGTGAAATAGGAGGACAGATTACAATAGCACAGGAGGAAATGGAAAGAACAGAATGAGGCTACACCATGCAAGGAGGGAATAGAATGACAGGAAAAATTGTTAACTTTTCTGCTATAGTCATCCTTTCAGATATATAGATACCTGATGGAGTTCATGGTGTCGTGGAAATGTTTGTTGGTTTCTTTCAACATAGTTATCCAAGGGATTCAAGTCAGGAGACCAATGGCAGGGCATATTCTCCTCGAGCCATTCCTGAGTTGCTTTGGCATGGTGTGCTGGGGCAGAGTTCTGTTGGATGAAGAAAGGCCACCCATCAGCAATGGCATCCATCGAGAGCAGTGGTTCCCAAACATAAACAAACATCTACCTTTGGTCATCCTGTGAATCTTGTAGTGGCAGCCTTGCAGGACTTGAATGCAGGACTTTGGTAACCAAGGGAGCACACTACCCACTTGGCCATTCCTTCTCTGGCTTTCATAAGTACATCTCTTGTTTGTATGATGCAGACTTTTGAACATTCGATAGGAATCTGCTTTACATTAATTTGTGAATGATTAAAATGCAAGATGGCATGGAAAGAAGACAAGTAATCTTGGTGTATCTATCAATCAATATATCTATATACCAGACTGTCATCCCCTTACAGGGTGGTAGCCGAGACTAGGCACACATACACATACCCATGTACACATATGCTTCTCTCTGACTTAACCCCTAGAGAAGAGAAGGGCACCCCGCCCAACATAGTGTGTCAGGAGTCATGCAAATGGGAATGAGGGCAGGTGTCTTAACCACAACAGGGTGCTGAGGTTTACCCTTGCCACTTCATAGGTAACTCATGCCCTTCCCCACACCTGACTGGATCCACGGGTAACACCAGATGCGCGAGAATCTCCTCCACAGGTTGTCAAAGCCATGTCATTACTCATTCATTCACCACTGCTCTTCATTCTCTTCTATCTTGCATAATCATTCTTGCTTCACAGACATTCCTCTTTCACTCAACACTTTTTTTCACACCATCCATCCTACCCATTCATGGTCTTCCTTTTAGCCACACACTTCTCACATCAGTTATCATTCTCTCCACTAACCAGTCCTCCTTCATTCTCTCTGTATGTCAATACCATCTTAACACACACTGCTCTGCTCCACCAGCCAGCTCTCATAACACCAGTTCTACGTCGCTCCTCCTCAGTCCATACACGTTACTCCACACATACTCCTCACTTCCCTTACATTCAATCTCTTCTTTGCTACTGCTGTACTCCCTGTTTCAGCCCAAATAGTTCATACAACCTTCTCTTTACATTCATTCCCATTGCTATACAACTGAATACTTTCTTCATTCCTTCCAACACCTTTCCTACATCATTGAGCCTAGATTTCAACTCTGTCTGTATCTCCATCAACAAATAATCTTGTACCCAAGAATATTTAAGACATTCAATACAACATTATAATTTTTTTTTTTGTGTGTCATTTTATAAGCAAAAATGAAGACAACACTTAAAAATAGATACAAGAAAGACAGTGTACAAGTGCATGTACCTGGATTGCTGGAGACTCTTCTGTGTGGTCACATTTTTGAGGCTGCTCCTGGAAGAATATATGAAATGCTTAGAATGGAGGATAAAAAGGCAAGGAAGGAATAAAAAATAATCAGTTTAACCAGAGAATATCTTTATTGTTTGTTCCCAAAGATGGGCAGGTACAACACCCCATTTGTTCCATCATAAATAGTGAT
Source organism: Metacarcinus magister (assembly GCA_029783475.1). Classification (NCBI taxonomy): domain Eukaryota; kingdom Metazoa; phylum Arthropoda; class Malacostraca; order Decapoda; family Cancridae; genus Metacarcinus; species Metacarcinus magister. Next base: position 2,124,162 of record JAPQNM010000016.1, read on the forward strand.
CAGCACTACTATAGACAGATGAGGGAGATGGAGAGGGAGAGAGATGAGAGAGAGAGAGAGAGAGAGAGAGAGAGAGAGAGAGAGAGAGAGAGAGAGAGAGAGAGAGAGAGAGAGAGAGAGAGACGAGAGCGAGAGAGAGAGAGAGAGAGAGAGAGACAGAGAGAGAGAGAGAGAGAGAGACACAGAGAGAGAGAGAGAGAGAGAAGAGAGAAAGAGAAGAAAAAAGAAAAGAAAAGAAACTTGAGAATAAAATACATATTCATACTATTACTATGCAGTTCAGGACCATGGGAGATTTCAAGTTAATAACAACTTATGGTCACACTGAAACACCTTAGAATCACAATGATTCCTCACGGCGTCTCTGCAGCCCCAGAAACACTACTTGCGGTCCACCCTTGCCTTAAGCCACTGTTCTAGGGCTGCTGCCACTACCCTTTCTGCCTCTTCCTTGCGCATGTTGCTGAGCACACTTTTGACACCAGTGATAGAGGCAGCAGTGATGAGGGGCATCTGGAGGTGGAGGAGGAGGGCACCAATGAGGCAACCTAACAGACCAAAGGCTCCTGCCACTACCTTGTCCAACACCTTCTCCATGGCACTCTCTGGAAATATGTCATAGAACAGACTGAGGCAGAGGTCTGTGAGGAGGCCACTGGAGAATACACCAATGCGCACCAGGTGGTGGTGAAGGGCATGGTGCTCCCGCCGCACAGTGCCAGCTGCCTCTGCTACAGCAGCTGCCACTGCTGCTTGGTTGTCCCTGAGCAGTCCCCACAGTGCTGAGCTGACCCAAAACACATCCACAGGGCAGTCCATCAGGCCAGCTGTCTTACGCACAATGGCCAAAAACTGCTGACTATCAGGCCGCCGCAGCAGCTCCCCCGGTGGGTGCAGCAGCTGCCCTTGGCTCACCAACCACATGAACAACTGGTCCTCGGGCCAGGGTGTGTCTGGCCCAGACCTAATCCGACGAGGATGGTGGAAGTAGTTGTGGTTGTGGGACTCATGGAGGCCATCAGAAGCAGCAGTAACTGCAGTAATGTCTGTGTAGCCAGTAAGACCAAGAGCAGAGATAGCACGCCACAGCTCTTCATAGGTCATACGTTGCTGCTGCCGCACATAGTCGTGTGACTCTGCATGACGTGACACCACCTGCAGCAGCAACTTCCACACCAGGTGGCGGTGAGCTGCCGGCACAGCTGAACGCCAACAGAAGGTGGTCAGACGCTCCACATCTAATGGCTGTTCTTTCAGCAGGGCCTCCAATGCCCTCTTTTCCTCCACCTCCCGCAGCCCAACCTTCTTGTAGAACTGTGACCGGAAGTTCTTCTCATCCCCCATGATCCCTGAACTTAAGGGTCTGCTTCCCCCTTTTGTTGGTGATGCTGCTCCTGGCCCACTACACCACTGAGTTCACCAAATTGATTGCACAGTGTACCAAGTTGTGCCTCCACCATGGACATGGCCTCCAGCTGCTGCTTCTGAATTCCCTGCACTTCTGAGGCCAGCTCAGCAAGCTCCTTCCTCAGACCCCGCACGTTGTCCACCACACAACTGGATGTCTGAAAACCCACAGGTGTCTTCATGCTCGTGTTCTTTTTCCATTCCAGAAGCTTATGCAGACACTCACCAAGCCAGATAGCTTCATGTTATAACTCTATCCATCAAATTTCCTAAATACATTGAATACAATCCTAAGTGTCTGAAGCTCAATTCCTTTGCTGCCGAATAAAAAAATATTTTCTTGAACGTAAAGACCACTGTATCATCCTTCACTTTACAAGTTCCCTTTCTTGGCTATCAAAACTTCAATAAGGCACTCACTAATACAAAAGCTGACACATTCTTACTATAGCGCAGTCAATCCCGTTATCACGCGCTGAATCTGATTTGAAAAGCCCAGTTTGTGACGCACTCGTACGTGATTGGTTTGACGTCAAAGAGCCTTCTCATCCGTGATTGGCTGATGCTCTCCCACCACACATCACCCTTCCCACCACCTGACTAAGTGTGCATATCCTCTGTGATCACACCACCACCACCCTCCTAAGCCTCAGCACACTACCCACCCCCCACCCAAGCCTCCACATCCCATGCTACACTACACCCTACACAACTACATGACACTCATAGAAATTCAATTTAGGCAATTAAATAAGATGATAATAAATTAAAAGTTTAGTACAACTATATCTAGAAGGCAGCATTTAAGCTTATATACTTCTGCATGACTTTGTTTCAAGTGCAACTGTCAGCACATTATTGCCACAAACATTCCTCTTGGAGGATAACTTTAATCTACCAACATATGTGTGACCTTCAACAACCACTGAGGGCAAAGGCTTGCTGTGTGTGTGCCTCAATAATGTGTTACTACAAGTACTCCTGTCGTCATCTGCATATATAGTGGTATCAAGACAACACTTATATAAAAATATCAGGCATTATGTAGCATCTATGCATAAACTATGATTGTACTCTTTTTGCAAGGTTTAAGGTTCAATAACAATGTCAAACCACTGACTCATGACAGGAAAACATCAGACATGAAAACTTAAACAAAAATGTGATGTTGATTGGAAAATGACAGAACTTAAGATTACAATGGTGCCAACCATAAAATAAAAGTTTAATAAACATGCTTGAGACATACCTGTGCACTGGAAAACTGTGACTCATTCAATGACTTGTACTCATCGTCAACCTTGCCGGAGAGTGCTTCAAGGTGAGTTTCTGCTCTGTCAAACTGTAAGGCATGAAGATGTGTCACCTTCAGTCTGGTTTGTGTACTAGATTTGTAATGCTTACTTCACTGAATATATTAATGTTTCTGCCTCATTGCTGAAAATTAGACTTGTATTCCTAATAACTAATAATAATATTATCACCACTTTTGTTATTCTAAAAGACAGGTTCTAAGGGTGATGTAACTTGAACTTTTTTTCATCTTGTAATATTTTAGCTCTTTTGTTGACAACAGATGACTAAATATATGACTTGGAGCTACTTCCATCCTGGCCTAATTGTGGACACTGGCATTGGCTCTTATTATAACTGTAAGCTTGCACATGAGTTTGAGAATAAATTATAAAAAGAAGGTCCTGGTTTTAGGGCAGATAAACAGTAACACAATTGAGCATCACATTCAGTACTTTAACTGCAAATTTGAATGGCAAGATACATTTGTTATTTTAATGTCTGTAAGGTTATTAGATTATTACTGTCCCATAGAGTGAAAAGATTTGTTCCAACTTTTGTTGGCTCTTCTGGGTCCCACTAGGGAGGCAGTGGCCTAGTGGTTAAGCATACAGACAAGACGAGCTCAGAGTCCTAAGTGTGAGTCCCGGCACGGCAGGGTTGGAAAAAACCTGGGTTATTTATAAAAAAAAACCCCCCAACCCACTGGGTTTTTTGGGGGGTTTTATTGTTTTTTTTGTTTATTATTCATATTTATATGTAAATCAGTTTAAACAAGCATTTAAAAAGTAATCTAGAGTGAAATAAAAGGTTTGAAGTGTTATCTGAAGTAGTGATGGAAATTCCGGCTCTTTTCAGGGAGCCGGTTCTTTGGTTCACGTTCACTCAATAGAACCAGTTCTTTAGGCTCCCAAACAGCTCTTTCGGCTCTCAAATACTTTTTTAAAGTAGTTCCACATATTCTGTTTATAACCTTTATAATTTATTATATATATATATATATATATATATATATATATATATATATATATATATTATGTATGCAGTATGTCTCACGCACGCACGCACTCACACACACACACACACATACATACTATCAATCTTCTTTCCTTATCCTTTATATCAAAGTAACAACTAGAACATAAACAAATGAGACCATGAACTTAAGCTAAAGATTAAAAGAAAACCCCTGTTTGATGTTATTTATATAATTTATATATTTTCTTTTTAATGTTAAATATATTCTAAAAAAAAAAACACACACTTGGACCGGGTTTTTTTTAGTGGGTTTTTTTTAATGCCAATCTTTTTTAATTGAAAACAAGCAGGCTAGAGGAGGGTTTGTGGCGGGCAAGTGTTGGGGGATGGCAAGAAAATATAAGTTTCAAAGGAAAATTTGTTTTTCTGACAGTGTTTTTAATTTGTTTTAATTGATTTGGACTTTGTATATACTGCATAGGTCTTGTTTTGATGTACCCCCAACCAAAAATCCCAGTTTCCCATAGGTACCCCAAGCTTTTTGGGGACACAAATAAGTGTTTGGGGTAAAGATTCGTAAGACGACCCATTCGATATCTCTTTACCTTTAAAATGAACTGCAAATTCAAACTCAGATACTTGTTCAGATCAGCTTAAACAGTTATGATGCTGAGTTACAGAAAAAAATACAATTTTTTTTTTTATGTTACGTTAGGTTACGTTAGGTTTGGTTATGTTTCGTTATATTTAGTTAGGTTTGGTTGGGTTAGTTTTGGTTAGGCTGATTTAACTGCAGCTCTGGGAAGGTTATGCTAACAAAGCTATTTTTTTCGGCAAAATTTTACATCTTCACCAGAATAACGTGTGGCTAAGAGAGAAAATGGCATCTGCACCTCGCACAACACCCTACTTTCAGTCATAGAAAACATTTGATAGCTTCTAAATTAACATAACAACCTAACTAAACCTAACCAAACCTAACTAAACCTTACTAAACATAACAAAACCTAACGAAACCTAGCTAAGTCTAACAAAACCTAAAAAAAAATCTTATTTTTTTCCGTAATTCATCGGCATAACTGTTTGGTGTGATCTGAACAAGTATCTGAGGTTGAATTAGCAGTGCATTATAAAGGTAAGGAGATATCAAATGGGTCATCTTAGGAATCTTTACCGTGTTTTGTCCAAGAAATAGGTTAATCTGAAGAACAATTCCTCCAAACCGATCATAATAAATTTTGGGTAAAAGTGCAGAATAAGGCCTTCTGTCCTTTCTCTTTTCTCTCCTTCCCTACATATTATACATAGTGTACTCAACATATCTGTGAAGGTTTCAGGCGGGAGTCACCATTATTTACCTCGCAAAACGTCTTTGAAGTTATGTTAGGTTGGTTAGATTATGTTAAGTTACAGTTAGGCTAAGGTTGTCAGGTTAGGTTACGGTTATGTTGTGGTTAGGTTAAGTGAGGTTAGGTACGGTTCAGTTAGGTTCGGTTATCTAAAATTTTTACATTTTATTACCCAACAGTTAGGGTTTAAACCCTTAGATTTTGTTCTGGATTTGGGTAATAAAATGTAAAAATCTTATATAATCGAACCTAGCTGAACCGAACCTAATCTAACTTAACCTAACCTAACAAGCTTAACCTAACCATGATTTAACATAACCTGACCAACCTAACATAACTTCAAAGACGTTTTGCGAGGTAAATAATGGTGATAGAGAAGGAGAAAAAAGAAAGGATAGAAGGCCTTATTCTGCACTTTTACCAAATTTTGTTGTAGTACACAGGATACTTACTGTACTGAACACCTGTGAAGGTTTTAGTGAATGGTCGTTTCCTTACTTAACATGTACCGTTTGATTTTAGTCTACACACCTGACAGAAGTTAGGTTAGGTTGGGGGGTCCAGGGTGGCGGATCAGTTTAGTTCAGGCGACCGCTCACTAAAACCTTCACAGATGTTCAGTACACTAAGTATCCTATGTAGTGTACCAAAAATTATTCTGATCGTTTTGGAGGCGTTGCTCTGCAGATTATGATTATGATGTATGCAATATGAGTTTAAACACAATGTAACATCATTATTTCTATTTTTTTTTATTCAGTATGCCTCCAGATACCTGTGAGCCCTAGGCTAATAGTGTACTATGCCTTACCAGGATGTCTTACCAGGATGAGCTCCTCTGGGAAGGAGCTCCAAACATGCCAACACGCCACAGTGTGATAGAGTATTAGTGATGATGACCAATATGTAACCTGATGTAAAATACTGTGGAATGTGTGTTGTAAGCATTTAGTGAAATTTTCCAAGAGTACAGTTAATATTCAAACAATCTGTCACCCAAATGAACAGCAAGTAATCTTTTAAACTGTGGTAAGGTGGGAGCCAGCACAACCACAGAAGGCAAAGAATTCCAGTGGCTAATGACTCTAACTGAGAAAAATCTTTTGCGCAAATCAGTATATATACGAGGATGAAATATTTTGAGAGGGTGGCCCCGTGTCCTGACATCTGGCATTGGTATAAAGAAATCAGTTAGGGTGATAAGTGTTAAGCCATTAAATATTTTCCACACCTTGATCAGATCGGCTCTGAGTAGCCTACCCCGCACTGAATACAGACCCAGAGCAGAAAGACGACCACTATAATCCATGTTATGAAAACCCGCAATTTGCTTGGACCAACGGCGTTGGACCCCTTCCAGCAATGAAAGGTCTCCTTCATAACCTGTATGCCAAACCACTGAAAAGAACTCAATGACTGGACGAATATGTGTGAGGTAGAGAGAAAGCATAAATGAGGAGTCCCGGTTTACTGTGCTCTTCAGAAGATTTGAGGCAATACCGGATGCCTTATTGGCAGTTATGCGAATATGTTGATGAAATTTCAAGGTGGTATGTCTATTGGTAAACCCTGTCCTGGTGCAGTGGCCTTCATTCTGACACAGTGTCACATGAACAACACTCACTGTCACTTCAAGTCCTGTCTAAATTAATGGACGGTAGATATACATAATAAGCGTTCACTACGTTTAGTAAGATATATCTCTTAATTAGTATGACTTAAGGTAATATTTAACTTACGAGGAGGTCTAGTTTTTTGACAGATTCTTCCATAATACGTGAGTAGTGTGTTAATACAGCATGAGGCAGGAAGGGAACAGCTTCAAGACACACCTCCTCCTTCTTCTTCTTCCTCTTCTTTAACCCAAACACCGCCAACAACAACTTGTAGAAATTTTACGAGGTACCAAAATCAGCAGCTATAGTGTTCATGAAATATATGTATTCCTTATTTTCATAGGTTCATTTCCTGTTTGAGTTTGTAAAATGTTTATTGTATATTTCTTTAATATTCCATGTATTTTTTTATTCATCTGTTTTATGATAGGAACTATAGTTTCCCTTGTTATTCCTCGTTATTATTGACTCGTTACCAATGCTCATTACCTAAGGGTAGTTAAATCCCTCCTTGACTCCTAGTTTTATAGTTATTTTTATTTTGCATATCAATCCTTGAAGATGGATTTTACTGAGATAGGTGGAGGTACGCACTACAGAGAAGGGAAATTAAAGTCAGAAGCAAGTACATGTTAGTGAACACGAGGGAGAGTGGAAAGGTGGAGCTGCGAGGTGTAGAGGCGGTGAAGGTCAACTGTTTAGAATAATGAAGAGGGTGGAACAGATGAAGAAGAGTGTAGGAAGGGAAGAGTGGGTAGGAAAGGGTGGCAGGAGTGATTTGTGATAGAAGAGTAATTGCAAGAACGAATGAAAAAGTATACAAGACGATAATAAGACCATCTATTTTGTATGGCCGAGAGACGGTGGCACTCACTAAACGACAGGAGGCGTTGAAAATACGTAGCAGAGTTGAGGATGCTGTAATTTTCGTTGGAGTGACAAGGATGAACATTATCAATATATTAGAGGAATAGAGCAAAATAGGAAGGTTCGGAGACATTGTAAGAGAGACGAGATTGATAAAATTTGGGTATATGCAGAAGAAGAAAAAAAACGTAGTACCTGCAGACTACGTTTCCAGATTGCTGAGTCCCTGATCCTGAGTACGGACGTGGCTGCACAAGTGGTCGCCTCTTCACCCCTTGCAACGGTGCTCCACATCTGCACAAGCTACTCTCCACCTCGGTAGAAACCCTAACTATAATGTATATACACTGACGGGCTCTTAGTTAGCTCGTGCTCTTCCTTCACGGAGGAGCGATAGGGGAAAAAAAAAGTATGTGCAGAAAAGGGATGCAGGATATGTCAGGAGAAGGCTGCTAAGGTAGAGCCACCCGGCAGTAGAAGGCCAAAGAGGTGGTCTATGTATGCAGTGATGAAAGAGATGCATAAGAAATCTACTTTATATTACAGAATCAAGAGAAAACCTACGCTTACCCATGGAAGGAGCCCATCTGATTAAAACCCTTACTGTGCATTATGATTCTTGAGGATTAGTCATGTAATGATAGGACATGTCTCCCATAGGAAGTGTTTTATGAAGCCAATTTGGAATTAATTGCAGAGTAAGGTAGAGGAGATGGTGTGAAAGCTTGGGGAGTGTGGAGAGGGAATCGGATCTATTTAGTTCATGCATTCGACCCCGTATTAATGTGAGTTTATGGATATGCTTCATCATTGTTGTCTTTATAATTATTATTATTATTTTTTCTATCATTATTATTTTTATTATTATTATTATCATTATTATTATTATTATTATTACTACTATCATCACCCTATTCTACTGTTAGTCTTGTTTATTTATTTATTTGTAACTTACTATTTCTTATACGGAACTTTCAAAGGTTACGTGCTTGGGTTTATAGATTATTTCATTCGGATTAGCACACACACACACACACACACACACACACACACACACACACACACGCAGACACACACGCAGACACACACACACAAACACACACACACACACACACACACACACACACAAGAGAGAGAGAAACTTTCACACTATGAGCAGTACTAATGACAAGCAAGGAAGTTAAGGAAACTTTTTGAGAAATGAATAATTTATTTCAACAAAGTGAAACACGGTGATATATTCAGAATGGTCACAGAATATTGGCCTGGGTTTAACCTCCTCCTACCACTGACATTCCCGTACATTTTTCGGCGGATTAAATCAACTTATTACCGTGGGAGGCATATATATGTATATAATTATTTCTTTCAGGTGCAGGAACGATAACAATATATAATGGTGTCCGTTTCTTTCTGCTGGAGTCCCGGTGTCCTCTGTTTCATCATAACCAGCTCATTATAAATATTTTCCACGTTACCATCAGTAGACGTGACAGCGAGCACTTAAGTCCTCCTCAGTGCATGCCTTAATAACTAGTGTGTGTGTGTGTGTGTCTGTGTGTGTGTGTGTGTGTGTGTGTGTGTGTGTGTGTGTGTGTGTGTGTGTGTGTGTGTGTGTGTGTGTGTGTGTGTGTGTGTAAACCTCCTACTTTGATATGGAAATTAACCAAACTATGTCAGGAAATCACATCTTACAGAGAGAGCGAGAGGTAGTGAGAGCCTTATACATGAGATCAGCACTGACTAGAGTATTGAAGAAAGACGTAATGAATGAATAAGTAGATAAATAAATAAATACCTAAATATATAAATAAATACTAATCCCAGCCCAACAAATAACTACACACATAGATATACGTATTCTACATCATATATTTTTTTCCTGGCAACATATCACATGGTGGTGCCTTAAGAATAGTGATATACAGTATGTGGTCGGGGGTGGGGGGTAATGTGCTCTCTTCTACTCTCTTCTACTCTGAAAAAGAAAAAGTACCTCTACGACGCTACAATCACAGAGACACTGGCTAACACTCCACTCTTAAGTGCTCGCTTCACTCGTCCACTCCTCAGCCTTCATCTCATTCTTCTGCCTCTTCTTCAAGAAAAAAATATAAAACCCATGGAGACCAGCCATGCCTCTCCCCTTCGTCAGGAGAATAAAAAACCAAGCATGGCTGCCCTGCTACTAATATCTCTCGGGAAAGTCCAGTGAAACGTTTCTTGCTCCTATCACGGCCTGGGAGTCACCGCCAAGGGGCAGGGAGTGAGGATCGAGGCTCAGTTAGGGGGACGTTAATGCGACGCGCTGCAGAGTGCCGTCCGTGCCTCGCCGCCCTCATCGTTTGCATAAATGGATTATTATTATGTGCGTCTGATCCGACGACACTCGAATCGCCTCGCAGGAGTGGAGGTCGTGAGCGCGGAACTATTGACACGACACACTGGGTTAGCGCATCGTTAAGGAAGGGAAGTAAGGGGCGCGGCGACGGCTGACTGGCATTCGACTAGGCATCTAAGTATCATGGGAATGTACGAGTATATGTGTATATAATATGGTGTGTGTAAGTGTCTGGCGGTCCGGGACAGGGATGGGAAGGGGACGGGGAGGGGAGAGAGGCGGCCCGTAGACCTGTTCCAGCTCAACCAAATCTCAGGAAGTTGCGCTGGGGGGCCCTCACGTAGCGGTTGTAGCTGGCGGGATCCATCATCACCATGTCGGAGACGTCATCCTCGTCGCTCCTCTTTCCGAATCTGAGAAAGTTGCGGTCACGGCCGAAGCGCAAGAAGCTCCTGTTGTAGGAACGCTTGGCGACATCAGGGCCGTCAATGGCTTCTTCAAGGTCGTCATCCTGTTCGGGCTGGAAGTTCTGGGCCCAAGCAGAAGGACCATGGGAAGGAAGCACCATGTAGTTGTAGGGACTAGCGGCCCTCTTGGAGCGGTGGGATTCCTGGGTCTTGGCGGGGGAGTGAGTGGTAGCGGTGGGGGCCACGGGGGTGTCACGGGTCTTCTGTTCACTCAGCTGACGGTCAACGGAGCGTCCGAAGCGAAGGAAGTTGCGGTTTTCACTGCGTCCAAACCTGTGGGGAGAGAGAGAGAGAAAGAGAGAGAGAGAGAGAGAGAGAGAGAGAGAGAGAGAGAGAGAGAGAGAGAGAGAGAGAGAGAGAGAGAGAGAGAGAGAGAGAGAGAGAGAGATATTAGAGCGGGTGTCAGGCGAGGAGTTAAAACTTATATCTCTAGGAAGACGGAGGTTTATGACGTAGCAAATCCATGATGCATCTAGTTAATATAGTTCACTTTGTGCTTATCTCATGTACTCTGAGCTACTACACATACAACACCCAGTACAAAACACAATCACAACCAAACATTTTATTCACACACTGCATGAGAGACACACACACACATGTAGACAAAATAAAACAAAAAATAACTTCATCCACTTCTTCAACTCAACATCAACGCAGCAGCAGAATGACGTGTAACCTTACCTCAAGAAGTTCCTGTTGCCGCGGCCGAAACGAAGGTAGTTCTTGTGTGCACCGCGCTTCTCCTCCATTGGGTAATCGTTGAGGTCTTCTTCTTGTACAGTGTTAGCAAAGGCAAGGGGTCCACCGGGGAGACCAAATTCTTCAGGGTCAGAGCGTCCAAACCTCAGGAAGTTGCGGTCTCGGCCAAAACGAAGGAAGTTACGGTTTCTCTTCTCAATGGTATCTTCGGTTTCTGGGAGCATATCCATGTCCTCAACGCTGCTGGAGTCACCACGTCCGAACCTGTAGCAGAAGGAAGAGTTACTACTTTTTTTTCTTCTTCTCTCTCTCTCTCTCTCTCTCTCTCTCTCTCTCTCTCTCTCTCTCTCTCTCTCTCTCTCTCTCTCTCTCTCTCTCTCTCTCTCTCTCTCTCTCTCTCTCTCTCTCTCTCTCTCTCTCTCTCTCTCTCTCTCTCTCTCTCTCTCTTACCTCAGGAAGTTGCGGCCTCCCCTCTTGTCTTCTTCGCTACGTCCGAACCTACAACAGAGGAAGACAAAAATCATACAGACTTTTCACACACGATTCAAAATTAGCAACAACAGTGATTAAACAGCTGGGTGGAATATCAGAGAATCATTAAATAGCAGTAGAATCCAATACAATAGTTGGGAACAGCCGAGTTTAGCGATACGTGAACGGATGATATTGAAGGTTGAGAGACTATCTGGCTTATACTCGCATAACTGCACCTTTACAAAGTCCGCTTGGGTCAGTGAAAGAGAAAGTGTAGAATTATATAACTATCGTGCGTGTCATTCACCAGTCTTGGAGAGAAAATGAATTAAGCTCTTAAAAAGTTAACTGATCCGAGATGTAGTTAATTACAGACACTCTCTCTCTCTCTCTCTCTCTCTCTCTCTCTCTCTCTCTCTCTCTCTCTCTCTCTCTCTCTCTCTCTCTCTCTCTCTCTCTCTCTCTCTCTCTCTCTCTCTCTCTCACCTGAGGTAGTTCTTGCTGTAGCCACGCTTGGTTCCTTCCTGTTGTGTGGGCAGCCAGGATGAGCTGCTTGGGAGGAAGTACTTGAGCAGCCTCTTCTCCTGAGGGACTTCCACGATGTCACTCCCGGCAACATTGTGGGTGGAGGTCGGCGATTCGAGACCAGCTGGTACGGGGGCAAGCGGAGAGGCAAGACACCATGCCACACCGGACAGTAATACCCACGCTACGGCAATCATGACACCGGAACTGAAAGGGAAAAAAGAGGGTGTGAAGGAGAGAGAAGAAGAGGGATGGGGGAGGCAAGGCGGGGAAGGGATGAGGAATTGGTTGCGACGAGATAATGGAATGGAATGAGGGAGGAAGAAGGAAGGGTAACTGTTAGAATCATAACTACACATTTAATAGTTTGTAGTGATAGCGGCGGGGCAAGACAGGTTGTAGACAGGTTGTGGATATGTTGTAGACAGGTTCTGGGGTTCGTTCCTGTATCTTTCAAGGGTGATGAAGTTTGGACAAGGGGGAAAAAAAGATCGTGATTATGTTCGACTAGACAGTGTAACCCCAAGAGAGGCTGGCAACAAGACCCGACGCCATGACATCGACGGCTTTTTAATTATTCCTTTGGGTAATAGTAAGCGAGCGAATAATAATGATTTCAAACGCGTTACCTTTTTCTATTATTCAGCTGAGGACATGCATTAATATGAGCACGATGGCCACTCTTTTATATATGATTACTACTATTATTACCATCGTTATTACCAACATTAATTTGCTGAGCTGCAGATGAAAGTATTGTTAAGTTTTAAAAAAAGAATATCAAGTCGACGTTATCAGTGTACCGTTGACATGGCGGGAATTGTGTTCGTAAACAAAGAGAGATTTATTAACGAAGAGATGATAAGGATAAGTGACGCTGTTGAGTTTATAATAATTTCCAAGAGAGAGAGAGAGAGAGAGAGAGAGAGAGAGAGAGAGAGAGAGAGAGAGAGAGAGAGAGAGAGAGAGAGAGCACTATTTATGGCTAGAAATCTCACGAATCTTCTTTGTGTTTCTGA
>JAPQNM010000016.1:2152199-2162199 GCA_029783475.1 Metacarcinus magister
TCCTTGTCTCCTCTTCCGGAAATACAAAACCTCCGGCAAGTGTGAGAAAAAATTTATGTGTGTGGAAGTAAATGGTGTCGTGTGTGTGTGTGTGTGTGTGTGTGTGTGTGTGTGTGTGTGTGTGTGTGTGTGTGTGTGTGTGTGTGTGTGTGTGTGTCTGTTCTCCTTGTCATCAACTGAGCTCAATCACGTCATGTCTTTCTGAAGTTCCTATTAACACACACCCACCCACCCACACACATGCACACACACACACACACACACACACACACACACACACACACACACACACACACACACACACACACACACACACACACATTCGCCCACAAAAACCAATCAGCTGAGGCCATAACTATGTCAGTCTTGAAAAAATACAACAACAAAAAACTAGAAAGAAGTGTTGTCTTGCGTCAAGCTTTCCGTTGACATGAGAAGAAAATTTCCTCAGTAAAGTGGGTGATTTTTTAGGGTCCACAGAGAGAGAGAGAGAGAGAGAGAGAGAGAGAGAGAGAGAGAGAGAGAGAGAGAGAGAGAGAGAGAGAGAGAGAGAGAGAGAGAGAGAGAGAGAGAGAGATAAGGCGGTTTAAGTAAATAAGCAACTGTACTTCTAATAATTATAGAATGTACTCTCTCTCTCTCTCTCTCTCTCTCTCTCTCTCTCTCTCTCTCTCTCTCTCTCTCTCTCTCTCTCTCTCTCTCTCTCTCTCTCTCTCTGCCATGTAATACACAATAACAAACAAAACATATTAAAAATTCTCTGCCTCAAACTTTTACACTAACATTTGCAAACACTGACATACATAAACACAACGCACACGAGCATTTACGTACACAGATCATCATACCACACAAACATTTGCACACACACACACACACACACACACACACACACACACACACACACACACACACACACACACACACACACACACAGGAACGAGAATGTGGAAAGTGAGTCATCGTCTTCATGTATATCAAAAGCATGTACGTGAATTGTTGTTGTCCGCAAACACGTACATGTATGTGCACACACGCACACACACACACACACACACACACACACACACACACACACACACACACACACACACACACACACACACACACAGTAAACTTTGTATATGCATGTCACACAGCCTCGACCAAACTACCAATCACACACAATCAGGCTTATGTAAACACACACACACACACACACACACACACACACACACACACACACACACACACACACACACACACACACACACACACACACACAACGAGGATCTGAGGTGATGAGATGAAGTAGAGCTGGAAAGAAGAAATGTTACAAGAGGAGGAGGAGGAGGAGGAGGAGGAGGAGGAGGAGGAGGAGGAGGAGGAGGAGGAGGAGGAGGAGGAGGAGGAGGAGGAGGAAGAGGGAAAGGTCAATATACACAATTCTTTGTGTCATTACAGATCAGTAATTTTTTGTTGAATTATTTACAATACAAATTTATTCTCTCTCTTCCATTCTCTATTTATCTCTCTTTACTTTTTCATATTTTAAACTAACTTTTAATCTTTTTCTCTCTTCACTTTCCCTCCAAATACCTTGATTCTTGCAGCTAATTGGTTAAAGGAAGGACGGAGGAGTGGAGGAGCCTCAGAAGTCTCCTAGTGTGGTTATGACTAGTTGAGATTATGCTATTCATCATCCATTGTTAGTGTGTGGAATATGAACAAGTATTTTTCCTCGCCTTTCTAAGCCTCTGATGTATTTTCCACGTTTGTAAATTTAATCACGTGCCTTTTGTATTCTTGTATCTTTTTTCTTTGTCTCACTATTTTTTTTTCTGTTGCAGATGATTTATTTCTCTAACTTTATTGTAGGAGTATCTATATTTTTTTTCGTTTTTTCATCCTTGTGTTTGTCCATTTTATCTCACTAGTTCACATAATTTCCAGTATTTCTTGTGCATTTAACTTCTTTCCTTATGTAATCTACTAATGTTCAATGCTAATAAGTCTTCCTCCTTCCCCAATTACGTCCATGTCTCCTTCAGCCTTGTCTGCTGCGGTTGTATCTTTTATTCACCACATCCTAACCTCAGCCTCACCCTCAGCCTCCAGGTGCACTAATTAACATGTTGCACTCCTAAGAAATTACAGTTTTAATCAAGTAGATAATCAAATCTCTTTCTCCCTTTACCTTCTTCTCTCTATCTCTCTCCCTCTCTATCTATCTTTCATCTATTTCCCTCCCTATCTCTCATAGAATATCTCCTTTTCCCTTTCCTCCATCTTCGTTTCTCCTCCCTCCCTCCCTCCTTCCCTCCCTCACTCTGTTCTTTCATCGCTCATTCCCAATTAAGTTTAATGAAACATAATGGCGCCTTCGCTTCCTTTGGTCACTGTCAGAACAAAGAGTTATTGAGTAAATGATGAACCAGTGAACCGGCCTTCGTGTGTGTGTGTGTGTGTGTGTGTGTGTGTGTGTGTGTGTGTGTGTGTGTGTGTGCAGGTGAGTTCTAATTATTATCAAGCGTCATGTCATGTTCAATGAGATCTTTTTCTGTTCTTTTTTTTCCCTTTTTTTTTTTTTTCTTCTTGGTAATATATATTTATTTCCTGTTTTAATTCAGCGTTTGTGACGACTACTAATGAGGAGCAATAATGCGCTTACCGCTATGATTAATTGTTGCAGGTTAAAGGTAATTAGATTAAACTCACCTCCACCTGCTCATAAAGCCAATGCAATACTTCGATGCTAATAATAATAATAATAATAATAATAATAATAATAATAATAATAATAATAATAATAACAAAGGAGAGGATGTCAAAAAAGCCCACGTGAGCTACAAGTTACAAAAAAAAATAATAATAATAATAATAAAAGAAGAAACGGTGTAAGTCGGAGGTCATGTTTATACTTTATTCACTTTTTTTCTTCTCTCTCTCTCTCTCTCTCTCTCTCTCTCTCTCTCTCTCTCTCTCTCTCTCTCTCTCTCTCTCTCTCTCTCTCTCTCTCTCTCTCTCTCTCTCTCTCTCTCTCTCTCTGCGCCGCACACCACACTGGGTCCCACAAACGTTTTTCCTTTGGGTCGAATGAATTGACGAAAAGCGAAAAAATAAAAATCTTGAATACTGAAAGAGTGAAAAGCCGCCAACACAGCTTCCGTTGCCACATTTCCTGCCTGGGAGGGGACGTAGGAGGAGGAGGAGGAGGAGGAGGAGGAGGAGGAGGAGGAGGAGGAGGAGGAGGAGGAGAAGGAGGAGGAGGAGGAGGAGAAGGAGGAGGAGGAGGAGGCATGTGAATGATGGAGAACCAGACGGCGTTAGCACAATAAGGTTTTGACTTTTATTATTATCATCATTATTATTATTATTACCATTCTTCTTTTCTTCTTTTTATCATTATTAATATTATCATCATCGAAAACGGAGAGAGAGAGAGAGAGAGAGAGAGAGAGAGAGAGAGAGAGAGAGAGAGAGAGAGAGAGAGAGAGAGAGAGAGAGAGAGAGAGAGAGAGAGAGAGAGAGAGAGAGAGAGAGAGAGAGAGAGAGAGAGAGAGAGAGAAGAGGCTGCCAAGTGGGAAGGGGAAAAGGCGTCTAACAGAATTAATCAAAGCTTTTTAAACTCTAAAATGACGACTGGATTGAGGAAATGTTAGGATGATGTTGGAGCATTATAATTATATTGCTCTCAACTGGGGAGGAAGAAGTGAAAGCAGAAAGTAAAGAAGACAAGGTGGAACAGAGAAAGAGGGAAGGAAGTTGGAAGGGACAGAGAGAGGAAAGGTAAATGAAGAGACGTAAAAGGAGAGAAACCAAATAAGACTTACGAATATTTTACTGTGAAGTGTTTGGAAGTTAGAGGCAAAGCAAACAAGAGAGAGAGAGAGAGAGAGAGAGAGAGAGAGAGAGAGAGAGAGAGAGAGAGAGAGAGAGAGAGAGAGAGAGAGAGAGAGAGAGAGAGAGAGAGAGAGACAACCACATGTACATATACCAAAAGATATAGAAATACAGACAAAGAGGAGACATTTGTAAAGTCATTAAACATATATAAATACCTTGAAGCATTACTAGTATCTTTTAATAGCAAAGAGGATTAGCTAGTTCTTTATATTTTATGGTGCTCAAATTTTATCTAGTCAATGCTATTATTACACTTTTTCTCTGCAACTTCAATGAGCGAATGGTGGCGACAGAGAAAACAGAAGCAGGATGAGAAGAAATAAAGAAAAGAAAGAAACAATAGCCAGGAAGAGAACGATGGAAAGAAAAAAAAATGACGGAGTGAAAAAGAGAGAAAGGCAGAAAGATAACGGAGAGAAAAATAACATTGTAAAAAGTGATAGAAAAAAAATGGTTACACAGAAACATATCGGAGACAAGAGAGACAGAGGGAATAACTAAGGGAAAAAGGAAAGAGACACAGAAAAAAATATATAAATTCTTTAGAAAAATTAAACTTGACGATGTAACAGCAACAAAGAGAGAGAGAGAGAGAAAAAAAAAAAATACAAGAGAAGAAAACAATTAACATTTATGTAACAAATTTCTCAATACATTTTTTCTCCCACTCTCATTATACGTATTTCTTTTAATTTCTTTATCACATTATTCCCCTTCCATTAACGTCACTAATGATAATCTAAAACTCCACTGATTAGTAACACATGTAACTCTCTCTCTCTCTCTCTCTCTCTCTCTCTCTCTCTCTCTCTCTCTCTCTCTCTCTCTCTCTCTCTCTCTCTCTCTCTCTCTCTCGTAAGGAGTGAATTCCTTTCCTTCATAGCAAGTCTTGGTGAATCATGAGGCGATGAAGACAATATTGACTTCACTTTCGATTATATGTCCCGCTTGAATGACTTAATTAATAGAGGGAGTGCTGGAGGAAAGGAAGGAGGGGGGTGGGGGGGGGGTTCTTCTCTCCTTCCCCTCTCCTCCACTTTCTCCTCGTTTCCGGTCATCCTTATATAATCCTCTTACATCTTTATTTGAGTCTTACTTGCTTGGGTGTTTTATTGTTTTCTGTTTTGTTCCTTTACTATTCTTTTCCTGGTTTTCATTCTTCCTCTTTTCCTTTATTGAGCCCTCCGCCTTCCTGTTTTTCTTTCTATTACTTCCTCTTCCTCACTTCTCCCACTGTCATTTTTGTTTTTATTTGACTTTCTTTCTCTTCTCTCTATAATCTTTTCCTCAACCTTTTCTCTTATTCGTGATCTTCCTATTATTTCTCTCTATCTACTCTTCTTTCCTCTCCACCTTCCCTCCACTTCATATTTACGTGTCTCCATTTCTATTCCCAACTTTTTTTCTCTCTCTATTCCTTCTCTTCTTTTTTTTCCTCTTTCTATCTTATCTCTCTCCATCTCAAGAGTCTCATTGCAGAACTCATCTCACCTGCTTCCCATCAATTCCCCTTCTTGCCTACCCTTTACTCACACACACACGCACACAAACACACACACAGCAAACAAAACATTACCTAATACCTTGATTCCGTGGTTTTTTTTATCCTCTCTCTCCTCTTTTCCGCATCCAGACACATTCTAAAGATTCAGAGTATGTCGATAAACGTGGGTTCATTCTTTCTCTCTACATCCTACTCTACTTCCTGTGACGCTCATTATAATATTTTTTTTTTCTTCCTCCAAATACTCCGATTTGAAAGTCCTAAAACAGAGAGGATTTCAGATAGTGGTTGTCTTTGTGTGTGTGTGTGTGTGTGTGTGTGTGTGTGTGTGTGTGTGTGTGTGTGTGTGTGTGTGTGTGTGTGTGTGTGTGTGTGTGTGTGTATCTAATGATAAAAAAAAACTTTGTAGTGTCTTTTAATTCCACAAAATCTCGCTATTATTTATAAGTTTGTATTCATGCTTAATGTTTGTTTTTTTCAGAACCCTCTATTTTTTCTTTCATTCATCCATGTCATTATCTATTTATCTTTCTCCTCTTTTTGAGTCCTCCCACGCGCCGCCCTTCGTTAATGAGCTGGTGGGGAGGAGGGGTGAGTCTAGGCAGAGACGAGGAGAGGACTGGCAGTAGGGCAGAGAGTTGAAAGTTTGAAGTGAAGGAGGAGGATCAGGTTATGGGTTGGGTAGTAGACGGAGTGTAGAAGAGTGTACTGGTTGTTGCAAGGAGTGGAGAGGGACGAAACAAGGTTAGACGGGACAAGGCTGGAAGGCGCGGGTCGGGGCGAGACAAAGAGAAATCGTGGTCGGGTTGAGGTAAGGTAAGGTGAGGTGAGGTGAGGTGAGGTGGGGTGAGGCTGGGTGGGGTGAGGTGGGGCGGGGAGGTGCTGGTTTACTTAGTGCTTGAGAAGTTAAATTACTACCTGGAAGGAGGAGGAGGAGGAGGAGGCGAAGGAAGAGTACTAGGATGTAAACACTACCCATCCATCCAGCTATTCACCTTGCAATACTCCATCCACTTCATCCACACATCTGCATCCTCCCGCTATGCCAAACCTCCACCTTTATGGATCGTGCATCCAAAAAAAATATATATAAAGCAAGGCATTGCTGTGAGTGTATAACGTGATGATAACCTGAAGGGAAACTGTTGCGTGAGAGGGAGAGAAAAAAAAGAGAGAGAGAGAGAGGGGAGCTGACGAGTGAGGCAGAGGGGGAGGAGAGGGACAAAGAGGAGAGGAAGAAGAGTGGTGATAAAGAATTACGTCACGGGAATTGCATGGAAAGATAGGGGAGTGAGAGGGGGGAGAAGAGGGAAGGAAGGAGAGGAAGGAGAACAACGAAGGAAAGGGAAGAGGGGAGAGAGTGAGGGGATGGAGTATGTTTATCTTCCTCAGTATTCTTGTCAACTACTGATAACACACATATCGTCACTACTGTCACCAACCTGATAAGACGAGGCGATAAAAGGTTTCTGTCAGCCTCAGTCTCTCTCTCTCTCTCTCTCTCTCTCTCTCTCTCTCTCTCTCTCTCTCTCTCTCTCTCTCTCTCTCTCTCTCTCTCTCTCTCTCTCTCTCTCTCTCTCTCTCTCTCAACCTGCCATGTCATTCGTCAAAGTATGATAGCAACAATTCCAGATGACATTTCCCACCCCACCACTAGCTTCCCTCGGCCTCCCTCGCCCTTCACAAAGTTATCTCGTTCCTGTTAATGTTACGTCAGCAGCCTCTGTGCACTGCCTTCATTGATGACTGACTGACTTATCTACAATGCTGCACTTGGTGGTTTTGACTTCATTTTTTCCCCCTCGTATTGATTGATATCTGATCTTGAATTGAACGTGTTGCACTCCGTTTACCACTATTGGCTGTAATTCGTGTTTGTTTTGGTGTGTATTAAATTTGGTTGTTTGATTTTATTACATGTCGTTTAATTGTTGCTTTCTGTGTGTGTGTATTTCTCCTCTCTCTCTCTCACTCCCTCTTTTTCTCTTCTTTCTCTTTCTCTGTTTCTCTCTCTCTTTCATTAGCATTCTGTCTACATTGAAGTAATCAGTCACTACATGCATGTCCCTGAAACTCATTTGCTTAGTTAAGAAACTATTCCCCAAACTCCTTTTCTTTGACTTCCAACTCTCTCTCTCTCTCTCTCTCTCTCTCTCTCTCTCTCTCTCTCTCTCTCTCTCTCTCTCTCTCTCTCTCTCTCTCTCTCTCTCTCTCTCTCTCTCTCTGTCTCACCCAGGAGGCATCTGCTGAAGCAAAACCATATTTCCGTCAATTCCCACGAAAGTCCATTAGAGCAATAGAACAAAATATTTCCTTTCGTGCTGGATTCTTTCTTTCCCCTCTCGCTCCTGTGATGTATTTGTAGGATGAGTCTCACGCTAGGTAAAGGTGAGGAAAACGACAAGGACGAGAGATAGTTGTGCCGTGTGTGTGTGTGTGTGTGTGTGTGTGTGTGTGTGTGTGTGTGTGTGTGTGTGTGTGTGTGTGTGTGTGTGTATGTGTGTGTATTTGAAATTATTATTATTATTATTATTATCATTGTTATTAGTAGTAGTAGTATTATTATCATTATTAGTAGTAGTAAAAGTAGTAGTAGTAGTAGTAGTGGGAGGTGTTGCAGTTATTGTTGTTGTTGTAGTGATTGCAGTAATAGCAACAGCAGTGATGGGTGTGATAAAGTGACCCTAATGTCAATGGGGTGCTGGGGTGGGATGAGGCATAGTTTGTGGCCATGAATGGATCATACACCCAACCTAATGGCGGATGAAGTGCGGGTGCCGGTAATAAAGATGAAAATGGGATTGCAGGGAAAAAATAGATCTGCGTGTTATGATGCAAGAGATAACGATGAAAACACAGGATTTCACACGTAAGAGTAAGCTGAAAACACATACCAGAACGATGATGATGATGATGATGATGATGGGGATAATAGCAAGGGAAAATTATCTCCAGCCTTCATAAGAATCAATCACACCTGCTTACAATATTGGCCCATCTGAAGATATTAATAAAGGCAAGTCTCAGAAATGAAGAAAGACATATTACATCCAAACCTCCACACGAACGGACATGGACATACACACACACATACACACACACACACATGAAGTACCCAGGATCCTATAACAGAAAGGTGAGGGTCATATCATCTTCCTCAGCGCGTGTGCAATATTCCCTCTCATAACCTGAGCCACTACACGTTGGATGATAATGTATTAGAATTGTTATTGCCGCTGACATGAAAGAAAAAGTTCTCTATATATTCTTCGGTCATTTTCTTTCTCTAATTCCATCCTGCGCTTGACACCGTTAGTGAAGGTTTAATGAAATGTCATAAACATGAAATTTCCAAAACTTTAGGAATTACTAAAAAAGAAAAAAGCAATCTAAGGCGAGGAGCGATGAAGTTTTGATAGTAAATGAAGTAAAAGTTACACGAAACATTACTAGACTTTTAATTTAGGCTTAAGCACCAAGGGAAAACACTATGGATGAAGCAAAGGAAAAAAATAAAGTAAGGCGCTGGGAAGTGCATTCATGAAAACAATGAACAATTATTTACAACACCAAAGCAACGCTGGAATCAAGTTACCAAATGTACCGTGTGAGAGTGTGTGTGTGTGTGTGTGTGTGTGTGTGTGTGTGTGTGTGTGTGTGTGTGTGTGTGTGTGTGTGAAAAAGAAAGAGAAAGAGAAAGAGAAAGAGAGAGAGAGAGAGAGAGAGAGAGAGAGAGAGAGAGAGAGATAAGAAAGAGAGAGAACAGTTATTCTATCCCCCTAACCCAAAACACTACCTTTTACCACAATCCCTGGTAGGTGTTTGCAAATCAAATCCTAACTCCCCTCCGTTGCCACATCTTGCCCCAGCGCGCCTTGCCATGCCTTGCCTTGCCTTGCCTCACTCTCCACGCTCTGCCCCGCACCACTGAGCCCCGCCCTGCCACGCTTCACCTCCTCCTCCGCCACGCTCCGAGATAAAAGTTTGGCGAGATCGTAAACAGCTCTCGGATTTTACACGGCAGTTTTCTTTTTCTTTCCCGTCGTTTTTTCAAGACTTGTGTCAAAAGCCTTTGAAACACTCTAGGAATACACTGACACAATTTTAGCGAGGAACAAACACCATATCATTATACAGTCGTAGAGAGAGATGAAGAGAGAGAGAGAGAAAGGGAGGGAGGGAGGGAAGGAGGAGGGCAGATGGTACAAAAGATGAAGAACCAAAAGAGGGGAAGGGAGGAGGTAAGGAGAAAAGACAGGACATGTACTCCTACCTGCCCTCTCTCTCTCTCTCTCTCTCTCTCTCTCTCTCTCTCTCTCTCTCTCTCTCTCTCTCTCTCTCTCTCTCTCTCTCTCTCTCTCTCTCTCTCTCTCTCTCTCTCCGGTTGTGCAATCAGATCAACAGTGTTCTTCTATTTTCTCCCTTCAACCTGCGGCGACGCGGCAAGCTGATACGGGAGATGAGAGCCACTTAAGCTGCCGGGGATGACACACGAGCCAAGCGAAGCCATCAGTCAGAGTTAGCAAGGCAGTAGTGATGGTGGTGGTGGTAGTGGTGGGGACAGAGGGAATAGAGAGGAAAGAATGTTAGTAATAGTAGTGTGTAAAATTG
>JAPQNM010000016.1:2167199-2169699 GCA_029783475.1 Metacarcinus magister
GTGAAACAACTCTGACAGCAAAATGCTCAGCCGAGTTTAATGTTTGTCTGTCCTCGTGTTGCAATGACGACCTGAGGGAGAGTTGTGAGGAGCGTGGAGTGTGTTTATTTAGCTCCAGGTAAGACAGGTGTAAGCCAGGAGACGCAGGAGTACGCCAGAACACGGAGCAGTGCAAATGGATGGAAGGGGAAGAGGGAAGGGACGAAGAAATTAGTTGCAAGAGTAAAGGAAGAACGAGTAAGAAAAGAATGAAGAAGGAGGAGGAGGAGGAGGAGGAGGAGGAAGAGAGAGAGAGAGGGGAGGGAAAGAAGAAGAAAGGGGAGAATACAATAAAGGAGGGGAGGAATGAAAGAAAGAGAGGAGAAAAGTAAGAAAAGTAAATAAAAAGAGAGAGAGGAGAAGGATGAGTAAAATGTTGTTGGGTTCAAGTAAGGAAGTTTCAAGCGCAAGTTTGGTTGGCGAGCGAATTGCAAACGAGACGAAAGAATCGTTCGTAGAGAGAAGATAATGTTAAGCCAATGACCAAAAGTTAATTAAATCATACTCGAGGTTAATTACTTCATCATGGCTTCAAACACTTTTTTTCTTTCTTTCTTTTTTTTTATATTAGTTGTGGGGGGGGGGACGGGCGGAGAGGAGAGAGTAAGGGGCGTGTTAACACTGTATAAATTATCCTTTTCATGTATACTTGAGTTAACTTCATCAAGTCAGTTTCTATCTATCTTTATCCTCTCTTCTTCTTATCCTCGTCTTTCCTCCGCATTTTCCTTCGTCTCTTCTCTCATTTCCCTGCTCTTCACTCTACCTCTTCTTCTTTACCTGCCGGCCACTAAAACTCAAGGGATATGTAGCTCTCCTCCACCTCTATGAATTGTTCACTTCTGTGGTGGCGGGAGGGAGGAAAGGCCACAAGGGGAAGGGAAGCAAAATGAACAATATAGATACAGATACAGATATAAACGGACGGGCTGACGGGGGGACACCTACATGTAATGGAATATGACGCATCCAATGACACTACAGGTGGACAAAAATAAACGGTGATGGGAAAAAGATGGCTCAAGGGTGAGGGGTTGAAGGATGAAGAGAGGGAGGAAGAATGAAGAGAAGTGAGATTGTTATACTTCTTGACAAACCTCACAATATGGTTCTGTGTGCTACTCTCAATGCTTTGTCCCTCTCTGTCTCTATCACTTCCCTCCCTCACTTTCTCTCTCTTTCTCTCTCTACCTCTCACTTCCTCCACTAAGGTTGTTTAACTTGACCAAACCTCATGATATCGTTCTGTAGGGAACACTTAACACTTTGCTGCCACTCCTCTGTCACTCCTCCTATCAGTCCTCTCTTTATCTCACTCCTCCCATGATTCCTACTCTTGCTCCTCCCTGTCACTTTCTTCGTCTAATTGCTTGGTCATCAAGGGGATGGATGAATCTAATTTCCTGCAGTAATTCAGCGCTCAGATGCTTCACTCAGTCGCCAGTGAGTCAGCGCGCAGTGATGGTGTGAAGAGAGGATTAAGAACTCCCCCTCATCACCTCCACCTCCCTCACCCCTGACTCCCTCACCCGGACTTCGCTTTCCTGGGGGAGGGACGGAGGGAGAGACACTAAGAGGAGAGAAAACGCTAACTGGAAAGAAAAGAAAAAGACGAAAAAGAAGGTAAAGGAGAGAGGAAGAAAAAGTTAAAGAAGAGAATAGAGAATATCGATCTTTTCCTCACTTTTTGTTGTCATTTTCTTATTGACTTTTTCTCTCCTCCTTCACTTTGTACTTCTCTCCACTTCCTCTCCTTTCTCCATCTCCATCTCCTCCTCCTCCTCCTCTTTCTCCTTTACCAACACCACGACCTCCTCCTCCTCCTCCTCGTCCTTCCGGTTCTTATGGTGCATTAAGTCTTTCGGGTCTTCCCTTCATATATCCGTGTAAGGGACCGAGACAGAAAGGGGAGAGAGGGGCGAGGGGGATGAGAGGAGGAAAATTAATCAAGTCGTCTAATAAGGAGACACGTAAGCATCTCTTGGTGTGTAGGAGGTGGCGTTAGGTGGCGGTTGTATAATCAGAGCATCGGTGAAAGGGGATTTGAAACTACATTGGGGGACGTTCAGGAATTAAACGCAAAGGAACCGACCGATGTGCAGGTGCGGGTTGGAGTTATAACTGGAAGGCTAAAAATGCTGGAATTTTTAACTCCGAGACCCTTTGTTTGTGCTTCTTGTGGGTCAAAGTAAGAGTTTTCTTGTATATTGATTGGCCTGGTTGAGAGAGAGAGAGAGAGAGCGAGAGAGAGAGAGAGAGAGAGAGAGAGAGAGTGTGTGTTTTTGGCCTGACACACGCCACTCACCAGCAAGCAGTGACCTAGAAGAACTAAGGAAGAAAAGAAGAGAAAAAGAGAAAAAGAAGGAGGAAGAAGAGGAGGAAAAGACGGAGGACGAGGACAACGATGACGATAATGAGACAAGAAATATGAAGAGAAAGAAGGAGGAACAAAGGAAAACGA
>JAPQNM010000016.1:2172199-2194699 GCA_029783475.1 Metacarcinus magister
AGCGAGCATCTTTTGAAATGCTGGAGCTTTATGGGAAACCAATACGTCATGAAAGCCTCCTATTTTTCCACTTTCTTCTTTAGTAGTGCCTAGAAATATTCACCCAGTGGAAGAGGAGGAGGAGGAGGAGGAGGAGGAGGAGGAGGAGGAGGAGGAGGAGGAGGAGGAGGAGGAGGAGGAGGAGGAGGAGGAGGAGGAGGAGGAGGAGAAAATCAAAGGAGAAAAAAAGGGAAGGTCAGTGAGCTTAGGAAGGATAAACACAAAGGATATCAGAAGTGCAATGAAGGAACGAAGAGTAAAGATAAGACACAGAGAGAGAGAGAGAGAAGAAAAAAAAAGTTCTGTAGGCGTGTTGGGAGGAGTAAAAAAAAAGAGAAGAAAAAAAGAGTGGGATGTGTGAGTGAGAGGGACAGTGAGTGGGTGAGAAGTACTGAAAGGAGGCATATTGTGAGGAGAGAATGAGAGAGAGAGACACAGGGAGAGAGAGAGAGGGAGGGAGGGAGGGAGGGAAAGCTGAGTAGGCGGAAGGAAAAGTTATGGATTCTGACTCCTCTCCTTTCCTCCTCATCTTCATCTTCATTTTCCTCCTCCTCCTCCTCCTCTCCTCCTTCGTGGTTCTCATACAAAGACAGACATGAGAAAGAAAAAAAAAAGTGTTCGAATTGCTTGTATATCTCGAGCAATAAAAGAGAAGTGAGCCAATTATCACTTGACTCGTTATAAAGAGAGAGAGAGAGAGAGAGAGAGAGAGAGAGAGAGAGAGAGAGAGAGAGAGAGAGAGAGAGAGAGAGAGAGAGAGATAACCTTGATAGATAACATAAGTGCTATTCATACATATATAACTCAATTGACACTCTTATCTCTCTTGAAAGTGTAAAAAGAAAACAAAAGAAGTATATCAATCTCTATAAACCTCTAAACAATGTAGTGCTCGTTATCTCTTTACACACTAGATGACAGCTTGCTATTTTTCTCCTTCCTATCTCGCCGCTGAAAAGACTTGAAATAAATTAATATAAAACTATTCATCATATCAATTGCTTGGAGGTGCGGAAGGAAGGGAAGGGAAGGGAGGGAGGTGTTACACTTTTCATTATTATTATTATTATTTTTTGGTTTTTATCTTCTATATTTTACTTTGTCATACTTTTTATCTCTCGTCTCTTTATCCTGACATGTGACATCTTCTTTCGTTTTTATTTCTCTTTCTGTCTCTTCCTTTCTCTCATTTTCTGCTCTCTCTCTCTCTCTCTCTCTCTCTCTCTCTTTTGTTTCGTCAGGGCGAGTCGTTCGGTCAAGGTACACAGCAATAAAAAGAAACAGGTTGGACTTCGGAAAAAGAAGAGATAGAAGGGAACAAAACAGATGGAGGGAACGATGGGAAGGAAGGAGAGAGAGAGAGAGGAGGGGAAGGAAGAAGGGAGGGAGTGGGAGGAGAGAGAAAGGCAAAATGAGAGAGTAGAAAGAAAGACAGGCAGGTTAAGAGGCAGAAGGACAGGGAGGAGATGGATGGGAGGGAGGGAGGGAGGGAAGGAAGGAAGGAAGGAGGGAAGGAAGGAAGGAGGGAAGGAAAGAAGGAAGGAAGGAAGGAAAGAAGGAAGGAAGGAAGGAAGGAAGGAAGGAGAGTAAAGTGAGAGACCACGTTGTAGTATAAGTAGATAAGAAGATATGGAACTGAGCAATAAAATACGAGATCAACGACTATAATAGAGGATTTAGAGAAAAAATATTGGTGCTGAGAGTACGAGTGTGTGTGTGTGAAAGAGAAAGAGAAAGAGAGAGAGAGAGAGAGAGAGAGAGAGAGAGAGAGAGAGAGAGAGAGAGAGAGAGAGAGAGAGAGAGAGAGAGAGAGAGAGGTGGGAGGAGAGGAGAGGAGTGTGTGTACGTGGGTGTTTCTAAATGAAGAATATAATACAATTAGCAGGTAAGTGTGTTGACCAAAGCGGCCCATTAAGCATACAATGAGATGAGTGTTAATGCTCTGAAAGACTCGACGTAGAGGGGAGAAAAAATTAATCTCAGACTCAAACACAAATGACAGATCACACAAAACCTAAATTAGATTGACAGTAACCTCACATTTGCAATCATCTAATTACAAGACAAGTACATCTAAGCACCCACACACACACACACACACACACACACACACACACACACACACACACACACACACACACACACACACACACACACACACACACACACACACATACATACACACACACATACATACGCGCGTGGCCACGATTGTAGAAAGTAGCCAGAAAACTTCATAAGCTGCATATTCTATTTAATTTCACAAGTTTCCATGGCAAGATTACTCTATCATCGGTAAAGGCAAGGAGGAGGACAAGGACAACAAAGAGGAGGAGGAGGAGGAGGAGGCGACCCAATTACCTGCTTCTACCGGAGTGGAATTGAAGAAAGAGAGAAAAAAAATGTCCAATAAAGTTAAATTGATGAATGACTAAAATTAAGAAAAACTAAACTAAGAAACAAAAAGAAAAGAAAAGAAAGAAAGTATGACGGAAAGACTTGTAATAATTTATGAAGATTTCCTTGCGTGGACAAATTTTATTACCCAGTTGGAAGCGTTTTGTGGGCGGCAAATTTTTTTTTAAAGGAGGAGAATGTGTAAAGAGAAAAATGGTCTTGGGGAGTCTGAATAAACGCTTACAGAGAAAGAAAGAGGCTAGAATATATAACAAATAAATAATATTAAATAAAATAAAATAAAATAAAATGCAAAAAAAAAGAGAAATATATGAAAGATACGTGTGTAAGAGAGAGAGAAAAAAAATAAATATAAAGAAAAAGAAAAAGGAGAAAGACAGCAAAAAAATATATAAAGAAAGAGAGATGAAAAAATGGTAAGGAAAAGACAAAAAAAAATATGCATGCTGAAGACGAGTAAAAAAAATCATGGTTGAAGAAAGGTAAGGATGGAGGGAGGGAAGGGAAGAAGGGAGGGAGGGAGAGTGGGAAGGGAGGGAAGGAGGAAAGAAGGGAGGGAGGGTGGGAGGGTGGAAAAGCTGGAGAGGAAAAGAGGACAAGGAGTGGCATTTGAAGCAAAAAAAGGTAGGAGAGAGAGAGAGAGAGAGAGAGAGAGAGAGAGAGAGAGAGAGAGAGAGAGAGAGAGAGAGAGAGAGAGAGAGAGAGAGAGAGTTTTAAATAATGTTCAAATCAGATTTTTCTCTTTCAAAGGAAACAAATTCAAGGGGAGGAGGAGGAGGAGGAGGAGGAGGAGGAGGAGGAGGAGGAGGAGGAGGAGGAGGAGGAGGAGGAGGAGGAGGAGGAAGAGGAGGAGGATGTGCCGCAAGCAGGGAGATAACAAGTGACTTTCTTACAATGGTTTCAGTGCCACCTCAAGATAGGACCGCCCACCCCGCCCCCCTCTAACAACCAATTCCCCCCCAAAAAAAATATTAAAAAGTGTGTTCAGGTAGTTTATCTCAAAAAAAAAAAAAGAGAAAAAAGAAGAAAAGAAACGTGAGAAAATGCAACACTGAAATATTGTTCTATCCCTTTTCAAACGGTTTCTATTTCTAGTTTGTGTTCTATTCCCCTTCACTTCATCTCTCCTTTTTACTTGGAGGGAGAAAGGTGGGATGGGGGGGAGAGGGTGGAAAGGTGAAGAGGCGAAAGAAAATGGGGAAAAAACTGTCTCATTATAATTTCTTCCATCTTTTTAAGGGAAATTTATGTCACTGCCTAGACAGTGAGAGAGAGAGAGAGAGAGAGAGAGAGAGAGAGAGAGAGAGAGAGAGAGAGAGAGAGAGAGAGAGAGAGAGAGAGAGAGAGAGAGAGAGAGAGAGAGAGAGAGAGAGAGAGAGCAATTACCGGGCGACATCAGTAATGAAGTCACCTGGCAGGGAACAAGGATGTCGTGGTAGTGGTGGTGGTGGTGGTGGTGGTGGTGGTGGTGGCAGGAACTTTAGTGAGGGAGAGACGGAGAAAAAAATAGCCACACTGACTGAGATACAAGGTCAGAGGCAAAACAGAAACAGTTAAACATGGACACCCAGAGACAAACAGACAAACAGCGAAGTGTGACGGAAAGACAGAAAGAAAAAAAGAAAGAAAGAAAACAAATGAGGGATGGAAAGCGAAGTAACTGTCCACCATCCAAGTAGAGCTCAATGATAAAGTTTCAAAGCGAATCTCTCACGTTACAACAACAAACGGAACCGATGCAACCTTGTTTTGAGAGCCACGTCCTCGCCCCAAACCCAACCATGTTTATGTATCACTTGCACGCGCGTGTGATGTGGTACAGAGGAACCACACACACACATACACACACATTTATATACCCACACCCACCCACACCAAGACTAACACGCAAATACACGTACTATTACCACTTTTAACGGGTTGTTTTGCTGTCTCACCCACCCAATACTCCTTCCACCTCAATCTCACGCCCACGCCATTCCTCGCCCCGATAAAACCTTCCACAAACATTCAAACTCTGCGCCATCAGCATCATCATTCTGTAAACTCATCTCACTGTTGCTCTTTGCGAGTTTTAATTCCCGTTTGTGATCTCTCTCTATAGATACCGAATGAAGTTTTGATTTTTTTTGTAATATCTAGACTATTACACATTTCAGTTCATTATCTACGGTATTCTATTTTTTTTTTCTCTCTCTCTCTCTTCCTCAACCTTATTAATATGTACAATGACACACTTCTAGGCTTCATAATGTTAATGTTCCATCTGTGTAAATGTGAGACAATCTACATAATTAAAAAAGAGAAAGAGAGAGAGAGAGCGAGAACACTTAAGTATATGAAAGGAATCATTCGAGAGTTCAAAGGAAAAGAAAAAGAAGGGAAACATACATTTACATATGGACTTCAAGGGTTCACCTTTTATATGGGAAAAAACAACATTTCTTTCCTTTTTTTGTTATCTCTCTCTCTCTCTCTGTCTATCTATCTATCTCACTCTTCATCACGCTAGAGAAATGATGGCTGTAAAAATTCTTTGCTCTACGTTACTTTAGCTCCTGTACAGCCTAAAGCCAAACTTTTGATGGAGTGAAGATTAAGTCTTTGTTACACGGTATAGGAAAAGAAAAAACAGATCACGTAGAAATAGAAGGCACACAAGTGAAAGGGGGAAAAAAAAGACACAAGGCTTGGGAGATAAGTGTGAGAGAGAGGGTTAGAAAAAGAGATCAAGAGAAAAATAAATAATAATATAATTTCAAAATAAAATAGAAGATTAGGTTAAAAAAGAAATAAAAAATCCAAGAAGATATATATAAAACTACAGAAAAAGGGAAAGAAGGAAATACTCATCATTATTTCCCTTATCCAAAGTAAGGCAAGAAAATAGAATACCAGTGAAATAAAAGAGAAGGAAGGAGAGCAAGAGAGAAAGAGAGAGAGTAAGAGAAAATAAGAGAAAGTAAGAGTAAGAATTTGAGTGTCAAGGCGTTAAGTCCAATACCAAGAGGCGACATTCTTCTTGCATTATACAAGCATTGTGTGTGTGTGTGTGTGTGTGTGTGTGTGTGTGTGTGGTGTGTGTGTGTGTGTGTGGTGTGTGTGTGTGTGTGTGTGTGTGGTCAGCCAAAAAGCCATTGTGATAAGCTATTTCACAAGACGATTGGTTGAGCTCAGTCGAGTTTACAGACTGAGCTATCTTACTTGTCCTTTAATACTCCCCCCTCCCTCTCTCTCTCTCTCTCTCTCTCTCTCTCTCTCTCTCTCTCTCTCTCTCTCTCTCTCTCTCTCTCTCTCTCCATCATATTCCCTCTTGTTCTCCCTCTCCCTCATCTTTCTCTTTCTCCTTCTCTCCTTCTTTGTAGAACGACTGCCGGTTTTTTTTTTCAGTCAGCTTTCTAATCCTGTTTCTGCAAATTTTCCTTCATCTCCCTCTTTCATTTTTCTTTCTTCCTCTTCTCTCTCTCTCTCTCTCTCTCTCTCTCTCTCTCTCTCTCTCTCTCTCTCTCTCTCTCTCTCTCTCTCTCTCTCTCTCTCTCTCTCTCTCTCTCTCTCTCTCTCTCTCTCTCTCTCTCTCTCTCTCTCTTCCCCGCTGGCATCTCCCTCCCTCTGACCCTTCCCCTGAGTCTCCCCTGAGTTGACCTGGCTTGATGCTTCATGACCTTTCCCGACAGGTCAGCAGAGACCGAGAGGAAAAGAAATATATATATTCACTGCCGATAGATTTAAACAGAAAAATGTGTTTATGATCCATCCACCTATACCTTGGTGGTGGTGGTGGTGGTGGTGGTGGTGGTGGTGGTGGTGGTGGTGGTGGTGGTGGTGGTGGTGGTGGTGGTGGTGGTGGTGGTGGTGGTGGTGGTAGTAGTAGTAGTAGTAGTAGTAGTAGTTATTGTAGTTAGAATATTGTAATTACCAAGGCGATGTATATTGTAAGTAAGGTAGAAAATGTTGTCAAATATGAGACATTTATGATTATTTCGATTAAAATTGACGCCATATTCAACCGGTTTCCATTAAGTGACTTTGGCAATGTTGAACTACTCTAATCTCTCTCTCTCTCTCTCTCTCTCTCTCTCTCTCTCTCTCTCTCTCTCTCTCTCTCTCTCTCTCTCTCTCTCTCTCTCTCTCTCTCTCAATTAAGCTGTAAAACCAACACCTAAATCAATAAATAAGTCAAGAGATGAACACTAACTATAACACAAGGCAATGATAAGCTGGGCAGATTTTCTCTCTTATCCCAGCTAGAGCAGAAAATGGCGGACATCCAGTGATCGCGTTGCACACTTCACCACATTCTAAAAAAAGCGCAAATGATTCTCTTGATTGTGTTTTCTGATTTTTATTCTCTTTATTTCCCGATGCTCTATGTGATTTGAATTTTATAGTTCTGAGTTTGTTGATTTTATTTTAATGTTCTCTTTTTGATGCACATTTTTCATCTCTTTAAGTTTTTTATATATTTTTTTCTCTCTTTATCTCATTGTGTTCGAGTTATTGTTGATATATTCCCAAAACTGGAAAGCCGCGATAATAAAAGTCTGTAAAAGTATAAAGCGTGGATTATAAATGAATTAGATATCAAACGAAAAATTAATGAAACCAAACACTGTAATACACACAAAAAACAAAAACAAAAATATATATATCCAGCATAAATATCAATATCCATTAATACATACACCTACACAGACACACACAGACACACACACACACACACACACACACACACACACACACACACACACACACACAAAGCCATCATGCGAGAGGATGAGAAATTAAATAAATGTTAAGTATTGTAATGAGAAAAAGCGATTCACAGAAAATTGAATTCAGTCAGGAATAAAAAACGGAGAAAATAGAGACGCACAAACTCCCGAAAAATCTTCTATAAGCTTATCACGTTTGGCTCAAAATTACATAGAAGGAAAAAATAAAGGATGAATATGTAAATCACAAAAGAGGCATCGATTCCTTTTTGTTTACAGTTCAGTGGATATTTTGAATCAACTAGAAATCGTGGCAGCAATTTTGGCGCTGTTGACAACTTTTTGATTTCCTTCCACGGATTTCTGCGTCGTACCACCACCACCACCACTACCACCACCACCACCACTACTTGTTAAAATTCTCTCCATCACCATCACTACCCACCACCAATAAACACCCTCACCACCACCACCGTCACCACTGAAGCTCATATGATATTACGTTTATAACTCTCCGCTATTGAAAAATCTTTGATGCTCACAAATTGTTATTCTTCTGCAGCTGTTGATCCTCTTTTTGGTTTGTTTATGTGAACGAATACGGCGTAGTGTTATCTAATCTCAGTGACGGATTCCAGTGTTTGATCCGCGATAACATAAAAGACATGTGATCACAATT
Organism: Metacarcinus magister; assembly: GCA_029783475.1. Taxonomy (NCBI): domain Eukaryota; kingdom Metazoa; phylum Arthropoda; class Malacostraca; order Decapoda; family Cancridae; genus Metacarcinus; species Metacarcinus magister. Next base: position 2,180,048 of record JAPQNM010000016.1, read on the forward strand.
CCAAACAGGCTTAACAGGAAAGGTCATAAAGCCACGCCAGAGTTACCGGGGAGCGCTAACTCTCCCACTAAATGGCTGTAATACATGAAGTTGAATCCACGCGTTTAGGTCAAGTGTCGCGGTCTGTACCAATACTCCGACCATGTTCCAAGTGCTTAAAGACTCCTGTTATCTTCAGCTTTTGCCTCATAAGTTGCTTGACCAATCACTAATATACAACAGCATCTAGGAGCGGCAGACGTCATGCTGTGAAAGGCAAAGTCCACATCACAGGAAGACAACAATACCTGTCTTCATTGTCTTCATCTTCACAAAAAGAACACTGATCCCTTGTAGGTAAAAATGGATTCAAAACCTTTTCACTTTGGGGACCTTGAGAGACACTTCACATTCCATCACATTCAAGGCAAAACCTGCAAACTCATCATCCTTCTCTTACATTGAACTGAGCCGGGCAAGTAAAAGGTGAAAGAAAAAAAACCCAAGTGTAAAAAAAGAAGAATTATAAAAGTTATGATATAAATTCGTCAAAAGGAGAGAAGACCTACTCTTCTCCCCCCAGAACGGACTAAGGTGATCCTGGTCGGCCTTAATAGCGAAGGAATCCCCATAAATATTCCCAGGACGAACACAGACAAAACAGGAGCCACCAGATGTGTCTTTGGAATACGCGCAAGAAAATGAGATTGGACCTCCTGCCACTCACTTTTCCTGAATAGATTTTCACATTCACATTCCTGAAACTTCCTCTTTTCTCCACATTTCTTTTTTATTTCATACCTGCTTTTATTTTTTTTTACCTGCATCTCTCCCTTTCTCTCTAGATCTTTACACCTTTTTCCTCTCTCTCTCATTATTCAGGTAACCAAAATCACACCTTCACTTTCCTCTCCCTCATTCACATCTTGAGGTAACTATGCATGCCCCAGCCTCCCCCTTTTCTTCTAGCTCTTCCCCCGACCCAGGTAAGACAGGAAGGTGTGAGAGGTCCAGGTGGTGTCGGGCGAGTGTTGAAACAGATTAAGTGAGCTCAAAATGCAATGCCTGTCACGGTGTTTTAGGGGGAGGAGAGAGATATATGAACGTGCAAGATGACCCACATTCCTCCATGATGGTATAAGATAATAAGACATTCTCAGAGGCTTACAAAAGAGAGAGAGAGAGAGGAGAGAGAGAGAGAGAGAGAGAGAGAGAGAGAGAGAGAGAGAGAGAGAGAGAGAGAGAGAGAGAGAAAGGCATAAGGATCTAAAGTGTCAGACGAGAACGGAAGGAGAAATACATAATCTGAAATATCTGCATCACATCGAGGAGCACAGGAGAAAAAAAAAACTGAGAGAAGTAGGAGGGAGGAGAAGGAGGCGCAAGGAGGAGGAGAATGAGGTGCTAGAGAAAGACAAGAAAGAAAAGGATTAGAAAGAGGAGGAGGAGGAGGAGAAGGAGCGTAGAGAGAGAAAGGGGAGGAGGGGAAGTGGTAGGAGGGAGAGAGGGAAGGAGGAGGAGAAGCGGTAGGAGGGAGATGGGGAGGAGGAGTGAGAGGAAGACCATTTGGTAGTAGAGAAGATCAGGATTTATTACGGAGGCAAAGAATGAGCAATGATATATTGTTCCCTATATGGCAAGGAAATAGCGTTTTCTTTTCCACCTTGTGATGAGGTAAGAAAGGTGAGAGTATGAGGAAATGACGAGGAGGAGGAGGAGGAGGAGGAGGAGGAGGAGGAGGAGGAGGAGGAGGAGGAGGAGGAGGAGGAGGAGGAGGAGGAGGAGGAGGAGGAGGAGGAAGTGGTGGTGGTGATGGTGGTTGTCGAGGAAGGAAAGAGAAAGGAAGGAAAGAATGTCCATGAATACAAGGACATAACAGATACTAGGAAGAGGAAGATGAAGAGGAAGATGAAGAGGAAAAAGAGGAAGAGTAGGAAGAGGAGGAGGAAGATTCACATTTTACATTATGAGAGACAGTGAAGATGAAAGGAGAAAAATAATCACATAAAAAAAAAGAAACATTTCACGATATAACCAATAAAATAACACAAAAAAACGAGAAAAGTGACGACACAAAGGACAGACTCAGAGGAACAACAAAAAAAAACTCTATACTGCATACAAAAAAGTTAAAAGGGGAAACAATTAAAAGCACAACAGATATATACACATAGACAGACACACTCAATTAACACTGTCTTCCCCTCCTTGCAAGTATCCAAAGAGAGGGGAAAAGAAGGGCACAGACACCACCACGTTAACCAAGGCATCTTCACCGAGAGAGAGAGAGAGAGAGAGAGAGAGAGAGAGAGAGAGAGAGAGAGAGAGAGAGAGAGAGAGAGAGAGAAGAGAGAGAAGAGAGAGAGAGAGGGGGGTGAGAGAGGGGGGACAGTACCACAGAAAAAGGAGAAAATTATTGTTAAAGGGAGAGAGTACACACACACACACACACACACACACACACACACACACACACACACACACACACACACACACACACACACACACTTTATATTTCTACCACACAGTTGATGCCACAGTGAAAAAGACAAAACAAGGACCCGGTTTTGAGAGAGAGAGAGAGAGAGAGAGAGAGAGAGAGAGAGAGAGAGAGAGAGAGAGAGAGAGAGAGAGAGAGAGAGAGAGAGAGAGAGAGAGAGAGAGAGAGAGAGAGAGAGAGAGAGAAATCGAGTCGAAGAATAGAATAGAAAAAGAAAGATTGACAGACAAACAGGTAGATAAACACACACACACACACACACGCACACACACACACACACACACACACACACACACACACACACACACACACACACACACACACACACTTCCAGCAGTGGCAATAGGAAGAGTAAATGGTAAAGTTTCTGACAAGGAAGAAGAAAAAAAAAAGGTAAAGTAGACAGACGCAGAATAGGATAAAAAAAAAGAGAGAAGTACCAAAAGAATGAAAAAAAAGACAAAAACAAGTCAAGAAAAGTTACTTACAAACAAGTCGAAGGAAGAAACGAAACAGAAGAAGAACGATACAACTAATAGAAAACAGAAGAAAAAATATTGGAAACTCTGAAGAAATGATAGAGAAAACACACACACACACACACACACAAACACAGACAAACACACAGAGAAAGAATAAGATAGAGATAGAGGCGGAAGAGGCGTGCCCAATCTTACCCTGTTGTGGTGGCGTTGAAGAGAGCAAGAAACAGTCCACAATGCACCGAGTGTCAGCTGGTGAGTGTCGGTGCAGGCGGTGGTGTGTGGAGTGTGCCAGGACTCTCAACTTGTTGCCCTATATGAGCGTTCCACCCACCACGGCCCACGCCCCTACCGTCCTCCTAGCCACGCCCCCTCCTGCCCCAGCCCACCAATCACACGTTGCAAGCCTCTCCACCTCTCTGCTCCCTTCTCACCACTCCTCCTCCTCCTCCTCCTCCTCACCTCCTCTTCTTCTTCGTCCTCCTGCTGCTAGTGTTCCCTCCTCCCCCTCCCTCCCACGTGGGTTGGTGTGGCTTGGGTTATCGCATATCAACTGTGATTCCCAAGACAGATGAATGAGAAAAAGCATTTGTCATCACACCTCAACGTAAGATGAGGCTGGTTCGTTCTCTCTCGTTCGTTCGTTCTCTCTCTCTCTGTCTCTCTCTCTCTCTCTCTCTCTCTCTCTCTCTCTCTCTCTCTCTCTCTCTCTCTCTCTCTCTCTCTCTCTCTCTCTCTCTCTCTCTCTCTCTCTCTCTCTCTCTCTCTCTCTCTCTCTCATTCATATCTTTATTCATCTAATCTTCCTTTTCTGTATTCAAAATTATGTGATTCACTTCACTTATGAAAATTAAACATATTTTTTTCTCTTCATTGCAACTCTAGGTATTTTACTTTCTAGTTTCACTCCCCTGACAGCCTGCTTCATTGTTTATCTAGTTACCCTTGATTACTTGTCTACCATGTGTTTGTTTGTCCTTCCACGTGTTTTTGTTCAAAAGATTCTTGTTTACCTTGATGAGACCTCCCCTCCCCCCCACCCACACACACACACACACACACGCACACGCCTGCCTAACATCCTGTCTTTCCATGTGTCTGTCTGGAAAGCAACATTTTATCGTCTGCCTTAATTATACAACACAACCTGTATACCTATAGTTTAATTTTCCACATATGTAAGCATCAACGACACCTAGTTTACCATTATCTGCTGTTTATTTATCCTCTTTTTTCTCTTCCTCCACACTTTCTTTACCCTAACCTTCCCTTGTATCCTGTTAGTATGTTTTGTTATTTATCCACTGTCTACCTATCTTGGCTCTTCCCTACCTGCGCCCGTCACCAATCAGCGCTTCATCTACTCCTTTGAAGTCGCTTTGTGCTGCTCAGTTATCTCGTGTGACGTGAGATGATAATGAATGACTTTTTTTCCTAAATGAAAATGAAAACTTTCCTCCTTAATGTTGTGAAAAGTTTATATGTATGGTGCGCAGGTAGGTGTGCGCATATACAGTATAACTAGTACGTTAATGTATAGTTTTGTACTGCAAGGGAATATATACGTACATCCACACCCATCCAGACACACATACACACACACACACACACACACACACACACACACACACACATACACACACACACACTTTCTACTACGTAATATACTGGATCTGTATATTTGGTGTGTGTGTATGTGTGTGTGTGTGTGTGTGTGTGTGTGTGTGTGTGTGTGTGTGTGTGTGTGTGTGTGTGTGTGTGTGTGTGTGTGTATCTGTGTGTGTGTGTGTGTGTGCGTGTGTGTGTGTGTTTCTTGACGCCCCCATCAACGGTAACTGAGATGGAAGCAGTGGTGTCACGGAACAACACACACGAAACAGGTTCATCTACTCCAGGATTGAACTTTGCAAACTTCTCTGACCAACTGTGAGTGAGTTTGAGTGAGTGAGTGAGTGACTGAGTAAGTGAGTGAGAGAGTGAGTGAGTGAATGAGTAAGTGAGTGAGTGAGTGAGATGACCCATGTGGCATTATTTCTTCCTTAAGGTGAAATAAATGCCGGGGGGAAGAAAAATAGTCACATACAGAGGGAGTGAGGGAGATGAGAAAATAACTCAAATATCTCATCATTTCACATTATACTTTTAGAGTGAAAATTCTATCACTTCATTTACCACTTCACTGCCCTTTGTTCACTTTTTTTTGTAAGTGGGTCAATATTAATCAACCTTTATCTTTTCTTTCTTCTCTCTCTCTCTCTCTCTCTCTCTCTCTCTCTCTCTCTCTCTCTCTCTCTCTCTCTCTCTCTCTCTCTCTCTCTCTCTCTCTCTCTCTCTCTCTCTCTCTCTCTCTCTCTCTTACCTATCCCACATATCGCTGACAATGAAAAAGTGCCCATATTCTCCCTAATAATACAAACCCATAATGCCCATATCTCTCTCTCTCTCTCTCTCTCTCTCTCTCTCTCTCTCTCTCTCTCTCTCTCTCTCTCTCTCTCTCTCTCTCTCTCTCTCTCTCTCTCTCTCTCTCTCTCATTCTCCCCCTCTCGCTCTCTGAATACATACTTGCATCCCAGGAGGTCCCCGAAAGAATAGAGGAGGAGAAGAGGAAATAATATAAGCCACGAGCTCACAATACGCACAACCCAGGCCGCTACTTTTACTGTTGAGCAGTGTCTTGAGAAGAAGTCTCATCTTAAATGCACGTACCTTAAAAGAGGCTCTCATCGATTTTACGTGGTTGTGGTTGTTCTTCTGTTGTCTTCTTTTTCTTTTTTCTTCTTTTCTTTTTATTTTTTTTTCCTTCTTCGCCTTCTCTTTCTTGTTCTTTGTCGTCGTGGTGGTGGTGGTGGTCGCCTTTCTAATCTGCAAATACATATATCTTAGTTCTCTCTCTCTCTCTCTCTCTCTCTCTCTCTCTCTCTCTCTCTCTCTCTCTCTCTCTCTCTCTCTCTCTCTCTCTCTCATGAGTGGATAAATACGCCCTCTTTTCATCGCCTCGTTATACGCCTATTACCTTTTAATTCCACTCCACTAAATTTCGTACAAGCATCTCCATCTTCATAAAAAAAACAAAAGCGAGGGGTAAAAAATCACTCAAAAACCTCATCGGGCATCAATCTAAGAAGTGAGTGAGATTAAAAATAAATAAATATATAAATAAATAAATAAAAAGCAGAAGCAAGATTGATGTAAAATTTGAAGGAACAAAGTAAGAAGTTAATAAAAGTACAATGGTGAGAGATGAAGAAAGATGACACGTAGTTGCAGGAAGGACGAGATGATGAGAAGATTTTCACGATTTTGGGATTGGAGGACAAGGAGGACGAGGCGAGCATGAAGGAGTACTTGAACGAGGACGTGAAGGAGGAGATGGAAGTGGAGTCAGAGGGCGAGAAGAATTGAAAGACGAGGAAATAAAAAAAAGCACTGACGAGGAGTGAAGAGGAGGACGATGAAAACGAGGGCAATAAAATAAAGATAATTAAAAGAAAGGAGAGAGTAAGAACAGGAAGGAACAAGAGGACCATAAGAAGGAAGGGAGGGAGAACGAATAAACATCAATTAAATTACGAACAATAAGAACAAAGAACAAGAGAAGGAGGAGGAGGAGAAAGAGTAGAAGCAGGAGGAAGAGAAAGAGTAGGAGGAGGAGGAGGAGGAGGAGAAAGGGGGCGGTTATGTAATGGACCGCTTTCCTTCCCCTTACTACCTGATACTAGAAATAGAGTAGTAGTAGTAGGAGGGGGAGGAGGAGGAGGAGGAGGAGGAGGAGGAGGAGGAGGAGGAGGAGGAGGAGGAGGAGGAGGAGGAGGAGGAGGAGGAGGAGGAGGAGGAGGAGGAGGAGGAGGAGGAGGAGGAGACAGGAAAATAAGGAGGACGGATAAATGAAAACGAGAAGCATACAAAACAAAAACTAAGAGAGGAAGTGAAAAACAAGATCTAGAGAAGGAAGATAGAGAGAAAAAGAAGAAGAAGAGTGCACGAAGAACACAACACGAAGAACAGTGAAGAAGAAAAGGAAGATAAGAAGAGAATTAATATATAAGGAACCTTGGGGTGGTGAGGAGGAGAAGATGAGGGATGGGAATAAGGGGAGAAAGGAGGTGGTGGAAGGAGGGAATAATATGAGGTGCAAGGGGGGGAGAGGGGAGATGAGAGATCGGGAGAGAGGGAGAGATGAGAGGGGTCGAGATAGCCAACTATTATATTTTGCCTTTTATCACACCATGCCTCGTTACCCTCACCAGGACGAGGCTAAGCATCACTCTTCTGATGATACGCACACACACACACACACACACACACACACACACACACACACACACACATATATATCCACACACACACTCACACTCTCTCTCTCTCTCTCTCTCTCTCTCTCTCTCTCTCTCTCTCTCTCTCTCTCTCTCTCTCTCTCTCTCTCTCTCTCTCTCTCTCTCTCTCTCTCTCTCCTTTAAATCGCCTCAAACTAAAAAGAAATCTGAATATAACATAAATGAACAAAATAAGACAATGTTGGGAAAGTTCTGTCATGAAAAATACGTACATGGAATTAGAAAAAGAATACACACTTAACACAAACATACACACAAAAAAGGAAACTAGTTATGGACAAGAAATAAAGAATGACAACATCGAATGTAAGAATGCTGATAAAAGGGAACAAAGGTGAGGTGAGGTAGGGTTCCTTATCTCTCTTTTCCCTTCGACTCTGACTCTCTCTGATTCTCTCTCTCTCTCTCTCTCTCTCTCTCTCTCTCTCTCTCTCTCTCTCTCTCTCTCTCTCTCTCTCTCTCTCTCTCTCTCTCTCTCTCTCTCTCTCTCTCTCTCTCTTTCCCATCTCTCCCCTCACTCCTCAATTTCTAACCTTCCTCTTCCATGCACTCTCCTCCCTCCCTTCTCTCTCTTCCTCTTCGCTCTTCACCCCTCCATCATTGCCCTCCGAGTCGTCTGCCCCTCACCGCCCATCCTCCTCACCTGTCACTTTCACCTTCACCCTCACCTGTAACCCCACGCGTCCATCTCAACCTCCTCGCGCACCTTCCTTCCCTTCCCTTCCCTTCCTCCACCCACTTCTTTCCTTCAACGAGAATAGCACTAGTGACGGAGGCGGTGACGGTGATGACGGGGAATTGAGGGGAAAAAGAGTAAAACAGAATGGCGACGATGAAAACATAACAGAAATAACCATTAAACAAAACGATAATGATGATTAGAACAACAATGATAAAGCTTCAGTGGCATTGTCTGCTACTACAAACTATTATTACTATTACTACTACTATTACTATTATTACTACTACTACTACTACTACTACTACTACTACTACTACAGCCATCATTGCTGCTTCTAAATGTTATCGTAAATATTGTAGTAGTAGTAGTAGTAGTAGTAGTAGTAGTAGTAGTAGTGGTAGTAGTCGTAGTACTTATTGTTGTTCTTGTGGAGCTTATAATTATTTGTTAATATTCATTAGTGTCATCTGTGTTCTCATTTTTTATATTTTTTTATCATTATCATTATTATTATCATTATCATCATTATCATTATCATTACTATTATTACTATTTATTTTTATCATCATTATTTTTACCTTAATAATTATCATTGCTATTATAACTACCATGGTCATTTTCATCAGCATCGTCACTGTGATTACTACCAACGTTTGCCCTTAAGACATGGAGATTTAGATTAATGTGTCTGTATTCCTGTGTTGTGAAAAAGCGATGAAAAGGTACAAGGAGCTTTGTTCTTCACACCAAACAAGAAACAAACAAAGGGATTTTTTCCTTTTTCTCCCATTTCTATTCCTGTAAATTTGAGTTTTATATTTTTATGTGTATATTATTTTCTTCAGTTGTTGTTTTCAATAATCCCACCTCACATATGCCGAGGATAAAAATATCAATTCTGTGAAAATTAAATAATTGTTGTTTATTGTTTGTTTTACTGTTGTTGTTGTTATTGTTTTTAGTTATTAGGCTTACATCGGCATTGTAAAAACCTATAAAAAATGGGAGACCCGCCTAGATAAGACAATTAAGATCCTTGTTGGTTATGATGTTTTGCAGCAACACCCTTTGAGCACACCAAGGTAAGAAATCCAGAAGTGTGTGTTGGAAAATTCAAGGGAAGGAGAGGAGGAGGAAGGTAGGGGAAGGAATGAGCTGAGGAAAAATATGGACACGTACTCGTAGAATTATCGTGAAGTTAAAGTAATTATGAGCAAGGGCATAAAATGATGATATATAAGAAGGGAGAAGGACATAAATAATTAAAGAGAAGGAGGAGGAGGAGGAGGAGGAGGAGGAGGAGGAGGAGGAGGAGGAGGAGGAGGAGGAGGAGGAGGAGGAGGAGGAGAAACATAGGGACGCAGAAACACTAGAGTAACGCTTAACACAAAGATTGCTGGTTCATAAGAAGTTTATCTCCTTCAGTATCCAACAATGGCAGGTAAATCTTCACTAGAATTATGAATATCAGATAAAAAAAAAAGTAAGAAGGCTCCTCCCAGCAACTCTTCCTCCGTTACTCTACTGACAGGTAATGAAAAAAACACTATACCTATTTTAGTGATCAGGTGTGGTAGTCAATAACACTACTACATACGTGTGCCAAACAATAGGTATTAGAAGGTTTTAACACTAACTTATTAAGCAGCGGGAGTTTATTATAACTTACTCTATTTACTAATTTGAATTACTAACACTAAATTGAACAATCCGTGTGTATCATAACTATTACAATCAACAAACTTAGAGTATCAACACTAACTCAAGCATCCAGAATGTACGCAGTGTTAAAATCAGGTAGAATCGTAACAGCTGTCCTCCCAAATGTCCCAAAGTAAACACAAACCCAGACGACCTTAGCCAGCTTCTTTACCTTTTATTTTCTCAGCTACGTGTCAAAGAAACTCTGTAATGAATTCTATCAGAGTCGAAGCAATCGCCTCCCCGGGTAGTTTGTGGCGGTGATCAGCATCGTGACGGAGAAGGGAATTTCCTGGAGGAGGAGGAGGAGGAACACATAGGAACACATAGGAAGAACAAACAACACAGGCCTGCTGGCCCTTACGAGGCTGTTTGTGAGACTACACTATCTACTGAGGAGGAGGAGGAGGAGGAGGAGGAGGAGGAGGAGGAGGAGGAGGAAGAGGAGGAAGAGGAGGAGGAGGAGGAATTAAAGAAGAAAAAGGAAAAGAAAAAGAAAAAAGAATGAGAAATAGAAAGAGAAGAAGAAAGGAGTAGGCGGAGGAGTAGGAAGAGGATGAGGGGAGGGCGGCGGCAGAGGTCATGTTGCTTCCATAGAAAGACACTGATTTGCTCCCAAAGGCTGTGATTCACGTCAATACTTTTTTCCTCGTCCTTCGATCTATCTTTTATATTCAATTGTTCTTCCTTTTTAGGGTATTTTGAACAGTGTCGATAAGAACTGATGAAATATAATCCATTAAATATCAATTAAGTGTTTTTAAGTTTTCAAGGTTTTTAAAAGGTAATTTTTTTTATATGCAGCTCTTTTTGAAACTTTACTAAATATTTTACTTACTACAATAAATAAATTAATTGATTTTTCTATATTTATAATTAATTTAATTTACCTTGAGTTTTTTTTATAGCAAACCATAACATTAAGTTTTTTACCATTTCATTTTTTTTTACTAATCCACCATAATTTTCTTGATTTACTTGATGTTCTCTAATTTAACTGGCAAAGAAAATTAATCTTATTACTTCGGTTTTTTTTTTTTACCAAATAACTTTGATTTTCTTGATTTTATGTAACATTTAACTCCTTAACTTTCCAAATTTGTGTTCCACCAAATAACTTTGATAATCTACATTTTAACCCTGAAGCACTTAATTCAATATTTATTTTCCCTGAAGACTGGTGCCCTTTAGAGACCCGCAGTGCCCCTGGAGATCCCTTTGACACAGAGGCACACCATCAAAGTCGATCCAAATGTCCACCACATGAGTAATTTAAAGCAACACTCAGGAATGTGTACCTAGCGTATCGGTCGCCTGCCTTCACATCAGGTTTGCAGCATCGTCAACTCTGGTACTCAGTCAGTGCACGTTATTCCTGTCTCGTCACAGTTGGCTTCATTTTATCATTTTATTCTGTTAGTCGCTTTCCCTGACCCTGCTCGTGTGATTACCAGCGAAAACTAGTAAAACCACCCATCTCACTGATGAATGTGTTTCTCTCTCTCTCTCTCTCTCTCTCTCTCTCTCTCTCTCTCTCTCTCTCTCTCTCTCTCTCTCTCTCTCTCTCTCTCTCTCTCTCTCTCTCTCTCTCTCTCTCTCTCTCTCTCTCTCTAATGAACGACGCTGTTTAACACCTCTTGATAGCGTTTTACATAAATTGCATGACAAACTAAATTATCTTCATTGTAGTGTGTCGGGCTCCAATTCCCTTGACGACTGTTACTTAATCAAGTCAACTTCCAATGAAAAAGTTGTGTTTTTCAAATGGTTCGGATGCAAGATTAACATTTTCAACACAATTTATATGTACGATTTTATTTTAATCATCATTATGTTTTTATTGCTCTAATTACTGCAACTGCTACAACTATTAACGCTACTTTGGTGGGCGACACCAACATCATCTTCAATAACGTAAGCAGTTGTCATTTCTATTCCAAGAAAATACATCCTATTAGCAATCATACAATAACAATTACTACTGCTATAATAATAAGGATTATTATTAGTAGTAGTACTATAATTCTCATTATTATTCTTATTGTCATTATTAGTATTATTAGTTATTATTATTATCATCATTATTATCATTATTAATATCATTAATATAATTATCATTACTATTATTTCACTTTACCACCATCATCACCACAGCTTCCATCATCTCCACAATATCATCACCACCACCAGTACCATCATCCTAATCATCATCATCATTGCCAGCAGTAGCAGCAGCAGCAGCAGAAGCAGCAAGAAAACCAGCATCCATACAAACAGACAAACACACGCAGGCAAGCAAGCAAAAGTAGTCGTTCAAAACAGCCTGTGACGAGCCGCACCATCAGTTCAGGCGGAGCTCATTTCATTTTCCTTCAGGGCATAGGACAGAGGCGTCAGGATGGCAGACAACCACGTCATTTGCGCTCTCTCTCTCTCTCTCTCTCTCTCTCTCTCTCTCTCTCTCTCTCTCTCTCTCTCTCTCTCTCTCTCTCTCTCTCTCTCTCTCTCTCTCTCTCTCTCTCTCTCTCTCTCTCTCTCTCTCTCTATCTATCTATCTATCATTGAACTAGCACATAACGGTTCAATAAGTACAATCACCGGACCAAATATAAACCTATTCAGAAGCTGGAAGATCGAGAAACTGAATCGAATTCCTTCTGGTTGCATGATGTATGGTGGCCTGTAAGACATTCTTGATAACGTGGCTCTTGAAACGATATTTGATAACTTACTTGCTTTGATTAATGAACTTAATGAGTAAAACACTGATAATATGATTTACGTGTGTCAGGTTGTGCTAATGTCACTGTAGTAAGAAATTCAAGCTATAATAGATCATATTAAATATCTAGTAAAATGGAAGAAACAAAGGGTGTGACAATGATATAAACTGTTTCTATGTTCATATCAGGATGAGTAATGTTTTGATATGGAAAGAGATGATGTGTCTTTCACCTTAAACAGGCTACGTGTGATTCAGTTATTCCACTTCTGCTTCAACTAGAATAATGTTTAAGATATTTTCGCAAAACAAGGAGTAGCAAGGCAACAATCACCCCAAGGCATTCCTCACCCTTCCCTTCCCTCCACAATTATTTATAGTGCTGTCTTCCACCTTCCTACTACAATCATACGCTGCTCACTCCATTACAACTGTTCAAAGGAGTACTTCACATGCCCCGCCCACCGTTGCGATCCCCCCTCCCCTTACCACGACATTAGCCAAGGTGGTTACCCCCCATCACCCCCCCCCTCCCACCCCGCACGTCGCCCTTCACTGGTCTTATCACACCGAGTCAGTTTGGATGCCTTCCTTTCCCCTCCAGACACGGTGCCCTGAGGTGACACTTTGAGTCCCCGATTCACTGAAGCAGCGCAGCGATATCCAACACACACCATTGTCAATATTCACATACCCAAACAAGACATTGGTGAGGTTGTTATACTGTGGAGAACACAACCATCGTCACGGTAACTTCAAATTTGGCTGTCAACTTCACTGTCTACATTGTCACCTGTAAAGACAGACAACCGTTGTCAATTTTATAACACACAGGTACCTTGGAAAGAAGGCAAGAGCTAAGAAGGTCCAATTAACAGCAGGAATAACCTTCAAGTCGAGCTTATCAGTGTACAGAGTCAATAATCATGAGACAGGTATCTTCATAAGAGAAAGGAGTACTGATGTATTGCGTGTTAGTCAAACACAGTTACACTCTGATAAATAGCCATATGATCTCTGATGTATGGCGCTTACTTTATTTGTATTAACTCACTCACTCAGACATAAATAACGAATACATTGTTGTACCTAATTATGAAGTTTACAGAAATGTCAAAGGCAGAGGCGAAGGTGGAGGTACATGTATTTATGGTAAATATTTATGAAGTTATATGTGAGAATGAAAACATTGAAAGACGTGTAGATGTAGAGGATGTAGGGGTTGAAGTGTAGTGTTATGAATTAGCTTATATTATTGTCTGTTTGTACCACTAACCAAAGTCTTTCTCCCACACATATGATTATATCAATAATGTATTCCATTGTACATTTTTGCGTAATAAATAATTTCATATTATCGGTTGATTAAAGGATAATCTTTTACATGGAAATAATAAGCTTCAGCAAATTATCACAAATATCAATTTCACTCAACTGACTGATACACTCAAGAATTGTTGGGCTTTCTGTTCCTCTCATAATTGTTACTAATAATCCTGAAATGATAATTCACTCCAATACGATCCTTGTCACGGAGGTGAACATGTACTCATCACTGTCACAGTACAACTACATAAACTCAAACATCAATCTATTGTTTAGACTTTTCGTCAATTGAGAAGTTACTCTCATGAAACATGTTGCAATTCATTGTTAGGCAAAAAAATAATATAAACAAAAAATTTACAGCAGACAACAACGATGCTCAGGTCTATATATTCCCCGAACACTTCATTAAATGTTTAGATGCACGAGTACTGACTCTAACAAAAGAAGGAAAGGGTTCTTTTGACCCGGGGACTACTGAGGACTTAAAGCCCATGACGCAGGGGACAAATAATGTTCATCAACATCTTAAACACAATACAGATAATGTACGTTTGCAGAACAGGTATAAGACCTTAAAAAGACAAGAGGTTACTCCATAACAGAAAATCGTAGTTCAATATGAAAGAAAACATGTGAACAGAGGCAATGATGCAGCTTCCTTAAGGCCGAGTCACACCAAGCTTACCACCTGTTTGCGACAACCTGTGACCGAAAATCAAGCTACTGGTCGCCGAAACTAAACATTATTTTAGGTAGTCGCAGGTGGTGGGCGAGTATTGTGTGACCGGCGGGCCACTAGTGGTTCACTATTGGGTGTCTGGGTGGTGATCAGTGTGGCTGTCCCTGAGAACTTATTTGTTAAGAAATTGATAAGTATAAATAAGAGGTTTGATTAAGCCATCACAACCAGCCTTCAGAACCCG
>JAPQNM010000016.1:2197199-2199699 GCA_029783475.1 Metacarcinus magister
AGAGAGAGAGAGAGTTCCTAGGAGAAGGGAGAGTTGGTTCTCCTTTAGTTAGACTGAGTTCACACTATCGGTATGAAGCTGACATCTCCTCCTCTCCATCCCCCTCTTTTCCCCTCCCTTCCTCTATCCCCATTCTCCTCCTTTCCTCCATCATCTTTTCCCTCCCTTTCTCCACTACCTATCTTCCCCTCTTTTATCTCCTCTTTATCTTCTCAACACTCCTCATTATTTTCCTTCCCCTTCCCCCTTTTCTTCCTGCACACTTCTTCCCTCCCTCTTCCATATCCTCCCCCTTCCCCTTCTTTACCCTTCTTTCTCCCCTCTCGTCCCTCCACCTGTTCCATGACCTATCCTTCCCCCCTTTCCTCCATCCCAAACCCCCTTCCTTCCATCTCCTACCCTCACTTTCCCTCGTAACCTCTTTATTTTTCCCCTCACTCCCCTTTGATCTCCTGCTATCCTTCGTTTGTGTTTTCCCAGAGTCCTTTCATTTCCCCCTACCCCCCCCCACCATCCCTTTACTTCCTCCATTAATCCTTCACTTTCCTCTCCTTCCTCCTTCTTCTTCCCCCCCCTCCCTCCTCCCCCTCTCCTCGTAAAAAGTACACACAAAAGAAATACATTGGAAAAAGGGTCAATACGTATCACACCATACATTAAAATACACACACACACATACATACACACACACACACACACACACACACACACACACACACACACACACACACACACACACACACACATGTATACAAACAAAGGAACAGAACAGAACAAATACAAACATGCAAACATAAGTGTATATATACTCGTCACACACACACACACACACACACACACGGATGGACAGACGAACAAGAGAGAGAGAGAGAGAGAGAGAGAGAGAGAGAGAGAGAGAGAGAGAGAGAGAGAGAGAGAGAGAGAGAGAGAGAGAGAGAGAGAGAGAGAGAGAGAGAGAGTGAGAAATATAACGTTTCAGAATACTCACTCAACTATTAATATATGATTTCACAACAATGCCATCAAGCCACTGGACGTCCACACATGTTTATCACTCCACACGCAAGAGCAGAACAAAAAAAAGAACTAGAACAATAAAACCAAAAACCAAAAACCAAAAAAACAAACAAAAATTGAACAAAACTGAGATAAATAAAACATGGAGAAACACGATATAAATGTGAGTCAAGGTAGCGACAGAAAAAATAAATATATAAAAGGGATAAAGAAAAAAAAGGAAAAAAGGAAAAAAGAAAAAAAAAGGAAAATAAAAAGCTGCCAGCAAGGTCATTTCCGAGGCCAAGGACGTTTTAAAGTACGTCAAGAAAGGACTCACTCGTAAAACCTGTGACCTTGAAACACATGGCACCAGACACACACGTGGTACTAAACATACTTATATTTTTTGTTTTCTCTCTCTCTCTCTCTCTCTCTCTCTCTCTCTCTCTCTCTCTCTCTCTCTCTCTCTCTCTCTCTCTCTCTCTCTCTCTCTCTCTCTCTCTCTCTCTCTCTCTCTCTCTCTCTCTTTCAAATATGACTCAATACATTCGGAACAATTTTAGCATATTCCTCCTTTACCTATCAATTCATCATCATCATCATCTTCTTCTTCTTCTTCTTCTTTATTGAAACACCACATTACACACTACAAATATTTTTTCCCCCACTTCTTAATTCATTGAAACGCCTCAAACAAGCACCTCACGTCCACACTCCAGACTATGGCAACAAGATGTCTTTGGAATTCAATACTGCAGTTCCTCGAGACGCATGACAGTGTGCAATCCTGGCGTTCAGCAGGCAAGAGGCAGTTCGTATTCTGACTCAAAATTATACACTTAGCACTACAAGGATATCAGCTGAAGTTAAGTTAGAATAAAAGATATGAGAGAGCGAGGGAAGGAATAATAGTTTGTGTGATTTTGGGTGTACATACCGAAAACAAAAGATCAAATACAATTAGTCGATACTCACCGCAATAAAAACTCTAATCACTGGTAAAAATGGCAGGTTACACCCATGATGGTTGTCCCTCAAAAAGAATTGCCAATTATAAAGATAGGCAATTACATGAACGTAAACTTAATTGGAAAATCAGCAAATACAACAGTTAACAGGTGATGACAAACAAAATTTAACCTAGCAACATGCTCTCACTTATTTCTCTTTCCTTTTTTTCCCTTACGTTACTTTTCTTCTCGTTTCCTGTTTCATAAATTTCTCAGCCGGTCCTCCACTCAATCCTCTCCCCCTTACCTCACCTCCTTTTCCTTTCCCTTTCCCCATCAACCGTCTTTTTTATCCTCTTATTTCCTCCTATTGCTGCTGCTTTCCTCTTCTCTCCTCGAATTTTACTCTTAACATAGCCTGCTCTCTTTCCCTCTCTCTGTTTTCCTTACTCTGTTTTCCTCTCTCCCCTCTCCCTTCGATAGTTATGAAATAATGAGGTTACACTCTACTAAATGCCACTGAATGGAAAAAGATGAGGAAGCTATTTCTT
>JAPQNM010000016.1:2204699-2207199 GCA_029783475.1 Metacarcinus magister
CTCCATCGCCCCCAAGCCTGGAACGGTAGAAGTGAGAAATAAATCTAACGCTGAATAAACAGAGAATAAGAAGAGATGAATACATAAATAACTGAAGACACAGAGAGAGGGAGAGCAAAATAAATACATACAGATATACAAACAGACAGAGCCGGAGAATATAAAAATAGTATGACTTGTAAAGTTAATACGTAATTAATACACGAATGTTTCAGAGAGATAGGGATACAGAGAGAGAGAGAGAGAGAGAGAGAGAGAGAGAGAGAGAGAGAGAGAGAGAGAGAGAGAGAGAGAGAGAGAGAGAGAGAGAGAGAGAGAGAGATGTATGACCACTCCTTCGTTTTCTTACGGCATATAAAACTAAGATTAGATTAAAAAGCACATCAGAGAAGACAGGAACAAAAACAAAATTATCCCCCCCTTTCTCCTCCTCCTCCTCCTCCTCCTCCTCTGATTCATTAATTGTTCCTGGAATCTAAAACAGGTGTTCTCATTCACCCAGAAAGCAATCACCCGCCAGTCAACATTACTGCGACTCACTCAGCTGCAGCGGGAGGAGAAAGGAAAGCAGCTGCATTAAGAGGGGGAGGCAAACGAGGAGGAGGAGGAGGAGGAGGAGAGGAGGAGGAGGAGGAGGAGGAGGGGAGGAGGAGGAGGAGGAGGAGGGAAGGAAAATCAGCAGTAAGAGAGGAAAACATTTTAAGCAGAAAAGAGAAGAAAAAGGAAAAGGAGGAAAAACTGCAACAGTAAAGGAAGAGAAAACAGTTACAGCAAAAGGAGAGAGAAAACAGCTTCAGTAGAAAGGGAAACAGCAGCAACAACAGCAACAAGAAGGTAAAACAATGCTAAGCCACACAGGTAAGCCTTCCCTCCAAGCGTAAATTTGTTCAGAGGGAAACTTGATTCCTGTTCAGTTGTATTGTAATTATTAGTGTTATCGCTGCTACATCAACTAGTTTCCTGTGTGGGTGTTCATCTCTTATTCTCTTTGAGGCTAATACATAATGTGTGTGTGTGTGTGTGTGTGTGTGTGTGTGTGTGTGTGTGTGTGTTTCTTCATAGATTTTTCTTATATATACCTTTTATCTCTCGGTTTCTCTTTCACTCTCTTAGATATGCACTTTCTATTCCTACATACAGCATTTCACTCTTTTTCAAAACTTAACAGAGCAAACCTTCAATCCTCTTCATACACTTGCAATCATCAACATCCTTTCTCACTTCAAACATCAAGAAATTCAAACTGTACACAATATTCTTTACCAGTTTCGCTCATGTTTTTTTTTCCCTGATGTAGCGGAGTTTTGATACAATTACACACTTACTACATAACATAACGTCCCACCTCTGTGCAATATCAGGTACAGATGTGAGCTGCAGTGAAAAAACGTATGCGCGTGTATGAACTGACAAAGCAGACCGGCAGATATCATTGACAATAAGATAGCCATTAATACGATATTATTTCGTAACTCAACATTAAAAACACAGGATGAGAGATATATATAAAAAAGAGAGATAGAGAGAGAGATAGAGAGAGAGAGAGAGAGAGAGAGAGAGAGAGAGAGAGAGAGAGAGAGAGAGAGAGAGAGAGAGAGAGAGAGAGAGAGAGAGAGAGAGAGAGAGAGAGAATGCTTCTCGCATTATATGTGTTGAAATAGCCAGAGGTAAAAAGATAAATATGAATAATATACAGACAGACATAGAACAGTCAAACAAGTAAAGAAATAGACAGACACAGACAAATGAACAGACAAAAAGATAGCACGCACGTACACGCACACACACACCACACACGCACGCACACGCACGCACGCACGCACACACATACACACACACACACACACACACACACACACACACACACACACACACACACACACACACGCACGCACACATACAGCTACATGAACAATTAAAATTCTACCAAAAAAGACTAATACATTAAAAAAATCGAGAAAGTTAATCATGGTCTGCAAATCAAGAGTTATACTTTGTTGCAACAGTAACCTTTTCATTAATTATCTCGCTTATCCGTTGAAAGTAAAATTGCAAGATGTATTTTTCTTGAGGTCAATATTACAACCAAAAGGGATTATTTATGTCTGACTCTCTGTATGTCTCTCTGTATCTCTCTCTCTCTCTCTCTCTCTCTCTCTCTCTCTCTCTCTCTCTCTCTCTCTCTCTCTCTCTCTCTCTCTCTCTCTCTCTCTCTCTCTCTCTCATGCAAACACAAATACACACATACACACACACACACACAGACTACTCCTACTCTTCCTCTTCCTCTTCTTCTTCCGCCTCCGTCGCCCCCTCCCCCTCCTCCTCCTCCTCCTCTTCCTCTTTCTCCTGCTCCTCCTCCTCCTCCTCCTCCTCCTCCTCCTCCTCCTCCTCCTCCTCCTCCGCGTCATCCTTAATTTCCACCACCACTTGCTTTGTTGTTTTCTCTCCTCAGTGACAATCAAAACGATGACTGATTGATGGAGAATGAAACTATGAA
>JAPQNM010000016.1:2214699-2229699 GCA_029783475.1 Metacarcinus magister
AAACAAAGAGTAGAATTGGAATAAAAGAAGACAGCGAATGACAGAAAAGGAAGAAGAATACCAAAGAGAAAATGATAGATAAAAAATAAAAAAGAACAGAAGGAGAGATACAGAACAGAAGAATAAAGAATGGAGGTACAGAATGATACAAAGATGGTTGATAAAGAGAAAGGGACAGAGAGAAGAAAAGAAAGTGCAAAGACAACATGGACAGGAAAAGGACGAAGGAAGAATATAAAAGAGTGAGAGTGTGAAGAAAAAAGAGGAAGGAAAAGAGAAGAGAAAAGGGACAGAGAGAAAAACGTGTAGTACAAAGCAATCAGCAAAGAAAATCAAGACAATATATCTAGAAAACTGAGAATTATACTACGAAGAAGATGAAGATGATGATGATGATGATGATGATGATGATGATGATGATGATAAAGGAACACAGATAAAAGAAAGATTTAACACTTAATAAAGAGAAAATCAGGAAAAGAGAGCAAAGGCTGAGCGGAAAAGAGAAAGAGAGATAAAGTAGAAGAAAGAGAAAAGGAAAATAAGTACATGATTCATAAGGTAATGCAAGAAAACGAAGATAAGAAATACTAGATAATTGGAAAACTTCAGAAATTTCATCACAATTGTTATATCTAAACCATATAATTGATAAAGGGAAAAACATGATAGAAATATATAATAATGAGAACAGAAAAAAAGGGAATAACTATTATAAAGGGGAACTGAGGCAAAGTCACGCCTAATTTATATGCATTTTTATCATAGAGGGAGTGAAAGAGAAAAAAGAGGGAAGGAGGGGAGAAGAAGAGGGGAGGTTGAAGGTGGTTGATTCTATTCTCTTATCAATCCCCTTTCCGAGATATTTTTAGAAAGTGGGTAATGAGAAATTTTCCCTCATGTCACGTGGAATTATTGTGTTCTGTGCATATTCATTATTATTATTATTATGTTTATTTTTATTCTCTCTCTCTCTCTCTCTCTCTCTCTCTCTCTCTCTCTCTCTCTCTCTCTCTCTCTCTCTCTCTCTCTCTCTCTCTCTCTCTCTCTCTCTCTCTCTCGTCCCCTTTCCTCTCCTGTCCTCCGCTACCAGACCTAGAATGAAAACAGATTACTGGATAGGATGGGAAATATACCTGCCGTGATTTTTTACTGCAAGGAAGCACGGAAGGCAGGTGTGTGCAGGTGTGTGCAAGTGTGTTGGTGAAGGCCTGACTTACCTACCTAGATATCAGAAGAACTATACATACTTATACGTGATCATAACGGTTTGCAGTAAGATGGTATATGTATAATGGTAATGATTTGCTGTGAAAGTTTGAATTTTGTTTGTTTTAAATTTAACTTTGTGCACTCCTCCTCCTCCTCCTCCTCCTCCTCTCTGTGTCACATTTTGATTAATTTTCTATATCCGTTGCGCCTCTTTTCCTCTTTTTTTCATTGTTTTTATTATAATTTACGCTGGGATTTCTACATTCATTAATAATTCAAATGAACCTTCGCGAGTGTCATGGCGAAGGGGTGACTGAGCTATCTATAGTAGTGGTTCAGTCCATCACGTCCCTATTATAAACTCGCTATTCTGGCTGTACGTCAAAAGGATACAGTAACCTCCCATCCTCCTTGATTCTAGACGACAAGGAAAACGCATTCGGCTGTTATCCTTCACTCATTTATAGGCTGTGCATTTGTCCCGTTGTTCTTGTTTGCTGAAATGATGATTGTTGTTGTTGTACTAGTGGTGGTGGCATGCTTGTGTTGTGTTGTGATGGTGGTGGTAGTAGTGAGAGAGAGAGAGAGAGAGAGAGAGAGAGAGAGAGAGAGAGAGAGAGAGAGAGAGAGAGAGAGAGAGAGAGAGAGAGAGAGAGAGAGAGAGAGAGAGAGAATATACACATGTCATTTCACATACATTTTTCTTTTCTTCATCACATTTTTCCAACTGCACCAAAAAAAGAAAAAGAGACAATAGGAAAAAATGTAATTCGTGCTTACTGCCTAATTCTACCGAACAAAGGTTAACTACAGGTAACCATGCATCAATTTGTGGAGGAGGAGGAGGAATACGAGGGTGATGGTGAGGCTAAGGGAGCAAGGGAAGTAATAATAGCCAGTTGGTCTCTCTCGCTCCCTTTCCCGCCTCCTCTCGCAAAATTTCTTGGTCCTGACAACACCAGAACTGGTATTTTTCTTTTATAGCTTAGGCTGTTGCTTGCCTTCTTCTTCCTCCTCCTCCTCCTGCTCCTCCTCCTCTTGCTTCTCCTCTTGCTCTTCCTCCTCCTCCTCCTCTTTCTCCTCTTCCTCTGCATTCTCTTCCTCCTTCTCTTCATGCTCCTCCTTCTTGTCCTACTCTTTATCTTCTACTTCTTCTTTTTCTCTTCCTCCTCCTACCGTGCATATACACCGTACTATATCTATTTGTTCCTTCTCTCTCCTTGAAACTCAGAGTACACAGAACCAACACTTAACACTACCAAAAACAAACCATATGAAGAGTTACCAATCTGAGTTCGACTAGTTCAGGTTATATATTGAGTTTGTGAGTCAGCGTTGGTGGAGTTCATTTGACTAAAAACAATGTATTTGAAGGTGTCTGCGTACTGTTCTAGCATTTCCTTTGCCTTATATTTACTCCTACGGGTTGTTGATATTGGTGGTATGGCTAACGTTCAAAAATAGTTAATTCCATCCATGATAAATATAGAGGATAGGCGAACAAAACTGAAACATATGGTTAATAAAGACTTGATTCCCGTTTACCGCCCGATACGAGATAGATAGACAACTGTACCAGAAAATGTACACAAAAAAAGAAAAACTGGAATAAAACAGAAGCAGTACAAGACACAGAGTAAGACCCAATTATAGACTTCGAATGCTATTAAAGTACTCATATAATGGGATTCAACTCTTTCTTCCTCATTATTTCCTTGTGGCAGGTAAGCAAAGAAAGAGGGAGGATGCAAGGACAGGAGGGAGGAAAATGAAAAAAAGGAAAGATAGAGAAAGGAATGCAAGAGAGAAGATGGGAGAGGGCTTTGAGAGAAGGATAGAAGAGATTGTGTTCCTAATTCTATCCTTTCATCCTTTACCTGAACTATTGGACACTTTAAAAGGACAACACAATATCACCAACACAATGGGTAACACTTTCCTTCATATCTCTCTCTCTCTCTCTCTCTCTCTCTCTCTCTCTCTCTCTCTCTCTCTCTCTCTCTCTCTCTCTCTCTCTCTCTCTCTCTCTCTCTCTCTCTCTCTCTCTCTCTTTTTCCTAGATGTGCGTGGTATCTATTTTTAGATGTTAGGATGTGGGAATAATTGAAAGCTTGTGTTGTTGTTGTTGTTGTTGTTGTTATGGTGGTGGTTTCTTTATCAATCAGAAACTGGTGTTATTGTTTTGTTTTTGTTCACCTCCTCCTCCTCTTCCTCACTATCTGTTCCTTGTCACCCTCACATCTGCGTCTCAATTTCTTTTCCTACATACATCCAGAATATAACACTGACTTTCCATCCTCCCTCCCTCCTCTTCCTCTTCCATTTGCTCCCCTTCCTCTTCCTCTTCCTCTTGCTCCTCCTCCTCCTCCTCTTCCTCCTCCTCCTCCTCCTCCTCCTCCTCCTCCTCCTCCTCCTCCTCCTCCTCCTCCTCTTGCTCTTGCTCTTCCTCCTCTTGCTCCTGCTCTTCCTCCTCTTATCAATAAACACTTCCTTTCCACTGCCCACTTTCGTAAAACCTTTCCTCCTCCTCCTCCTCTTCCTCCTCTTCCTCCTCCTCCTCCTATTCCTCCTCCTCCTCCTCCTCCTCCTCCTTGTAACCTCCAACTCCCACTCTTCTTAAACACACAAACTACAGCATCATATTTCCCTCTGAGGCAGAACACTAATTCCATTTTTTTTTCGCATCGGATTTTATTTTATTTTCCGACCTTCCAGTTGACAAAACATCTCTTGGCAAAATTCACCCCATTTACACACTCCATATCTCTCTCTCTCTCTCTCTCTCTCTCTCTCTCTCTCTCTCTCTCTCTCTCTCTCTCTCTCTCTCTCTCTCTCTCTCTCTCTCTCTCTCTCTCTCTCTCTCTCTCTCTCTCTCTCTCTCTCTCTCTCAACAGGTGAGCTTGCCTAATAATGAGGTTCCCGAGGGCCAGGTAAAAATTCAGGGGGTCAGTTTCCACAACACGGCAGCGACAATATAACGAGTGACGTCATCAGGGAAAGAATTTTCTATCAGGCGACTTCGTGGTAGAGAAAATAAAATATAGGAGAGAGGCAAGCGGCCGGAGAAGCGAGGTAGGAGACAGGAGGTGGAGAGAGAAGGGATGGGAGGGAGGAGGAGGAGGAGGAGAAGGATGTGATAGAAGGGCAAGGAAAGAGGAAGAGAGAATGATGAATATATTAATAGGGTGATAATAGATACTACTTATTAATAACGTACGAAGTGTTAAAAAAAAAAAATTAAAATAACCTTAATTTATGGATGCATGGGAAAGGCGATGAATATAATAAAGACGAATGATGCCAATAGAAAGAAAAATAAAAGAACAATAACTCAAAAAAACAGTAAAAAATTAATATATATAATAGCAATTAATAAATAACAATAACAAATGGAACGAAGGAGAACAAGAAATAAGAGTAAATAATAAAGACAAAAGTCAGAGCGAGACGAGAGGAATACGTAATAAAAATAGAGAGAAAACGAGACTCAAAAGGACAATAAGACAATAAGAGACCAGGAGAAGGAGGAGAAGGAGGAGGAGGAGGAGGAGAAAATCGCCTTATTCTTCTATACATCAAGAATTGTTTTACTCCGTGTGTGTGTGTGTGTGTGTGTGTGTGTGTGTGTGTGTGTGTGTGTGTGTGTGTGTGTGTGTGTGTGTGTGTGTGTGTGTGTGTGTGTGTGTGCGCGTACGTATCGTGGGTAGACACATACTTATACTTGTAAACTTCATCCTAAGTCACATTTCTTTCTTCCTCTTCACACCCCGCCGTATCTTTTTTTGTAATGTACCTATCCAATTAAGATACCTTGGAAAAAGTTTTGATTACAACACCTTCCTCCCTCTTGCTACAACAACAACAAAATGAATTCTTCCCGTCACCACCACTACCATCACCATCACCATCACAATCACCATCACTACAATCATCACCACCTTCACCTTCACATTCACCTTCACATTCATTTTCATCACATTATATATCTTCTCGTTTTAACCATTCCAGAGAACTTAATCTACGTTCTCCTCCCACCCCCTCCCCCCCTCCCCCCCCCTTCCCCTCCACCACCCTCCCCACTACATGTAAATAGAAAGTCACAGATTTCTCCCTCAAACAAGAAAGTCAGTTTAACCCATTCAGTTCTTGCGGCACACCATATGTGCCAGCAGCGTCTCCCTCTCCTGTGTTTGCGGCAAGACGTCAGTGACAAGATCTTTATATCATTCCCATGATGTATAGGCCAGTGTAACAACTTTTATCATTATTTACAAATTTCTATTGTCTTATGTATCAGAATTACCGTTCTTATGAGTATTTATGTGATATTCAATAGATAATTTTACGGTACGATAACTGCGGTTTGGCAACACCGCCGGCAGCAATATATAACCGTCGCTCCGTCGGCCGTCAGCGACGGGCTCTTCTAGCTAGCATTAGATGTTGCATATTGAAAATATTGGAAATATTGGAAATATCATTGCAGCATCTGATACACCTAATTAAACTGTACAACTGTCATTATGAATATTTGTTTTATGACTAATAATTACGCAGTAAAATGAAACTTAATATTTATATAAAAACATGACTTTCCTCCTCATTTTCCCGAAAGCTATTAGAGATATTGAAAATATCATTGCAGTATCTGATAGACCTAATTAAACTGTACAACTGTCATTATGAATATTTGTTCTATGACTAATAATTACGAAGTAAAATGAAACTTAATGTATATATATAAACATGACTTTCCTCCTCATTTTCCCGAAAGCTATTAGAGATATTGGAAATATCATTGCAGATTCTGATACAACTAATTAAACTGTACAACTGATATTATGAATATTTGTTCTATGACTAATAATTACGCAGTAAAATGAAACTTAATATTTATATAAAAACATGACTTTCCTCCTCATTTTCTCGAAAGCTATTAGAGACATTGGAAATATCATTGCAGCATCTGATACACCTAATTAAACTGTACAACTGATATTATGAATATTTGTTCTATGGCTAATAATTACGCAGTAAAATGAAACTTAATATTTATATAAAAACATGAATTTCCTCCTCATTTTCCCGAAAGCTATTAGGGATATTGGAAATATCATTGCAGCATCTGATACACCTAACTAAACTGTACAACTGTCATTATGAATATTTGTTTTATGACTAATAATTACGCAGTAAAATGAAACTTAATATTTATATATAAACATGACTTTCCTCCTCATTTTCCCGAAAGCTATTAGAGATATTGGAAATATCATTGCAGTATCTGATAGACCTAATTAAACTGTACAACTGTCATTATGAATATTTGTTCTATGACTAATAATTACGCAGTAAAATGAAACTTAATGTATATATATATATATAAACATGACTTTCCTCCTCATTTTCCCGAAAGCTATTAGAGATATTGGAAATATCATTGCAGCATCTGATACAACTAATTAAACTGTACAACTGATATTATGAATATTTGTTCTATGACTAATAATTACGCAGTAAAATGAAACTTAATATTTATATAAAAACATGACTTTCCTCCTCTTTTTCTCGAAAGCTATTAGAGATATTGGAAATATCATTGCAGACTCTGATACACCTAATTAAACTGTGCAACTGATATTATGAATATTTGTTCTATGGCTAATAATTACGCAGTAAAATGAAACTTAATATTTATATAAAAACATGACTTTCCTACTCATTTTCCCGAAAGCTATTAGATATATTGGAAATATGATTGCAGCAGCTGATACACCTAATTAAACTGTACAACTTTCATTATAAATATTTGTTCTATGACTAATAATTACGCAGTAAAATGAAACTTAATATTTATATAAAAACATGAATTTCCTCCTCATTTTCTCGAAAGCTATTAGAGATATTGGAAATATCACTGCAGCATCTGATAGACATAATTAAACTGTAAAACTGAAATTATGAATATTTGTTCTATGACTAATAATTACGCAGTAAAATTAAACTTTATATTTATATAAAAACATGATTTTCCTCCTCATTTTCTCGAAAGCTATTAGAGATATTGGAAATATCATTGCAGCATCTGATACACCTAATTAAACTGTACAACTCCCATTATGAATATTTGTTCTATGACTAATAATTACGCAGTAAAATGAAACTTAATATTAAAATAAAAACATGATTTTCCTCCTCATTTTCTCGAAAGCTATTAGAGATATTGGAAATATCACTGCAGCATCTGATAGACCTGATTAAACTGTAAAACTGACATTATGAATATTTGTTCTATGACTAATAATTACGCAGTAAAATGAAACTATATATTTATATAAAAATATGATATTCCTCCTCATTTTCTCGAAAGCTATTAGAGATATTGGAAATATCATTGCAGCATCTGATGGACCTAATTAAAATCTACTACTGTCATTATGAATATTTTTACTAGTACTAATAAATACTGAATTTTACTTTTTTTTAAATTACTTTCTTCCTCGTTTTCTCGAAAGCTATTAGAGATATTGGAAATATCATTGCATCATCTGATACATCTAATTCAACTGTACAACTGATATTATGAATATTTGTTCTATGAATAATAATTACACAGAAAAAGAAACTGGATTTTTATATAAAAACATGATTTTCCTCGTCATTTTCTCGAAAGCTATTAGAGATATTGGAAATATGATTGAAGCAGCTGATGGACCTAATTAAACTATACAACTGATATTATGAATATTTGTTCTATGACTAATAATTACGCAGTAAAATGAAACTTAATATTTATTTAAAAACATGAGTTTCCTCCTCATTTTCTCGAAAGCTATTAGAGATATTGGAAATATCATTGCAACAGCAAATACACCTAATTAAACTGTACAACTGATAATATGAATATTTTTTCTATGACTAATAATTACGCAGTAAAATGAAGCTTAATATTTATTTAAAAACATGAACTTCCTCCTCATTTTCCCGAAAGCTATTAAAGATATTGGAAATATCATTGCAGTATCTGATACACCTAATTAAACTGTACAACTGTCATTATGAATATTTGTTCTATGACTATAAATTACGCAGTAAAATTAAACTTAATATTTATTTTAAAACATGACTTTCTTCCTCATTTTCTCAAAAGCTATTAGAGATATTGGAAATATACCTGCAGCATCTGATACACCTAATTAAACTGTACAACTGTCATTATGAACATTTGTTTTATGACTAATAATTACGCAGTAAAATGAAACTTAATATTTATATAAAAACATGAATTTCCTCCTCATTTTCTCGAAAGCTATTAGAGATATTGGAAATATCACTGCAGCATCTGATAGACCTAATTAAACTGTAAAACTGAAATTATGAATATTTGTTCTATGACTAATAATTACGCAGTAAAATGAAACTTAATATTTATTTAAAAACATGAATTTCCTCCTCATTTTCTCGAAAGCAATTAAAGATATTGGAAATATCATTGCAGCATTTGATACACCTAATTAAACTGTACAACTGATATTATGAATATTTGTTCTATGACTAATAATAACGCAGTAAAATGAAACTTTATATTTATATAAAAACATGACTTTCCTCCTCATTTTCCCGGAAGCTATTAGAAATATTTGAAATATCATTGCAGCATCTGATACACCTAATTAAACTGTACAACTGTCATTTTGAATATTTGTTTTATGACTAATAATTACGCAGTAAAATTAAACTTAATATTTATATAAAAACATGACTTTCCTCCTCATTTTCCCGAAAGCTATTAGAGATATTGGAATATCATTGAGGCATCTGATACACCTAATTAAACTGTACAACTGTCATTATGAATATTTGTTCTATGACTAATAATTACGCAGTAAAATGAAACTTAATATTTATATAAAACCATGACTTTCCTCCTCATTTTCTCGAAAGCTATTAGAGATATTGGAAATATCATTGCAGCATCTGATACACCTAATTAAACTGTTCAACTCTCATTATGAATATTTGTTCTATGACTAATAATTACGCAGTAAAATGAAACTTAATATTTATATAAAAACATGATTTTCCTCCTCATTTTCTCGAAAGCTATTAGAGATATTGGAAATATCATTACAGCATCTGATACACGTAATTAAACTACCCAACTGACATTATGAATATTTGTTCTATGACTAATAATTACTCAGAAAAATGAAACTTAATA
Organism: Metacarcinus magister; assembly: GCA_029783475.1. NCBI lineage: Eukaryota > Metazoa > Arthropoda > Malacostraca > Decapoda > Cancridae > Metacarcinus > Metacarcinus magister. The sequence goes on from JAPQNM010000016.1 coordinate 2,224,133, forward strand.
TTTCTATATAAACATAACTTTTCTCCTCATTTCCTCGAAAGCTATTAGAGATATTGGAAATATCATTGCAGCATCTGATAGACCTAATTAAACTGTACAACTGTCATTATTAATATTTGTTCTATGACTAATAATTACGAGGTAAAATGAAACTTAATATTTATATAAAAACATGATTTTCCTCCTCATTTTCTCGAAAGCTATTAGAGATATTGGAAATATCACTGCAGCATCGGATAGACCTAATTAAACTGTAAAACTGACATTATGAATATTTGTTCTATGACTAATAATTACGCAGTAAAATGAAACTATATATTTATATAAAAACATGACATTCCTCCTCATTTTCTCGAAAGCTATTAGAGATATTGGAAATATTATTGCAGCATCTGATAGACCTGATTAAAATCTACTACTGTCATTATGAATATTTTCACTAGTACTAATAAATACAGAATTTTACTTTTTTTTAAATTATTTTCTTCCTCGTTTTCTCGAAAGCTATTAGAGATATTGGAAATATCATTGCATCATCTGATACACCTAATTCAACTGTACAACTGATATTATGAATATTTGTTCTATGACTAATAATTACGCAGTAAAATAAAACCGTATTTTTATATAAAAACATGATTTTCCTCGTCATTTTCTCGAAAGCTATTAGAGATATAGGAAATATAATTGCAGCATCTGATACACCTAATTAAACTGTACAACTGATATTATGAATATTTGTTGTATGACTAATAATTACGCAGTAAAATGAAACTTAATATTTATTTAAAAACATGATTTTCCTCCTCATTTTCTTGAAAGCTATTAGAGATATTGGAAATATCATTGCAACAGCTGATACACCTAATTAAACTCTACAACTGATATTATGAATATTTTTTCTAGGACTAATAATTACGCAGTAAAATGAAACTTAATATTTATATAAAAACATGACTTTCCTACTCATTTTCCCGAAAGCTATTAGAGATATTGGAAATATGATTGCAGCATCTGATACACCTAATTAAACTGTACAACTGTCATTATGAATATTTGTTCTATGACTAATAATTACGCAGTAAAATGAAACTTAATATTTATATAAAAACATGAATTTCCTCATTTTCTCGAAAGCTATTAGAGATATTGGAAATATCACTGCAGCATCTGATAGACCTAATTAAACTGTACAACTGTCATTATGAATATTTGCTCTATGACTAATAATTACTCAGTAAAATGAAACTTAATATTTCTATATAAACATAACTTTTCTCCTCATTTTCTCGAAAGCTATTAGAGATATTGGAAATATCATTGCAGTATCTGATACACCTAATTAAACTGTACAACTGATATTATGAATATTTGTTCTATGGCTAATAATTACGCAGTAAAATGAAACTTAATATTTATATAAAAACATGACTTTCCTTCTCATTTTCTCGAAAGCTATTAGAGATATTTGAAATACAAGTGCAGCATCTGATACACCTAATTAAACTGTACAACTCTCATTATGAATATTTGTTCTATGACTAATAATTACGCAGTAAAATGAAACTTAATATTTATATAAAAACATGATTTTCCTCCTCATTTTCTCGAAAGCTATTAGAGATATTGGAAATATCACTGCAGCATCTGATGGACCTAATTAAACTGTAAAACTAAAATTATGAATATTTGTTCTATGACTAATAATTACGCAGTAAAATGAAACTATATATTTATATAAAAACATGACATTCCTCCTCATTTTCTCGAAAGTTATTAGAGATATTGGAAATATCATTGCAGCATCTGATAAACCTAATTAAACTGTAAAACTGATATTATGAATATTTGTTCTATGACTAATAATTACGCAGTAGAATTAAACTTAATATTTATTTAAAAACATGACTTTCCTCCTCATTTTCTCGAAAGCTATTAGAGATATTGGAAATATCATTGCAGCATCTGATAGACCTAATTAAAATCTAGTACTGTCATTATGAATATTTTCACTAGTACTAATAAATACTGAATTTTACTTTTTTTTAAATTACTTTCTTCCTCGTTTTCTCGAAAGCTATTAGAGATATTGGAAATATCATTGCATCATCTGATACACCTAATTCAACTGTACAACTGATATTATGAATATTTGTTCTATAACTAATAATTACGCAGTAAAATAAAACCGTATTTTTATATAAAAACATGACTTTCCTCGTCATTTTCTTGAAAGCTATTAGAGATATTGGAAATATAATTGCAGCATCTGATAGACCTAATTAAACTATACAACTGATATTATGAATATTTGTTCTATGACTAATAATTACGCAGTAAAATGAAACTTAATATTTATTTTAAAACATGACTTTCCTCCTCATTTTCTCGAAAGCTATTAGAGATATTGGAAATATCATTGCAGCAGCTGATACACCTAATTAAACTGTACAACTGATATTATGAATATTTTTTCTATGACTAATAATTACGCAGTAAAATGAAACTTAATATATATTTAAAAACATGAATTTCCTCCTCATTTTCCCGAAAGCTATTAGAGATATTCGAAATATCATTGCAGCATCTGATACACCTAATTAAACTGTACAACTGTCATTATGAATATTTGTTCTATGACTAACAATTACGCAGTAAAATTAAACTTAATATTTATTTAAAAACATGACTTTCCTCCTCATTTTCTCGAAAGCTATTAGAGATATTGGAAATATCATTGCAGCATCTGATACACCTAATTAAACTGTACAACGCTCATTATGAATATTTGTTCTATGACTAATAATTACTCAGTAAAATGAAACTTAATATTTTTATATAAACAAAACTTTTCTCCTCATTTCCTCGAAAGCTATTACAGATATTGGAAATATCATTGCAGCATCTGATACACCTAATTAAACTGTACAACTGTCATTATTAATATTTGTTTTATGACTAATAATTACGCAGTAAAATGAAACTTAATATTTATATAAAAACATGAACTTCCTCCTCATTTTCTCGAAAGCTATTAGAGATATTGGAAATATCCTTGCAGCATCTGATAGACCTAATTAAACTGTAAAACTGAAATTATGAATATTTGTTTTATGACTAATAATTACGCAGTAAAATGAAACTTAATATTTATATAAAAACATGATTTTCCTCCTCATTTTCCCGAAAGCTATTAGAGATATTGGAAATATCATTGCAGCATCTGATACACCTCATTAAACTGTACAACTGTCATTATGAATATTTGTTCTATGACTAATAATTATGCAGTAAAATGAAACTTAATATTTATATATAAACATGACTTTCCTCCTCATTTTCCCGAAAGCTATTAGCGATATTGGAAATATCATTGCAGCATCTGATACACCTAATTAAACTGTAAAACTGTTATTATGAATATTTGTTCTATGACTAATAATTACGCAGTAAAATTAAACTTTATATTTATATAAAAACATGATTTTCCTCCTCATTTTCTCGAAAGCTATTAGAGATATTGGAAATATCATATCAGCATCTGATACACCTAATTAAACTGTACAACTGTCCTTATGAATATTTGTTCTATGACTAATAATTATGCAGTAAAATGAAACTTAATTTTTATATAAAAACATGACTTTCCTCCTCATTTTCTCGAAAGCTATTAGAGATATTTGAAATATCATTGAAGCATCTGATACACCTAATTAAACTGTCCAACTCTCATTATGAATATTTGTTTTCTGACTAATAATTACGCAGTAAAATGAAACTTAATACTTATATAAAAACATGATTTTCCTCCTCACTTTCTCGAAAGCTATTAGAGATATTGGAAATATCACTGCAGCATCTGATATACCTAATTAAACTGTAAAACTTACATTATGAATATTTGTTCTATGACTAATAATTACGCAGTAAAATGAAACTATATATTTATATAAAAACATGACATTCCTCCTCATTTTCTCGAAAGCTATTAGAGATATTTGAAATATCATTGCAGCATCTGATATACCTAATTAAAATCTACGACTGTCATTATGAATATTTTCACTAGTACTAATAAATACTGAATTTTACTTTTTTTTAAATTACTTTCTTCCTCGTTTTCTCGAAAGCTATTAGAGAAATTTGAAATATCATTGCATCATCTGATACACCTAATTCAACTGTACAACTGATATTATGAATATTTTTTCTATGACTAATAATTACGCAGTAAAATAAAACCGTATTTTTATATAAAAACATGACTTTCCTCGTCATTTTCTCGAAAGCTATTAGAGATATTGGAAATATAATTGCAGCATCTGATAGACCTAATTAAACTGTACAACTGATAGTATGAATATTTGTTCTATGACTAATAATTACGCAGTAAAATGAAACTTAATATTTATTTAAAAACAAGACTTTCCTCCTCATTTTCTCGAAAGCTATTAGAGATATTGGAAATATAATTGCAGCAGCTGATATACCTAATTAAACTGTACAACTGATATTATGAATATTTTTTCTATGACTAATAATTATGCAGTAAAATGAAACTTAATATTTATTTAAAAACATGAATTTCCTCCTCATTTTCCCGAAAGCTATTAGAGATATTGGAAATATCATTGCAGCATCTGATACACCTAATTAAACTGTAGAACTGTCATTATGAATATTTGTTCTATATCTAACAATTACGCAGTAAAATTAAACTTAATATTTATTTAAAAACATGATTTTCCTCCTCATTTTCTCGAAAGCTATTAGAGATATTGGAAATATCATTGCAGCATCAGATACACCTAATTAAATTGTACAACTGTGATTATGAATATTTGTTCTATGACTAATAATTACGCAGTAAAATTAAACTTTATATTTATATAAAAACACGACTTTCCTCCTCATTTTCTCGAAAGCTATTAGAGATATTGGAAATATCGTTACAGCATCTGATACACCTAATTAAACTGTACAACTGTCATTATGAATATTTGTTCTATGACTAATAATTACTCAGTAAAATGAAACTTAATATTTTTATATAAACATAACTTTTCTCCTCATTTCCTCGAAAGCTATTAGAGATATTGGAAATATTATTGCAGCATCTGATACACCTAATTATACTGTAAAACTGTCATTATTAATATTTGTTCTATGACTAATAATTACGCAGTAAAATGAAACTTAATATTTATATAAAAACATTAATTTCCTCCTCATTTCTCGAAAGCTATTAAAGATATTGGAAATATTATTGCAGCATCTGATAGACCTAATTAAACTGTAAAACTGAAAATATGAATATTTGTTCTATGACTAATAATTACGCAGTATAATTAAACTTTATATTTACATAATAACATGAATTTCCTCCTCATTTTCCCGAAAGCTATTAGAGATATTGGAAATATCATTGCAGCCTCTGATACACCTAATTAAACTGTACACTTGTCATAATGAATATTTGTTCTATGACTAATAATTACGCAGTAAAATGAAACTTAATATTTATATAAAAACATGACTTTCCTCCTCATTTTCTGGAAAGCTATTAG
>JAPQNM010000016.1:2232199-2237199 GCA_029783475.1 Metacarcinus magister
GATCACTTAAGGGAAATTCTAAAACTTGAAAAATTGTTTTCGATCGCAGCGAAAGATTCCTTTAGTAAAGGTTGTTCGGTCCTCTAGCCTCGTTTAATACTACATCTTTGATATTACAGAATGTTTTCACCGTTATCTCACCTAGGTAACCAATCCGTAAATATATTCTTGGCTGGCGGAAATGTTTTGAGTTATGAAAACTTCCGTGAAGATAAACACTTTGAGATTTTGGGAAAGAACACTAGAACGGTTTCTTTCCTGGTAATCAAGAAGTGAATGTTTGACCAAACTTCTTAACTTTAAGGATCCAATGGACATTCTTACTTCAGTGACGAGCTTTGTTACGGTAGTATAGACTCCCACGAAATTAAAGTGTGTTACTGTACAAATAACTAAAGCCAACAATTGGTCAAAAAACACCCAGGTGGCATGTGTTGCACTTCCTACACAAAATTCAGTTGCATTCAGATTTTATTCGTGACAGTTTTCAGTGTTGTTGCCACCACGAGTCATCACCAGTCAACCATATAACATTCTTATACAAATATAAGATGAAAGCTATCAGTACTTTCTCGTAACATCCTGTCGTGTGTGACAGCGGCTATTCCCTACAGCTGCATCTACTGCTGTTGTTACACTGTACTAAGCACTGAGCTTACCTTCCGCAGTGACGCCGCTCCTCAGTGATCCACACAGAATATTATTTTATCATAAGAACAAAAATGTCCTCGTCACTAACACTTTTCTTTCTGATTTCGTAACCGGTTGTCTGTGTCACCAGTTTAAACACACTTGTCTCGCCAGCTGTTGCCAAGCATCAGGTTATACGTCATAGTCCGGGCACGCTGATTGGTGGAACACTATCATCTGGTTTGATATCGGTCCCCTCACCGGAAACATCTTTTAATACATCTCTACACTACATGTCACGGACTCTGGTACAGGAATTTTGCCGCCCGAGGACACGTAAGGTATGTTAATGTAAGTGATAATGCCTCAATATCTGGAGTGTAAAATAGCTTCATACTCTTACCCAACTTTTGATACTCCTGGCTACTAGCATAACAGAAAAGAGATAACTATATATGCAGGTTTACTTATCTAGATCATATACAGATATTACGAAAACATCCTTCAAATTCTATGAAGTAATCTTAATTATAATATTTGAACGATGTTGTTGCTATGATAAACCCACGAGATTAAACATAATGAAATGACGATAAAAACAGATTAATTATATTTTTAGGTCTGCTTTAGTGTTTGGATGTTGTCTATACACATGCAATGAACACTATTATTTACTCTTGCTATTAATGTTATTCAGCTTTACCTCAAATAATCAAAAATACAGATGTATCATTAAAAAAAAGTACCATTGCATTAATTGGTACCTGCATCATTTGGTATCTTAAAAACAAATAAGGGCTGTGGTAGAAATATAAAGTTAGTCTGCCGTACATTGAAACACGATGGAAATAAACCAATCAGCGGGCGAGTTACAATGTTTAAGTGTTCTCAGGTTACAAAGTATCCACACTACAGACCATGATACAGTCTATTGGAAGGTTACAGAGCAAACCTTCGAACATCTCCCTTAAAACAATCCTTCAGCTCAGTGTCAAAAAAAATTCCACTGAGAGCTGTTAATAGAAAGTTTTGTGCACCTAGCAAGTCACTCTAAACAGCACACTGATGACCTTTTAATATTATTCAGAAAGGTCACGCATCAAACCAGTTATCATGCATTTCAACAAGGTAAATGAATGGAAGCAGGTATTTCTAGATCTATTATATTACTGTGTTGTAGCCAGTGAGTGGTGTGTGTTGCAAGGTGTTAAACGGCCTCAGGATACGCCAGTGACGGTGTGAAATGATTAATCAATAAGTTGGAGATAAAAGTTAGTGTTACTCGTTTCTGTGACGCTTTGTATCTGATTTTAATAAAAGAGGAGTTTCATTGAATACCGGAATGGATTTTAGTTTTAGTCATCAGGGAACTCAAGTATGTGTGTACAATTCGTCAACATCTATCATTATTAGTTTTCCACTTTACTCATATGGAGACTCGTATATTTAGAATAATTCATAACGCCGATCCAGTGAAATATTTTTTTCCTCTTCCTACTTTTGATCCCACGTATCCATAACACACAAAATCTGGTAGATATCCTAGATTACCAGTTAATAATCCCTCGTACCTTGAAAAGAGGAAACCTGCATCTCAAAGCCTTACTATACACACCCACGCACGCACACGCGCGTGCACACACATATATACACATTTATATATATATATATATATATATATATATATATATATATATATATTATATATATATATTTATATATTATATATATATATATTATATATATATATATATATATTTATATATATATATATATATATATATATATATATATATATAAAGCAAATCAAAAACACCGAAACACTAAAAACAAAAAGCATAAATTTTAAAAAGACAAATATTAAAAAAAAAGTAATAAAAAGTGATGTCGCTGTTCTCAAAAAATATCAATATCATTACTAAATAGAAAAAAACGGAAACATTTATGTTGCACTTTCCTCAGAGCACAATTACTTATAAACAGAATTAAAACATATTACTAAACTATTACTAAAAAGACACAAACTACATGAAAATAAAATCAATCAAGCCTTTGAGAACACATAAAATGAAAGATATTTTGTTTTGAATTGTGAAAAGATAAACATTAAGAAAATGGTTTTATAAGAAAAATATTAAAAAAACCCCGGAAACCATTGAAAACCTGGGAAATTGTTTTATTTTAACCCTTATCAAGAAACCATTACTAAAAAATATTAATATGAAAAAATAATGTGGTAATCCTTTAACATTACCATTACTTCGCCTTGATGATCCTCGAGGGTGAGCAGCTGGACGCCATTCTCATCAACACACTGAGTATTAACAACACCTACACCTTCTATAACACGGTGCTCATCTTTCATATTAATTTACTTGTTATAACACCACTATTAAATGTACCTTTCCTCCTCATTTACTTCTCCCCTCTCCTCATTTACCTGTTCTCTCTCCTCTTCATTAACTTTCTTCTAATGGTTAACCTTTATTTCTCCGCTTTCGTATTTTTCCTTTCCTTCTTATTTACCCGTTTGTTTCCTGTCATCCTCATTTACCTTCTCCCTCTCCTTCTACCTTCCCTCTCCCAGTCATTTATCTGTTGTCTCTCAGTCATTTACCTGTTCCTTCGCCTCCTCATTAACCTTGGCCTCTCCTCCTCAGTTACCTAAGCCTTACCACCTCAAGGCAAGGTTAAAAGGACGTAAGATCAAGTCATCGATAAAGACATTCACTCTGTTCTCTATGACTTGTATTTCAACCTTCGTTTCATAAAAGGGGAACAGCACAGCGTTTTCCTGGTGTAAAATGCAGAAGAGAACTTGTTAAAAGATGGTTTGATCGAGGAGAATGGTGAATACACATGTTTGTTTTGTGAAGCTTTCAGTAAGGTAAGTTTGAGCATGGACGAGTTTAATGTTAGATTGTAAAGGGTGGATAGGAGGACAAAAGTGTTACGAGGGAGTTGTAGGTCAGGATGATATCGTTTCCAGTGCTCCAGATGACGCACTGGAAGCCGATGGGTTAGGAAAGGTAGACAATGCTACAACACAATTATAGGTGTGGAGTGTGAATTACAGTACAATTGTAGTTTCCAGCATGTTTGGAAAGATATCAGGATGAAGGTAGACATTAGCATTGTTACTAAGAATAAGTTCCAAGCTTTGAAAGATAAGGTTCTAAAAACACCAAACCTCATGCTCATGAAGGATAGTTTAGTTAAGCACCAGGACGAGGAATTTTGTAGAAAGGGCCACAAGAGGAAGTATTTTTGCTATCCTGGAAGAAAGATTTAACTTGAAAAATTGGTTACCTATTCGTCAATTCCTCGGAAGAGACGGTGTTTATGTATTTTCTTGGTATCTACAGTGTGGTGTCAAGCAGGTTAGAAGATTATAAAAAAGTACAAGGCCTTGATCAATAAGCTTAGGAATAGCCGGAGCAAGTGTGAGGTTTGAGGATTGATCCCTTGCAATGATGTTGATTACCTCATCCTCAGTAGAATGCTGGGATTGCGTACAGAACCTATGTAAGAGGAAGATATCGCTGCTTCTAGACTTCTGGGAACATTTCAGTAAAGGCAGGAGTATGTATGGCAAAGATGGCCTTCACCTAAGCAGTGTCGGAAAGGCAAGACTTCGCAAGGGTGTTAGATGAAGGCGTCAGAAATGAGTTAGAGAAGTACCGAACAGAGGAACGTGGTAGGAAAAACCCTTCCCATCCAAGGCGAAGGTGACCAGTCTCCACAATTCACAGTACGTAGCTCGATCAATACAGGTCACGCCAGAAGGTGTTAAGCTAAGCGAGGGAAGAAAAGAGATTTGCCAAGAGGGTAAAGTTAGGTATGAGGGTGTAACGTCTAGTGACAAAGTTAGCGTTGTGTATCTACATCAATAGATAATTCAAATACGTAAAATTGGCCCGAATTGTTGTGTTCATATCCCTCAATGTTTGACCAACACCAACAAGAGGAATGTTATTGGAAGACGTAACCACCAAACGATTCGTGAGAACGCTAAAAACCCTTACTTTATAATGGTAATTGAATTTTGGCTAAACACAAGTTCCCTTCTGTTAGCTGCCAGCACGTTGTCTGAGGTAGAGGTGGGCGGGGAGGAGACTTGCTCTATTCTATCCTGTTCTCCCACACGTACTTTATTATTAGTTGTACGTAGTTTAGCAGATACTCTCGTAATACAAAAATAAGTTCCTTGGGATCTGTTCTTCCTAGGTAATCCTCTGTAATTACAAAAAAGTATAACATAACAGGACTTGATAATTTTAATGATTGTTAAGTGTAAATTAAGAAAGTTATACAAACATGAAGCTAAATTATGTGAATGTTATGATAATTTTAAGTTCGTAGGTGATTTT
>JAPQNM010000016.1:2242199-2252199 GCA_029783475.1 Metacarcinus magister
TTTGATCGGCCAGTCATGACCGAACGAGCGGTGGGAATTGAATTGTTTTCTGCCTCAATATACCTAATTATATTGAGCCTTATCTTGATGCAGCAGCATTTAAGAAGATCAGAGTAAGGCTATGTACACTACAAGAGTATTCAAACAGATTCTGCCATCCTGAAATAGTGCATAAAAACTTGTTTCCATCACATTTTCTAATTAATTTAGCTGTAACTCCTTTAGTTTTACTCGTATTGAATTTTCAGACTATGATGTGTTCCTTACGGGGTAACGTGTCGTGTGTAGGAGTATACGTGGGTTACTGATAGCCATCATATCCACTTGATAGAGCTTGACACTGCAATAAAAGTACTGCATTACATTTTTTAATTAAAATACACCATATGTGAACATTACCAGCTGTTCTTTACTTAAAAAGACCAACCCAAATTATTTACTTTAAATCACCCCCACAACACACACACACACACACACATACACACACACACACACACACACACACACACACACACACACACACACACACACACACACACACTAACAAGACTGACAAAGTATTTAAAACTACGTAAAGGAAGGTATGATAAAGAATATAACCGCAGCATTGATAAAGACTATATATAGATAGGCTTGAATACGGAGCAACTGTATGGTTCTCAGATATACACTCACAAAACAAATGTATGGCGGATAAAATAACGCTGCAACCTAGTTAAGAAGACCAAAGAGGATGAACTTGCCAACGTTTGAATAGAGAAGAAAAAGGGAATACGTTACCAATATATATATATATGGTTATAAGAGTTCATAGTATTGGACAGAAACTATCTACTAGTAACGGATGAAAAGGGACACGAGCAGACACTGAAGAGCAGATGTTTGAAAGATATATATATATATATATATATATATATATATATATATATATATATATATATATATATATATATAATAATAATAATAATAATAATAATTCTCCATACAGAGCAAGGGTTTGGAGAAAAAAAAAATAGTGAGAGCTGAGAATATACAAATTTTAAGGTTAAATTTTATTATATTAGATATAGATACAGGACAACACGAACGTATTTTATTTTCTGTATGTCACACACACACACACACACACACACACACACACACACACACACACACACACACACACACACACACACACACACACACACAAGGGCAACGATAAATCTGACACAGGTATAAAAGGAACTGATTATTTATTCGTGGAAGGTTCAGTTGTCAAGGTAACGCCCACACCTCAAGGGAAAAAGATGGACTAAAATAACACAACACAGAAAAAGACAATACAAGAATCACAGGAAAAGGAGAGAGTAACAAATTATTATATACTTTGATGTTAAGATAAAGTTTTCATTACTACTTATTAACTCGCAAAAAGTAGGAAATGTGAGACTCTAGAGACGTTTACTGATTGTTCTGCAGTGTCACAGGATCGTTCAGCAATGACAGAGAAGGTGTGACAGGGAAGCAAGGTGCGACGGCCTCAACAGACCAACATGCAAGTACTCCTAGTAATTGATTGGACTCTGAGTTGGTGCTGAGACCTGATGGCAGCTTTAAAGGAGAAGTTCAGAAGTGTTTTTACTCTCTCTCTCTCTCTCTCTCTCTCTCTCTCTCTCTCTCTCTCTCTCTCTCTCTCTCTCTCTCTCTCTCTCTCTCTCTCTCTCTCTCTCTCTCTCTCTCTCTCTCTCATTTCACTTATTCTTATTCTATTACTGTTTGACACATTCGGCCGTATAGGAATACTTAAATTGCTGTGTTTATGTTGTGATATCCGTTCATAGTGTTGTCTTATGGTTGTTTAAATACTGTTATTCAAGGTTAAGTATGATATAATAATGTAATGATGATGAATAGTGTGATTCAGTGCTCAAAACAGTTCCAGAAAGTGGATGCGTTAACTGTTGTTTACGGGATAGTTTGGCGGGCCACCACCAGGAATAGAGTTCAGGTCGGGGCTGGGAGGTGAGGCAGACAATGTTGTACGGTGAGGGTGAGGGTGAGCGGCCTGGTGTGCGGATACTCGTGTGCTTCACATTGGATTTGGTTTTTTATTCAAACAATGATCTTTACAGAGTATGAATTATATTAGTTGAAGGTTAGTTTAGCTAAAGATGACCTCTCTCCAGAGGCATCTATCTTAAAGCTACTGCATCCTAAATATATGTATATACATTTAACGTGTCTATGGCATTTTTCCCTGGGATTCACCTTTTGTTTCTTATGTTCAAGCATTATATTCTGACCGTTCAAAAAAAGTGTATTGTTTTAAAATACTTATTGGAAAATCGGCCCGGTGTCTTGTTGATACTAGCCTATATTCCTTCCTTCGACCCGTGACAAGGGCCTCCAGAAGCTGCTGAACACAAGAGAACTACACCCCAGAGACACACTGCATCAGGGTGTCTCGACACGTGCGAAGCTGCAACACTCAGGTAACAGTTGAATGTGGTTTACTTATTTTTATCCTTATTCTTTTTATTTTTCTTAGATGTTAGAATCGTTAATATCTAACTCTCTGGGCGAGCGTCCTTTATTATCTGAAGAACGCCTCCAAACCGATCAGAATAATGTTTGTTGCAGTACACAGGATACTTACTGTACTGAACATCTGTGAAGGTTTTAGTGAACGTCGCTTCCTTAGTTAAGGCTAGGGTTGTTGTTGGGGGAGGGATCAGGTTAGGTTAGGTTGGGAGAGTCACGTGGGGGGGGGGCGTAGCCCTGCCATGTTAGTCTAGTTTAGGCGACCGCTCATCAAAACCTTCACAGATGTTCAGTACAGTAAGTATGCTGTGTACTACAACAACAAATATTCTGATCGGTTTGGAGACGTTGTTCTTCAGATTTACTATTTGTTTTAACATGTTCCAGCAGCCTTTAAATATCATTCTTCTCTGACTTTCTATGAGACTATGAGAAAACAGATGGTAAGTTTTAAGTGCACAGTAGCTGCCTTGTGTAGGTCAACTGGCCTTTTGCAGCCTCATTATGTTCTTATGTTCTACATTGAGCAGGTGGGTATTATGTTACATCTTCACCGGAATGCTCTAGAGAATTGAGTTATAGTTTTACATTACTTGATGAACTCTGAGAAGCTTTTCTTAATTACATTTCCGTCGCAAATTCCAAGTTTCTGAGATATTTAATGTTTTCTATGTGACCTTCTCTTCGAGAAGATGAAGTTGTTTGGTTTGAACACAGTTCTGTCTGGCGACAAGCGGGATTTTTTTTTCATATTTATGTTTACCCTTAGCCGCAGTGCCCTTTTAATGTAAAAATATAGGTTAAGGTATTGGTTAATTTACGTTCCGTTATGTTACGTTAATTTAGAAGATATCAAATTTTTGTCCTCATTTTCTCGAAAGCTATTAGAGATATTGGAAATATCGTTGCAGCATCTGATAGACCTATTTAAACTGTACAACTGGAATTATGAATATTAGTTCTATGACTCATAATTACGCAGTAAAATAAAACTTTATATTTATATAAAAACATGACTTTCCTCCTCGTTTTCTCGAAAGCTATTAGAGATATTGGAAATATCATTGCAGCATCTGATAGACCTAATTAAACTGTACAACTGTAATTATGAATATTTGTTCTATGACTCATAATTACGCAATAAAATAAAACTTTATATTTATATAAAAACATGACTTTCCTCCTCATTTTCTCGAAAGCTATTAGAGATATTGGAAATATCATTACAGCATCTGATGGACCTAATTAAACTGTACAAAAGATATCATGAATATTTGTTGTATGACTAATAATTACGCAGTAAAATAAAACTTTATATTCATATAAAAGAATGACTTTCCTCCTCATTTTCTCAAAATCTAATAGAGATATTGGAAATATCATTGCAGCATCTGAAATACCTAATTAAACTGTACAACTGTATTTATGAATATTTGTGCTATGACTCATAATTACGCAGTAAAATAAAACTTTATATTTAAATAAAAACATGAAATTCCTCCTCATTTTCTCGAAATCTATTAGAGATATTGGAAATATTATTGCGGCATCTGATAGGCCTAATTAAACTGTAAACTGCAATTATGAATATTTGTTCTATGACTCATAATTATGCAGTAAAATAAAACTTTATATTTATATAAAAACATGAATTTCCTCCTCATTTTCTCGAAAAGCTATTCGAGATATTGGAAATATTATTGCAGCATCTGATAGACCTAATTAAGCTGTACAACTGACATTATGAATATTTGTTGTATGACTAATAATTAAACAGTAAAATAAATCTTTATATTTATATAAAACATGACTTTCTTCCTCATTTTCTCGAAAGCTATTAGAGATATTGGAAATATCATTGCAGCATCTGATAGACCTAATAAAACTCTACAACTGTCATTATGAATATTAGTTCTATGACTCATAATTACGCAGTAAAATAAAACTTTATATATATAAAAATATGAATTTCCTCCTAATTTTCTTGAAAGCTATTAGAGATATTGGAAATATCGTTGCAGCATCTGATGGACCTAATTAAACTGTACAACTGGAATTATGAATATTAGTTCTATGACTCATAATTACGCAGTAAAATAAAACTTTATATTTATATAAAAACATGACTTTCCTCCTCATTTTCTCGAAAGCTATTAGAGATATTGAAAATATCATTCCAGCATCTGATAGACCTATTTAAACTGTACAACTGTAATTATGAATATTTGTTCTATGACTCATAATTACGCAGTAAAATAAAACTTTATATATATATATATATATATATATATATATATATATATATATATATATATATATATATATATAAATAAACATGACTTTCCTCATTTTCTCGAAAGCTATTAGAGATATTGGAAATATCATTGCAGCATCTGATAGACCTAATTAAACTGTACAACTGTAATTATGAATATTTGTTCTATGACTCATAATTACGCAGTAAAATAAAACTATATATTTATAAAAAAAATGAGTTTCCTCCTCATTTTCTCGAAAGCTATTAGAGATATTGGAATTATCATTGCAGCATCTGATGCGCCTAATTAAACTGTAAAACTGTATTTACGAATATTTGTTCCATGACTCATAATTACGCAGTAAAATAAAACTTTATATTTATATAAAAACACGACTTTCCTACTCATTTTCTCGAAAACTATTCGAGATATTGGATATATCATTGAAGCATCTGATGGACCTAATTAAACTGTACAACTGACATTATGAATATTTGTTGTATGACTAATAATTAAACAGTAAAATAAATCTTTATATTTATATAAAAACATGACTTTCCTCCTCATTTTCTCGAAAGCTATTAGAGATATTGGAAATATCATTGCAGCATCTGATAGACCTAATAAAACTCTACAACTGTCATTATGAATATTAGTTCTATGACTCATAATTACGCAGTAAAATAAAGCTTTATATATATAAAAACATGAATTTCCTCCTCATTTTCTTGAAAGCTATTAGAGATATTGGAAATATCATTGCAGCATCTGATGGACCTAATTAAACTGTACAACTGGAATTATGAATATTAGTTCTATGACTCATAACTACGCAGTAAAATAAAACTTTATATTTATATAAAAACATGACTTTCCTCCTCATTTTCTCGAAAGCTATTAGAGATATTGAAAATATCATTCCAGCATCTGATAAACCTATTTAAACTGTACAACTGTAATTATGAATATTTGTTCTATGACTCATAATTACGCAGTAAAATAAAACTTTATATATATATATATATATATATATATATATATATATATATATATATATATATAAAAACATGACTTTCCTCATTTTCTCGAAAGCTATTAGAGATATTCGAAATATCATTGCAGCATCTGATAGACCTAATTAAACTGTACAACTGTAATTATGAATATTTGTTCTATGACTCATAATTACGCAGTAAAATAAAACTAAATATTTATAAAAAAAATGAGTTTCCTCCTCATTTTATCGAAAGCTATTAGAGATATTGGAATTATCATTGCAGCATCTGATGCGCCTAATTAAACTGTAAAACTGTATTTACGAATATTTGTTCTATGACTCATAATTACGCGGTAAAATAAAACTTTATATTTATATAAAAACATGACTTTCCTCCTCATTTTCTCGAAACCTATTAGAGATATTGGAAATATCATTGTAGCATTTGATAGACCTAGTTAAACTGTACAACTGTAATTATGAATATTTGTTCTATGACTCATAATTACGCAGTAAAATAAAACTTTATATTTATATAAAAACATGAACTTCCTCCTCAATTTCTCGTAAGCTATTAGAGATATTGGAAATATCATTGCAGCATCTGATGGACCTAATTAAACTGTACAACTGATATTATGAATATTTGTTGTATGACTAATAATTAAACAGTAAAATAAAACTTTATATTTATGTAAAAACATGATTTTCCTCCTCATTTTCTCGAAAGCTATTAGAGATATTGGAAATATCATTGCAACATCTGATAGACCTATTTAAACAGTACAACTGTAATTATGAATATTAGTTTTATGGCTCATAATTACGCAGTAAAATAAAACTTTATATATATATATATATATATATATATATATATATATTTATGTTTACCCTTAGCCGCAGTGCCCTTTTAATGTAAAAATATAGGTTAAGGTATTGGTTAATTTACGTTCCGTTATGTTACGTTAATTTAGAAGATATCAAATTTTTGTCCTCATTTTCTCGAAAGCTATTAGAGATATTGGAAATATCGTTGCAGCATCTGATAGACCTATTTAAACTGTACAACTGTAATTATGAATATTAGTTCTATGACTAATAATTACGCAGTAAAATAAAACTTTATATATATATAAAAACATGATTTCCTCCTCATTTTCTCGAAAGCTATTAAAGATATTGGAAATATCATTGCAGCATCTGATAGACCTAATTAAACTGTACCACTGATATTATGAATATTTGTTGTATGACTAATAATTAAACAGTAAAATAAAACTTTATATTTATATAAAAACATGACTTTCCTCCTCATTTTCTCGAAATCTATTAGAGATATTGGAAATATCATTGCGGCATCTGATAGGCCTAATTAAACTGTACAACTGTAATTATGAATATTTGTTCTAGGACTCATAATTACGCAGTAAAATAAAACTTTATATTTATATAAAAACATGACTTTCCTCCTTATTTTCTCGAAAGCTATTCGAGATATTGGAAATATCATTGAAGCATCTGATGGACCTAATTAAACTGTACAACTGACATTATGAATATTTGTTGTATGACTATTAATTAAACAGTAAAATAAATCTTTATATTTATATAAAAACATGACTTTCCTCCTCATTTTCTCGAAAGCTATTCGAGACATTGGAAATATCATTGCAGCATCTGATAGACCTAATAAAACTCTACAACTGTCATTATGAATATTAGTTCTATGACTCATAATTACGCAGTAAAATAAAACTTTATATATATAAAAACATGAATTTCCTCCTCATTTTCTTGAAAGCTATTAGAGATATTGGAAATATCGTTGCAGCATCTGATGGACCTAATTAAACTGTACAACTGGAATTATGAATATTAGTTCTATGACTCATAATTACGCAGTAAAATAAAACTTTATATATATATAAAAACATGACTTTCCTCCTCATTTTCTCGAAAGCTATTAGAGATATTGAAAATATCATTCCAGCATCTGATAGACCTATTTAAACTGTACAACTGTAATTATGAATATTTGTTCTATGACTCATAATTACGCAGTAAAATAAAACTTTATACATATATATAAAAACATGACTTTCCTCATTTTCTCGAAAGCTATTAGAGATATTGGAAATATCATTGCAGCATCTGATAGACCTAATTAAACTGTACAACTTTAATTATGAATATTTGTTCTATGACTCATAATTACGCAGTAAAATACAACTATATATTTATAAAAAAAATGAGTTTCCTCCTCATTTTCTCGAAAGCTATTAGAGATATTGGAATTATCCTTGCAGCATCTGATGCGCCTAATTAAACTGTAAAACTGTAATTACGAATATTTGTTCTATGACTCATAATTATGCGGTAAAATAAGGGTTGTGAAAGTAGAGTGGATGGTAGTGAAAGGGATGATGATGTGTGGACTATTTATTTCTTACTTATGTAGGAAGTAATTAGCAAATTAACAAATTGTTTACTGTGCATCTTCGTTTTATGTTCATGTTGCACTTCCTTCCTTCTTTCCTAAACGTTGTATTTACTGAGAAAATTAAGTTACCTCAAAATCACCATGAATGGATGGATAGCCTAATGCAGCAAACTGTACACAAGCTGATCTGCTAAAATATACTACACTAAATGGTGTTTTTTTTACATTATAAAGGTGCATTAGTTTGTTATATTATGCATCGCAAAAATTTTTAAAAATAACAAATAGATAAATAGGTAGATAAATCAAATCAAACATCACTATCGCCATACGGTAGCCTAGTCAAGGAATAGTCACCCATGAAAACATTTCCACGTTTTCTATTATAATACAACTAATGCTTCCAAAGACAGATGGAGCGTCACTCGGAAGTCTCACAATAAAACTAGATTACGTTACTTAATATTAATTATCATAGCTATTACCTTACATATATATAACTCTTATTGCTAAAAAAAAAAAAAAAACATGATAAAGATGAGGATATACGTAACGCTAAAAAAAAAAAAAAGAGAAGAGAAGAAAGGAGAGGAGAGGAGAGGGAAGAACAAGTCATCTTTCTATTTTGCTTCGCTCACAATGTCAGCTTCCTATCAATTATTCCTTGTCATAAATATCCTAGAATCATCCTCCTTAGCTACTGTCACTGCCCTCCCTTCCCTGTCCATCGCGTCCTGCGCCCTCCTCACCCTACCTTACCCTCGCCACACATGAAATACAGCCACGTTTACACACCTTGATGGAGGCCTCGATCACAGCTGCCAAGGGACGCCGCCATAGAACTAACACAGTTAAACACACGCATCATTACTCATACTAATACTAATACTAATACTACTATTTCTACTACAGCTACTACTATTACTAATACTAATAATGATAATAATCATATTCTACCACTACTACTACTACTTCTTCTACCGTTACTGTTGCTGTCACTATTGAACTCTCACTGTGCTTGCCGTGGTCGCGCGTGGCACTAAATGGAAGGAAGGTTCGAAGCGTTCAAAATAAGACGGTCTCGAAGCGCACTAATACATCGATTGTGAAAATTTTATTATTTCTATTTTTACCGCTATTTAATTGTTCGTCCTACAGTTTTTTCATGTCTTCTCAGTATATGATTATATGAATTATGCTTTTAGACAATTTATATGCCAGGTATCAACGGAACTATTATGTTTGAATAACGGAAATAGATATCTGACAACTCAAACTTGTGGAGCTAAATAAATTGAAACTAAACTAACTTCAGAGAAATATTTCCCTTAAGTTATAGCGCACTGGTATGATAGTATTAGTAATTATTTTAACTCTAAATCTCAACCACGTTAATGTTATTTCTCTATTATTCAGTTTTGGCAAGTAATCTTTCTTTCCTTATACTGTTGTGTGGTGTTCTGGTAATAAATACACTGACTGGTTGTGGTTGTATTTAAACGTATTGCTATTATTTTCTGAAATGACTATTATTTCCTCCACTTCCTCCCTCTCCCCTCCTCTTCATATTCCTCCTCGACCTCCTCCTCCTTCTCCTCCTCCACCTCCTCCTCCCGCTGATACAACAAGAACAACAACAACTACTAGTACTACGAATGTTTTTTTATACTGATGGTTGTTATGTTTCTCCATAACTACTACAACTACTATTACTATGACTTCTACTACTACTACTACTACTACTACTACTACTGCTACTACTACTACTACTACTACTACTACTAC
>JAPQNM010000016.1:2254699-2267199 GCA_029783475.1 Metacarcinus magister
CAGCCAAGAGTGTGGTGGCTTCGTGGTGTGAAGCTGTTAAGTTCAGAAAAAAATAATTATTCACGATAAATTGATAGTAAAGGAGTATAATGCACTTTTGTCGATAAGAATAAATTAGGAAACTTTTTTTTCTTTCCCATTTAATGTAGAATACTATCCTTTACCGATGCTTTGAATATGTTTTTTTTTTTAATATAGAACAGGTTGATGGTTGTAGGCTGTTATCAATTAGAACAGTGATTACCAAACTAGGGATACAGTCATGTAGTTCTGGGAGTACTTGAAAGGACTACTAGGGTTACGTTGTCATGGTTACGCATTATGCTAAGTCATGGAGTGAGGATAATATCAGTACTTCTCTGGAAGCCTTTACCTTGTTCGGGTGTGCTGGGTGTCCCGTCTTATCCTCGTATACAAGATATTTTATTAATTAACCATCACAGCATCTTGGACACATTCCCGAAACCATGACAGCGTCTGATGGACCTCATATAACTCTACAACTGTCATTATGAATATTTGTTCTAGGACTAATGATTACCCAATAAAATGAAACTGTATCTATTTTCCCATAACATGATTTTCTTCCTCATTTTCTCGAAAACTATTAGAGATATTGAAAATATTATTGCAGCATCTGATACACCTAAGAAACCTCTACCACAGCCTCTATAAATATTTGCTGTGAGAGAAAATTAAACAGTATCTTTTTTCCATATCATGACTTTCCTCCTAATTTTCTTGAAAGCAATTAAAGATATTGGAAATATCATTGTACCATCTGATAGACCTAATTAAACTTTACAACTGTCATTATGAATATTTGTTCTATGACTAATAATTACGCAGTAAAATTAAACCGTATCTTTTTTCCAAAGTATGACTTTCTTCGTCATTTTCTCGAAAGCTATTAGAGATATTGGGAATATCATTGCAGCATCTGATAGACCTAATTAAACTCTACAACTGTCATTATGAATATTTGTTCCATGACTAATAATTACGCAATAAAATTAAACCGTATTTTTTTTCCAAAACATGATTTTTTCCTCATTTTCTCGAGAGCTATTAGAGATATTGGGAATATCATTGCAGCATCTGATAGACCTAATTAAACTCCAAAACTGTCATTATGAATTTTTTATGTAAGACTAATAATTACTATTGTCAATAAACTATAACTCAAAAGAACAAGCGTTTTCTATTCTTTCTTTATTACTCTATACATCTTTTACGTAAACCTCCGTCCCGGGCAGGCAGTGTTGACATGCATGCGGGAGAGACGGCCTCCGTTAAGTTGAGGGAGAAAAGGAGAAACTATTTTCTCCCTCAATAGAGAATAATAAAGATGATGACAATCTGTATAAATATATTGTATCATTAAATCATTCCGATATTGTAGTTGTTAAATAAGTAAAAATTACAGTCAAATGTAGAACACTCACCCCAGGTAGCAAGGCACTTCGAACAGGTACGGACAGAGACGATTATCAACAAACCCCAACATGACTGACTCAACCTCCTTCACCTCGATCAACCACCGCCTAGACAGCTACACACAGCACACAACTGACCCAGGACCACACTTCCCTACCAAGAAACCACACACTACCTCTGCTGCAATACCACTTTCCTCTATTCAACCTCTCGCCCACTTAGTTGACCACTGCCTATAAAAATTAGTAAAGACTCGCGGACAGGGTCGCTGACTCACCTCCCGTGAAACACTTGAAACAATTGAGTTACCTGCGTGAATCCCTGTAACCACTCATCACTACAGATATCTAGGACTCATCACTACTAGGACGTTCACATACTGTCACATACAAAACACCAACACCTTACCATTTACACCACCAAGAAAGTTATAAATTCTGCACATGATTTTGATTAATATCCAGTGTCGAATGCTGGATAAATAAATCCAATCATGTACTGAATTCAACTGCACTCAGCCACTATGGATAGCCTAATGATTATGTGAAAGGGAAGAATAGCAGCGGGGCTCTGGGCTCATATCACAAAGGATCAGCTGCCTCACTGATATGTTCCTGAATCTTAATTAATACCCATCTCACAACAAATATAATTAATGAAAGTGTGTGATCCTCCAGGATAGAATACTGGGCTTAGAATGTATCTTGTGGTCTCTCAATAGGCCTCAAGATGTACCAAAAAGTTCATAAATATCAAAATTTTCCTGGGGCTTACAGAACCCCCCCACACCCAACCCCCCACCACCTACCCCACACCGCCACGAGACAGCTCTAGCTGCAAGGGCTCGCTCCGCTCGCCACCCACCCACCTAGTTACGCCCCTGGGAGGGAGGCCCAAAACTGTGGGTGGAGTAGGGCCCACTGTAAGCTTAATCCGGCCCTAGTGAGGAATACATCCGTGGTCACCGTGATGCATTGCTAGAGTGTTCCAAATATAATGGTTGGAATCCTTACGTTTTCTTCCTTCCTTCCACAGAGAACGATGTAATACTTGGGTGACGCTGTTATTTTATACTTCCTAGCATTAAACTTATATCATATCTCAAAAATATACTTCAAATGATAACAGTGTTTCTAAGAAAAGATAAAATGCCAATATGTAAAGTTTTATAAGGAAATAATTAAATATCAGCTAAAAAAGATGAACAATGAACTTAATTATCTCGTATTGTTATTTCATGAAAGAGACATTACCTCATAGATACATACCATTCCTCGCTGATAGATTAAGAATAAATAAACAATATGGGAAGAGGACGATTCACCCTAAATAATCATACATTCATTCTTGAAGGTGTGTGTGTGTGTGTGTGTGTGTGTGTGTGTGTGTGTGTGTGTGTGTGTGTGTGTGTGTGTGTGTGTGTGTGTGTGTGTGTGTGTGTGTGTGCGAGCCTTCCTACGTCCACAAACCTTTGCTTAGTGTGCAAGAATTTCATTAATGTCACGTAGGTGTGGGATAAACAAGGAATATCTGCGTATGTATAAGGAGAGGTAAAGTTTAGGTTAGTTTATATAACTTTCACTCAGTTGTCACATATGAAAAGGTGAGGAAAAGTGTTCTCTAAGCCACCACTAGAGACAGACAGACAGACAGACAAACAGACAGACAGACAGACAAACAGACAGACAGACATAGATTGGTAGGGACGAGGGAACAGAAGTAAAGGAAGTGATATTACAACAGAGGGGAGAAAAAGGGAAACAAAAAGGGAGTAAAGAGGCAGTGAGGGAGGATCCAGAAGGCAAGATCGAGGACAAGGAAATCAGTGGAGAGAAAAGAGAGCAAAGACGTGATAGAAGGGAGAGAGGAGGAGGGAGGGAGGAGAGGGAGGGAGGAAGGGAAGATAGTATTGGATATATATGTGTGTATAGAGGAGGAAAAGAAGAAAGGGATTTAGAAAAACAGGGAGGAAGTAAGAGAAAGGGAAGATAAGGAAACTTGTAGGGAGATTGTGGGGATAAAAAGAGTGATAGAGGGAGGGAAGGAAAGGAGGGAGAGAGGTAAGGAAGAAGAGAAATAGAGATAGATGAAGAAATTGATAGAAGAGAAGAAGGAAGGAAATAATGATAATGAAGTCTTGGAGGAGAAATGGAGAGAGAAGGAAAAGAGTGAGGAAAGAAGTGGAAAGAGAGGATAGAGATCAATATTTTTTCTTCTTCTCTTTCTTTTCTTCTTAATGAGGTTGTGTTGTAATGCGAGAAACACTCGAGAATGTTGCGAGTGTTGCACTTGCGTTGGCGTCCTCGACTGATATCAAAAGAAAAAGTAAAGAAAAGTATAAAAAAAATATATATATATAAAAAAAAAAAAAAAAAGAGAAAATTTTCATAAGCTCCTTTACATTTTGAGTCACGAAATAATAACATGCAAAGTAAAGCTGCATGGTTACAAAAGTTCTTGCATCTTTTTTTTTGTGTGTGTGTGTGTGTGTGTGTGTGTGTGTGTGTGTGTGTGTGTGTGTGTGTGTGTGTGTGTGTGTGTTACGTAAGACAGAAACAGACGAGAAGAAACATAAATAAAAAGCGGGAGTAAAAAAAATGAATAAATTAAAATAAAATAAAGAAGAATAGATAGAAAAAATTAATATGACAAGAAAAATAGGTATTGACATCTTTATTAGCACGGAGGGCGGGGAAGTGGAAAGGGTTAAGGGGAGTCCACATATTTCTGTAGCGTATGCAAAATAAGTGGAGATCAGAAAGTGAAAGTGATCCGCAGGTCATAACACAATAGATGGTAACCTCATTCCTGTTTCTACATCAAGATTGCAAGATACTACTAGACCGTCACTTATTTTTTATATTCTTTCACATCCTGATATTCTGCTCCTAGATGATGATGTTTATACTTTTATGGCACCAAATAGAGTTAGAAAAGGGAGATTAAACTACCAATTAGAGTTGACATATTTGATAATTAAAGAAAGAGGGAAGAGGTGATAGGCTGTACTTACCAAAGATAGTATTTCTTTTTATTTCTTTATCTTTCGTATGTGCGTCTTTCACAAAACATAAGAGGAACATGTAGTACTGTTGAATGAGACAAACACGGTACCAGTCACATATCTTTATCAAAACTTTACACATAAGACTACGTAGTTGTTAGCAGGACGTAATGTTCATCTCAGTGTGCACATGTCTTCATCACATACATACATACATACACACATACATACATGAGAAGAGATGCAGACAAAGGAAGGGGAGGGGTAGGAGGGGAGGCTCAGTAAAGTGTGTCTGTGCAATATAAGTCTTCAGTATTATAACATGAACCATTCCTTGAGGGCGATTCTTGAACCAATGGCCAGGATCTCTCGTTCCTGCTGCATGTTTTCCTCCATAATATCCTCATTAGCATGTAGATGAAACAAATGAGAAAAGAAAATGGAGTTCGATACTGTCACACCGATATTTCAAGACAATAGCACCAAGGACGTTTCCTGGAATATTCACAGAAATGGAAAACCCTTCCAGCAGCGGCAGTATCGTCGGTGCCTGCCTCGCCCCCCCCCCTCCCCTCCCACACACACACACACGCCATCCACGATCCACCAGGAATAGAAGAAGAATGTTACTGCTTGAATATATATAAATAAATGGAAAAAAGAATGTGTCTATCCTAAGGCTGTCTTCTTTTTCCTCTTTTCTTCTTCTTCGTCTTCTTCTTCCTCTTCTTTTCCTTTTTTTCTTCTTCTTTTTCTTTTTCTTTCTTCTTCTTCGTCTTCTTCTTCTTCTTCTTTTCTTCTTCTTCTTCTTCCTTCAGGTGGTCCTGCTAGGGGTCGTCACATCGAATCACACGTCTCCATTTCATCCTGTCATCTGCATCTTCCTCTGTCATACCAAGCAACTGCAGGCGAGTGGCAGTGAGGTGGTGTGGCAGTGTGGCAGTGAGGTGTTGTGGCAGTGTGGTGGTGAGGTATGGTGTGGTGTGGTGTGGTGTGGTGTGGTGTGGTAAGTGTGGCAGTGTGGTGGTGTGGTGTGGTGTGGTAGTGTGGTGGTGTGTGCACAAGATAAACTCTTGGGTATAATGAGGGAAGATTAATACCGGGGAACTAGTATGTTTAATTTTAAGTGTTTCGAAAGCTTGTTGTTGATCTGATTTCCAGGTGAAGGTTGTGTCTTTCTTTAATAAGGAGGTTAACGGTAGTGCAATGTCTGCGTAACCCTTTACGAATTGTCTATAATATCCTGTTAATCCTAGGAATGATCTCACTTTCTCGACTGAAGTTGGCTGCGGAAAATTCTGGACAGCATCCACCTTGGACTGTACTGTTCTTAATACATGTGTATGCAGAGGAGCGTCAAGTGTGGCAGAGTTAGGTTGTGCAGGGTCAAGCAGCTCACAGGTTGTCGGAAAAATGGGTGGCAGAGTGGGCGAGACGGTTATTAGGAGGGTGGGCGGGTGTTAGGGTGGGAAGACTGGCAGTGGGTGTTATCATTGTTATGGCGGGTGTTAAGGTGGGTGGGCCGGCGGGTAGTGAGGGCGGCCTGCAAAGAGGTGTTGAGGGCTGCCGTGGCCCCTGTCACCCTTGAGTATATATATATATATATATATATATATATATATATATATATAATCAGATAGGTAGAATCCTGCCACACCGACCATGTGGTGTGGTAGTGGTGTGGTGTGGTATATTGTGGTAGTTAGATGATGTGGTGTGGTGTGGAGTAGTGTGGTGTGGCAGTGGTGTGGTGTGGTAGTGAGGTGTGGTGTGGTGTGGTGTGGTGTAGTGTGGTAGTGCGATGATGTGGTGTGGTAGTGCGATGATGTGGTGTGGTAGTGCGATGATGTGGTGTGGTGTGGAGTGGTGTGGTGTGGTGTGGTGTGGTGTGGTGTGGTGTGGTATGGTAGTGAGGTGCGGTGTGGTGCGGTGTGGTGTAGTGTGGTAGTGCGATGATGTGGTGTGGTGTGGAGTGGTGTGATGTGGTGTGGTGTGGTGTGGTGTGGTGTAGTGTGGTAGTGCGATGATGTGGTGTGGTGTGGTGTGGTGTGGTGTGGTGTGGTGTGGTGTGGTGTGGTGTGGTGTGGTGTGGTGTGGTGTGGTGTGGTGTGGCGTGGTGTGGCGTGGCGTGGTGTGGTGTGGTAGGTGAGTTTGACACAGTCGTACCCAGTGATGACCCCGCGTGTGTTGCCTTTGATCTTCAGTGACACTCTTGGTGCGACTCAGGTGAATCAAGGCTGAACGGAACACACTCAAGTGGTAGTGGTGGTGGTGGTGGTGGTGGTGGTGGTGTTGCCTCGTCCTCGGGTGCAGGTAATGTCTCTCTGCCTCTCCTATGCCTCTGGGTGCGAGCTGTAGTGTGTTCAACTTACTAAAATGTTTCTTCTATTATTTGCTTGGTTAGGTTTCGTTTGGATGGATGTGTAGTTTTAACATTGCAATAATAAATACACTTGGAATAGATACGAGTAAGACATTGTAACACTATATTACACCAAGAACAGGTTCATTAATATAGGTAGAGACAGTGTGTTTGTTATTGTGAGTGTAGCAGAGCGTGTCGTGTTTGTACGGCTGCTTCCTCCACTTCTACATACATACAAATAAGGTTGAGTGACTTACTCTTCTCTCTATTCTTGGCCTTTGAATCTACGTGGAGTCAAGAGTTAGTACCCTGAGGCGCGGTGCTCACATTGTAACACCTGAGGTACTGCTGTTGACTTACACTCTTACAAATGGTTATGTGAGTCTATTTGGAAGCCTGGTGACGAAGCTCAACACTATCTAGAAGGCAGCATCACTTGCCAAGCTGTTATTTATAGTTCTCCAAGGCAATGTTATGCACGTGTCCATATCTCGTCCTATTTTGTTGCCTACAGTTTCTAGTACACAGCCTTACTACTTAAAATTTTAAACTCAATTTTTTTTATTCACAAAATCAGTTTTACCAGACTGTAATGTTTATCAGGTTTTGATATTCACAGCCCCTGTTATCGGTAACAATATAATATGAACTCTACAGCTCGCTGAAATAATTACCACATAAATAGGTGTAAAATTACATATTTTCCAGAGTTTTCGTACTCGGTTGTGAGGCCTGAGTTGTCTTTCTGTCTGAATGACCTTACTGCTGCTCTACATATATATATATATATATATATATATATATATATATATATATATATATATATATATATATGTGTTTTCTTTTTTCTTCCAGCATCCAATTTAAAATTAACGATTCACTTAAAGTTTATCAATGTATGTATTACTTAACCTAAGATACTTTCCCAAAAACGTAACCATATCTGAATGATTCCTTCTGACTATAAAAGTACACAGACGCCTTGAAAACGTCTATGATATTGTTGTACTATAAACAAATCAACCATAACAATGATTTAACGAATGGTTGTACATACTTACATGGTTTTGGATATCATGCAGAGGTGACTGTAACCTGGAAACAGTGCATTGAAGAAAATAATGGATACATCGTTTCTGTTTGAGTAAAGGTCGCGTCCTAAATTTTGACAACTACCTTACATCAGAGGCCATAATGCTATCGCCTGGTGCCAATTAACTTTCAAATCAACTTAACTACTTATGTGATAGCTAATGTGATAACCGCATCTGTAACATTAAGAGAACGTGTAATGGAAGGTGAATGCACTGTTTGGATATGAATGCACACACACTGCCGCCTTAGTGTCTCGCTGATGTAGTGTTTGTGATGACATGCTTAGATAGGCGTAACATTCATTAACATTAAATTAATCTTCTCTTTTTTATCAGTGACGCATGCTTAGTGGTGCAGGATGTGGTGGTGATAGTGGTGGTGGTGGTGGTGCAGCCGTGGGATGTATCGAGAAAGTTGTCCAGTCCTCCTTGAGCAGAGAAATATTGCATCTCTATGTGCATATTTCCGGAAGTGTAAATATGTGTATGTATGTATGTGTGTTGATTAACGGCGTGCTGGAGGGTTGCACACACCTGCCACACGGTCTACATATGCTTGGGGCGTCGATAAGTAGTGAGTTCCCCAGCCTTACTTGACGGGTTCCTCGGAGGGCAAACATCTAACATTTAAGTAAACAGAGGCACATGGCGGGCTGCTTCACTCGCTCACATGCCATCTCATCAATTATCACCATACCATTTTCCACGTCAACTAACAACCCATGATGCACCCGTGTATATAAAACTATTTTGCTAAACTACTTCTTCTTTTTATCAATAGCTATCTAAGAAAATGATAGGGATTTATGAGGATAATCAGTTTGAACTATTAAAGATGCTGGTGAGATGTTGCAACGCTTTCCCGCCCAAGTGGCCCGCCGATCCGCCAAGCACAGCAAGTCAGTCACGCTTATGGCACTGTACGGGGAGGTTGTGCGCGCTGATCATGGAGCCCGGTGTATGACGTGCTGTGATAGTGTTTGTGCATGATAACAGTGTGTGACCGTACGTGTTGGGATACTGCCGCCCCCTCTACCATGGCAAGCCGGCAGAACTCCACTGAGTAAGTACAAACAGAGAGGGAGACCGGGGAATGGGTTGAGGGGAGGAAAGGGGGGAGGGGGTGTGGTTAGTACTAATGTTATTGTTGTTTTTGAAATTGTATATATTTGTTGAAGTGATTATTTTGATACATTACAGCTAAGTAAGTAATTAATGAAGCTAGTTTGTCATTATTATTGTTATTATTATTATTATTATTATTGCGTTATTTCTAGCAGTAGTTTGTTAGGTTGGGGAGTAAAGTAATTTTTTTTTATTTTATATATTTTTTTTTATTTCCTTGTATATATATTTTTTTTTGTCTCGTAAGGGAAGGGACAACGCCCAGGACAACCTTATAAGGAAAATCCAGTCCTTCAAATCATCCTGGAGAGAGAGAGAGAGAGAGAGAGAGAGAGAGAGAGAGAGAGAGAGAGAGAGAGAAGAAAAAAAAAAAACGAAAACAAATTATATTCAATACTTATCATCACTATCATCATCATCATCATCATCATCATCATCATCGAAGTCAACGCCAAACGACTTCATAGACATTATTGTTTATTTTTACGATATATTTTTTTTTTTTTTGTAGATCAGCTGCCGTCCGTTTTTTGTTCGGTTTCGTGACTTAAGTAGACTGGCTACGGCTTCAGCTTACTTACTTTTCTTTTCCTTTTCCTCCTCCTCTTCCTCCTCCTCTTCCTCCTCCTCCTCCTCCTCCTCCTCCTCCTCCTCCTCCTCCTAGTCTTCTTGAAAGGGAATGGTGACTGTCCTTCACAATAGCATTCTTAACGGACCAGTGGAGAGAGAGAGAGAGAGAGAGAGAGAGAGAGAGAGAGAGAGAGAGAGAGAGAGAGAGAGAGAGAGAAGGGGGGAGAGTGGAGAGAGAGAGTGAGGCCTTTCTTCCTTATCCCTTGTTCTTTCTCTCTGATACGGTCTTTAGAGGAAGGATTGAAGGAGAGGTAAGAGGTGTCGGCAGGAGAGAGAGAGAGAGAGAGAGAGAGAGAGAGAGAGAGAGAGAGAGAGAGAGAGAGAGACAGACTATAGACTACCAACATTATTATTTTTTTTCTTCTCTGATACAATATTTAAACAAGTGTCTGTTTATGTAAGCGTTAAACTCCATTCATTATCTATATTAAAAATTTTCCTCTAGTACCTGTGAGGCAATGCTCTCTCTCTCTCTCTCTCTCTCTCTCTCTCTCTCTCTCTCTCTCTCTCTCTCTCTCTCTCTCTCTCTCTCTCTCTCTCTCTCTCTCTCTCTCTCTCTCTCTCTCTCTCTTGCAAGCAGCGTCAAAGCGTCCTCGAGGTGACTGATATTTTCTCTAAAAGCGGCTCTCTCCGGTAAACTGTTGGCGTGGGGGGGTGGGGGAGGGGGAGGAAAGGTCGTTGGGTGTGGAGGAAGAATGAGAGGAGGAGGAAGGGGAGGAGGATGGACAAGGGGAAGGGAAGATGCATGGAAGGGGTGAGGGGAGGGAAAAATCCATGGAAAGGGTGAGGGGAAAGAGAGGTAAGGGAAGATGCATGGAAAAGCGAGGGGAGGGAAGGGAAAATACTTGGGAGGTGAGGGGAAAGAGGGAAGGGGAGGGAAGGGGAGGGAAGGGAAGGGAAGATCGTAAGGTGTTAAAAGGAGAGGCGGAGAGGGGAAAAGAGAAGACGGAAGAGTTAGGTTCTACAGGAGGAGGAGGAGGAGAGGAAAGGGAAGAAGTGAGGGAGGAGGAGGAGCTAACTTGTCTTAAGTATTGACTTCTGCCTCATATTTCCATTCCAACCTACCTGTCTGTCTGTCTGTCTGTGTGTATGTGTGTGTGTATGTTGCTCTATCAAACCATCCATGTCTGTCTGTTAGTTTGTATGTGTATGTTTATTTTGTGTGTATACATTATTATTATTATTATTATTGTTCTGTTTCTTTCTTTGTAAATTCCTTTGTTTATATTTATGTTGCCTAAGTCTTTATTTATTTATTTATTTTTTGAACGATGTTTTTTTATGTATTTAGGTATATAAGTATGTATGCATTTCTTTGTATATATAGTTATGTGTGTATGTATGTACGTATGTGTTTATTGAGAGAGAGAGAGAGAGAGAGAGAGAGAGAGAAAAAAAAATTGAGTTAGAGAGATTAAAAAAAATACGAAGCAAATTATCCTATTCATTATTTAAAGGGATTTAGAGAGAAAGGGAGAGAAGGATAAAGAAAGGAGGAGGAGGAGGAGTAGGAGGCAGCCTTTTATAATCAAAGGGCGAGCTACAAAGGGAGGGAAGGGCGCGGTGGTGTCTTTCAGCCGGTTGGTTCCGTGTCCGGTTCTGCTTTTCAGTTCGGATCCGGTTCTGGTCCAGTGGGTTCGTCTTGTTGGCTCCTCCCCCGAAATTCTTCCCCCGCCCCCGTCCCCCAAATAAGGCTGGATTCTGGGGTTTATATATTCCTTTGTTTATTTAATTTGTTTATCTACCTCTGCTTCTGTTTGTTTGTATGTCTGTTTTTTTTTTTATTTGTTTATTGATTTATTTGTTTTATTTATTCTTTTGTTTTCTTAGCTTAATTAATATATATTTTTTATTTATTAATTTCATGTTTTTGCCTATTATATATATTTTTTTTCCCTTCGTCTATGGTGTATAAATTAATAGTTGTATTCACCTTATTATTATTATTATTATTATTATTATTATTATTATTATTATTATGTTTAACCTTTATCCTTTTTTACGGAGGCAGAAATACATACTATATAATAAACAATCAGGTTCTTCTCTCTCTCTCTCTCTCTCTCTCTCTCTCTCTCTCTCTCTCTCTCTCTCTCTCTCTCTCTCTCTCTCTCTCTCTCTCTCTCTCTCTCTCTCTCTCTCTCTCTCTCTCTCCCTATAAAACACACTGGGTCTCTCCTTTTCTTCGTCACAGAATCGTTCGCTCAAACCTTTCGGAAACACCTTCAAACTTTGCTATTATGAGAGAGAGAGAGAGAGAGAGAGAGAGAGAGAGAGAGAGAGAGAGAGAGAGAGAGAGAGAGAGAGAGAGAGAGAGAGAGAGGGAAGGAGTGTGGCATCAGAAAATAAGAAGTGTAGGGTAACTTTTTTTATCTTTCTTTCTCTCTCTCTCTCTCTCTCTATCTTTCTCTAGGGATAAAGAAAAAAAAATAGATGGAAGTGTAATGTAGTAAAAATGTCTAGTAGTAGTTGTGTAATTCTAATGCCTTTTCTTCCTCTTTTTTTCATTCCTTTTTTTTCTTCTTCTCTCCATTCCTTTGTATTCTCTCAGTTGTTTCCTCCTCCCTTTCCCTCCCTCATTTCTTTGTCTCTTCCTTTCTTTGTGTGATATCTTTCCTCTTTCTTTTTTCTTGTTTCTTTCATAATTTTTCACTCCTTCTATCCTTCCTTCCTTCCCTTCCTTCCCTTCTAATGTTACCTCTTTCCTCCCTTTCTCTTTCTCTTTCACCATTTCCTTCCTCACTCCTTCATTTCTTTCATTCATAAAGAGGTAATACACACACACACACACTCTCTCTCTCTCTCTCTCTCTCTCTCTCTCTCTCTCTCTCTCTCTCTCTCTCTC
>JAPQNM010000016.1:2303352-2328352 GCA_029783475.1 Metacarcinus magister
TGGAGTCACTTAATGATGTTTCATAATAACACAACATGGAGAGGGATTTTCACCATAATTACACGAGAAACTCCAAAAGAAGTTAAAGTAATGCGTCTTTTTTTAACGTCAGATTATGGTAGGGAAAGGCTTGTACTATTCAACACTTCATTTAGAAATCCTCTGCTAGTCGGGAGTGCAATCTCAAAACTAGTTTGAAAGCTTGCCGACAGATGAGTGTACAAGTGTGAAATCTGCCGCCAGAGGGTAGTGCAGTTGCGAAACCAGTTACCAAGAGAGTGTTGTGCTCAAATTAGTTCAGAAAATCACCTTCAGACAGCACTGCAGTCACCAAACTGATTCGTAAGATGCCGGAATTCCCATTATTGCTAGCACCAACCACATGTAGATGGCAGGAACACTTCTGTGATGGTTATATCATGAAGTTATGAGTTTCCTTCGTTGTTACATCGGATGAGGAAAGTAACCACGTAACATAACATGACATGACATGACAATGTTAGTGGTGGACAGGTGCAGTCACGATGGGACGTGATGTCGTCTTTTACGTTTATTTTCGTTTAGTAATTAGAATATGGCAATTTTACGAAGTCGAATGAAATATCATTATTCATTGTCAGGAGTGTCACTATTTTCGTTAATTAATACTGTAAATTAACTAAAAAAAAAGAAAATTGCAAGAGATAATCTCAAAACAGCGACAACACTTCCCACCACAACTGTACACAATGGTAAGACAAAGGGGTAAACCACACACACACACACACACACACACACACACACACACACACACACACACACACACACACACACACACACCCGGGGCTTGGCAACACTGCACTACACTGTGTTTCTGTCTGCCAGGGCGGCTTTCTGTCTGTCTGTCTGTCAGTCAGTTTCCATCGACTGAGCTTAGTAATGTATGAATGAATGACTTCCTCTCGCCGCGTTAGCATCCAGTATCGATTGGTGTGTGTGTGTGTGTGTGTGTGTGTGTGTGGTGTGTGTGTGTGTGTGTGTGTGTAGTGGCGTGGGTGATGACCGGTCGTAAGTACACCTGTAGGAGGCCATTAAAGTAATTAACTCAGGTGTAGTATTGAACCTTCCTCTTCCCTCTCTTCTTCCTCCTCCTCCTCTTTCTCCTCTTCTCCCTTCATCATCATATTCTTCATCATCTTATTCTTATTCTTATGCTTCTTCTTCTTCTTCATCTTCATCTTCTTATTCTTATTCTTATTCTTCTCCTCCTCCTCCTCCTCCTCCTCCTCCTCCTCCTCCTCCTCCTCCTCCTCCTCCTCCTCCTCGGGGCTTTAGGTTAATAGATCACAACTTTGTTTCCTCCTCACGTATCTCCATTCGGTAGTAAGCGGAAGGAGGGAGGGAAAGAGGAGAGGAAAGTGGGAGAACATGGAGGAGGAGGAGAAGGAGGAGGGAAAATTGAGATAAGAAGGTGGTGGAGTAGGAGGTAAGAGGGAGGAAGTTAAGAGAGGAGGGACAGACCAAAGAACGAAAAGGGAAAAGTGAGATAAGAAGAAGGAGGAGGAGGAGGAGGAAGAGAAGCGAGGGCGATGAAGGAGGAGGAAAAGGAGGTAAGGAGGAGGAAGAGGAAGAGGAGGTAAGGAGAAGGAATTGGTGTGTAAAATCTAGGTCGCCAGTTAAAGACAATACCGATATTGTGTTGAAATTGGCTTAGGAAACAAAACTGATATAAATAGAAAGAAAAAAAATAGTTAAGTTCTTGGACGTTTTGAAATCGCAAGGAAATTAAGAAAAAAATAATATAGTTTCTTTAATTAATTAGTAGCTGAAGAATCAACCAATTAAAGTTTCCATTGAAAGTAAAAGCTAAAGAAAGTAAAAAAAATAAAATATTCCAGAACTTTTTTCACATTTTTTATTTTTTTTTTTTTTTTCTGAAAATGTCGAGTTAGATTAGACAGCGTTCAAAGAGGAGACTGTTCGTTCGTTCGTTCGTTCGCTTGACGTTCTCTACTGTAATTGGCTTAGGAGTTGCCTGAATGTTTTCTTCCAATCTTGAAAACGCGGATATGCTTCTGAAACTGATGATGAAAAGCGATTTTTTTTCCTTTTTTAAAATTCCCTTTTTTTCTTTCAGTTTTTAAAGTTTTTCATCATCATCTTCTTCTTCTTCTTCTTCTTCTTCTTCTTCTTCTTCTTCTTCTTCTTCTTCTCTGCTTCCTTCTTCATCTCGTTTTCTTCATCCCTCGGGCATCTACAACGTTCAATTTTCAAACCGTTCTCCGTTATCCCGTCCGCCCACCCTATTGGTCAGCCGCTGTGCCGGAGTCGCCTTTCCTGTCTCGTGATTGGCCGGGCGATTGTTTTCCTTCGTTGAATCGCTAGAGGGAACAGGTGAAGGTCGTTAGCAAGGTCCTCCTCCTCCTCCTCCTCCTCCTCCTCCTCCTCCAATGTTCTTATTTTCTTCTCTGTGTTTTCTTTTGCCTCAACACTCAATATCCGGTTCAGTTCCTGGATATCGAGTCTTCTTTCTTTTCTTCTTTCTTTTCTTTCTCCTTTTCCTTCTCATTCTTATTCTTCTTCCTCTTTTTCTGTTTGTTTTACTCCTCTCACACCTACATTGTTTGCTTCCCTTTTTTTTCTCTCTCTTTCCTCCTCTTTCCTCCTCTCTTCTTTTTTCTGTTAATAGTTTTCCTCTCCTCCTCCTCCTTCTATTCTTTTTTTTTCCTTATTCTTCCTTCTATATTTTTTTCGTGAATGTGTTATTTCACGTTTTTTTTTTTTCTTTCTAAGTGAAGGAAAGAAGAGGAGGAGGAAGAGGAGGAGGAGGAAAGAGTGTTAGTGAAGGTTTGAAAAATGGAAAGGGGAAAAAAAATAGAAGGAAGAGGTAAGTGTCGAAAAGGAGGAAGGAAAATAAGGGGTATGTGAATGGGGAGGAGGAGGAGGAGGAAGAAGAGGAAGAGGAGGAGGAAGCTGCGACATCTGCTCTCAATGTTCCCTTAAATTGTTTCTAAGTGGTGTGGGTGTCATCCGTCCCCCCCCCAAACCCCCACCCCCTTTCCCCTCCCTCCCTCCTCCATTTTCCCTCCCTCCTTTCCCCTCCTTTCCTCCCTCCTCATGATTGGTTCTCTTCATTATCTCCAATCTCATCTCTCCTCCAAATATGTCGTGCCTTGGCGTTATTTTTTTTTCCCCCCAATTTCTCTTATTCTTCCTCCCTCCTCCTCCTCCTCCTCCCTCCTCCTCCTCCTCCTCCTCCTCCTCCTCCTCCTCCTCCTCCTCCTCCTCCTCCTCCTCCTCCTCCTCCTCCTCATCTCATTATTCAACGCCTCCCCGTTCCTGCTTCCCTCCTTTTGTCCTTCACGTTAACTGTCTCTTCTTTTACCTCATATGTACACCTGATTTTTTTTCCCTTCCTCCTCCTCCTCCTCGTCCTCCTCTCTTCATTCCCCTTTACTTTCCTATTTCTCTCCACCATCAAGGGACAGTGTCAGCATACCCCTCCCTTCCTCCTCTCTTCCTCTCCTCCTCTCCTCCTTCCCTTCTTCCCTCCTTCCTTCCAGCACCCAGAGGAGGAAAGAGTGGAAGGGGGTCGATGGCTACCTCCTGACGGCGAAAATTGAGACAAATTTTCCCATCTCGGCAACATTTCTTGGGAGGGGAGGAGGAGGAGGAGGAGGAGGAGGGAAGGAAGGTAGGTGTGAGAGAGGGGAAGGGGGAGGGAAAGAAGGTGTGAGAGAGGGGAGGGGAAAGATAAATAGAAAGAGAGAGGAAAGAGGACACGAAAAGTAAAAGGCAAAAAAGAAACAAAGAGAGAGAGAGAGAGAGAGAGAGAGAGAGAGAGAGAGAGAGAGAGAGAGAGAGAGAGAGAGAGAGAGAGAGAGAGAGAGAGAGAGAGAGAGAGAGAGAGAGACTTGACAACACAGACTTTATCAGAGGAAGAGGAGGAGGAGAGACGACTCAAGAGGTGGAGGATGAGCAAGAAGTAGGCTTGAGAGAGAGAGAGAGAGAGAGAGAGAGAGAGAGAGAGAGAGAGAGAGAGAGAGAGAGAGAGAGAGGAAAAGGGTTAAAATATGAAATCAAGAGGGGAGTGAAGACTTCAAATGTATGTGAGAGGAGGAAAAAGAAGGAAGAGGAGGAGGAAGAGGAAGAGAAGGAGGAGGAGGAAGAGGAAGAGAAGGAGAGGAGGAGGAGGAGGAGGAGGAGGATAAAAGCAAACAGCCCCCCTTTCTGCTCCCCTCCCTCTCCACCATCATTGCAAATTCCTCTCCATTGATTATAATTAGCTATTTTTTATTCAATAAGTAGCTTCATTCCTCCTTCTCCTCCTCCACCTCCTCCTCCTCCTCCTCCTCCTCCTCCTCCTCCTCCTCCTCCTCCTCCTCCTCCTCCTCCTCCTCCTCCTCCCACCCCCCCTTTATCTTCACCGGATACAAGAGGAAGCATCATGTAACACTGCATAATATATCCTGTCGTGATGCGGGTCTAGAGGAGGAGGAGGAGGAGGAGGAAGAAGAAGAAGAGTTGGAAGAGGAGGAGGAGGGGGGGGGAGGGAGATGAAAGGGGAAATGTGTTGATAATAGAAGACTGAATGTTAATAATGTTGATGATGATGATGATGAGGATAATAATGAAAAAAGGCAAATAATAAATAATTTTGTCTTGTACACTGCAAACCAAAACAATTGCCAGCAAACCAAACAATGTGTGGACGTACTCAAACTTCTTAAACAGTCACTGAAACTAATTACAAAACACACCCAAACCACTTAAATCCACACTGAAACTGAAACTACTTATATACCCATTAAAACCCTTTAAATACCCACTGAAACTGATGCTACTGAAATACCCACTGAAACCCTTTATATCCCCACTGAAACTGAAACTGAAACTACTTATAAATTCACTAAAACCTCTTAAATAGCCACTGAAACTGAAACTATTTATAGAAACACATTAACACCCTTAAATACCCACTGAAACTGAAGCTACTGAAAGACCCACTGAAACCCCTTGTATTCCCACTGAAACTGAAGCTATTGAAACACTCACTGAAACACCTTAAATCTCCACTGAAACTGCTTAAAAAAAACCCCATTAACACCACTTATATCCCCACTGTCACCCCTGAAACACCCACTGAAACCCCCTGAAACAAGATATGCAAAGGCCTGGATCCCCTTAGCTCTCCCTGGACACTACTATTACTACTCCCACATACCTTCTGTAACGCTATTATTACCCTCATGTGTACCTTTGTAAATAACCACTGAAAGAGAGAGAGAGAGAGAGAGAGAGAGAGAGAGAGAGATTGTTATTTATTCATTTATTCATTTATTTATTGTTATTATTTCCACCTGTGGCACAATAAGGCGAACCATATGTGTGAAAGAGAGAGAGAGAGAGAGAGAGAGAGAGAGAGAGAGAGAGAGAGAGAGAGAGAGAGAGAGAGAGAGAGAGAGAGAGAGAGGACAAGGGGTTAGTGCTGGAGAAACATAATGGAGGAAGGAAAGAATATACCTCTTACACCTTCTCTCTCTCTCTCTCTCTCTCTCTCTCTCTCTCTCTCCTCTCTCTCTCTCTCTCTCTCTCTCTCTCTCTCCACGGCCTGGCCACCACTCACGCCAGGGCGGCGATTTTAGATTAAATTTATGCAGCGCGGGCGAGATAGTGTCGTGAGAGAGCGAGAGAGAGAGAGAGAGAGAGAGAGAGAGAGAGAGAGAGAGAGAGAGAGAGAGAGAGAGCAGTGGTGATAGTGTTTTTTGTATTTGTTTGTATTTTGTTGCAAAGCTAGAAATCAAATAAAGAATGGAATGCCACGTGAGTCTCTCTCTCTCTCTCTCTCTCTCTCTCTCTCTCTCTCTCTCTCTCTCTCTCTCTCTCTCTCTCTCTCTCTCTCTCTCTCTCTCTCTCTCTCTCTCTCTCTCTCTCTCTCTCTCTCTCTCTCTCTCTCTCTCTCTCTCGCTCTCTGTAGTATGCATCCCTTAATGATATCATTAAACCACACACACACACACACCACACACACACACACTCACAGAGAGAGAGAGAGAGAGGGGACAGCTGTCCTCGCTAACCCTGTTCTGTGGTATGAAGGAAAATGGAGGTAAAGGGGAGAGGGAGGGAGGGAAGGAGAGAAAAGGATGGAGGGGTGACAGGGATGACCGTTATATAGTACGTATTCTCTCTCTCTCTCTCTCTCTCTCTCTCTCTCTCTCTCTCTCTCTCTCTCTCTCTCTCTCTCTCTCTCTCAATTCCATACATGTACATTGAAATTTGAAAGCAAAGAATGCAAAAATAAAGTTAAAAAAAAGAAACTGGAATTAGAATGAAGAGAAAATACAAGGAGGAAAAAAAGAAAACAAAATTGAATGAAAGTTGGAAGATAAGAAAAAAAATTAAAAGGAAAAGAGGAAAGCAGAGTTTAGGATTGAAAAAAAAAATAAAGAAAATTTAAATATATACAAAATTTCTTCGTCTTGAATGGCCACAAGTGACAGTTGGAGGAAGGTGGCATATCCTCCTCCTTCTTTTCCTCCTCCTCCTCCTCCTCCTCTTCTTCCTCTTCTTCTTCCTCCCAACTTCCTCTTGCTCATCCCCATCTTCCTCCTCCTTTGAATAATTTACTTTCAAGACAGATCTCTCTCTCTCTCTCTCTCTCTCTCTCTCTCTCTCTCTCTCTCTCTCTCTCTCTCTCTCTCTCTCTCTCTCTCTCTCTCTCTCTCTCGTTTAAGTGTTATATTCAAATTATTATTGTTATTCTTCTTTTCTGTTATTTATTGTTATTTCATGTTTATTTTATTTTATTTATTTATTTATTTGTTTATTTATTTATTCA
Source organism: Metacarcinus magister (assembly GCA_029783475.1). NCBI lineage: Eukaryota > Metazoa > Arthropoda > Malacostraca > Decapoda > Cancridae > Metacarcinus > Metacarcinus magister. Next base: position 2,310,173 of record JAPQNM010000016.1, read on the forward strand.
TTTATTCATTTATTCATTCCCTTATTCGTTCCTTTGTTTGTTTTCTCTCAGTGTATCGAAGAATATCCAATGTTCTCTGTCCTTTGTAGAAATCAAGTAATTTTCCTCCTCCTCCTCCTCCTCCTCCTCCTCCTCCTCCTCCTCCTCCTCCTCCTCCTCCTCCTCCTCCTCCTCTTCTTCTTCTTCTTCTTCAACGTAGGCCTGAGGGGAATCTTGTCTTCCCAGCCTTTCCTTCGTTAAGAGAGAGAGAGAGAGAGAGAGAGAGAGAGAGAGAGAGAGTGAGATTGAGAGAGAGTGAGAGTAAATAGTCGATTTTCTGATAGCTAAATAAAGACACAACACACACACACACACACACACACACACACACACACACACACACACACACACACACACACACACACACACACACACACACACACACACACGGAAGCAAGAATTGGGTCTCCCTGTGGGTAATCTTTTCCTTCCTCTTCCTCTTTACCTTCCCCTCTTTCTCCCCTCTATTCCCTCTTCTTCCATCCCCCTCCCTCCATTTCCACCTTAATATCCCTCATTTCTCTCCCTTCCCCTCCCCCTTCCCCTTTCTCTCCATCTCTCCACTTCCCTCCTTTACCCCTTCCCTTCCCTATGTCTTTCCCCTCACCTCTCCCCACCCACAACCTCTCCTCTTCCTGTCACGTCCTTTCCCCTCATTCCTTTCCCTCCCCTCTCTCTCCCCTTTCCCTTCCCTCTCCCTCCCCTCGCGCCCATAAGGTCCAGAATGGCGTCTCTTCCCCTCGGTGGTGCGTGAGGGGAGTTAGGCCTCGTGACGTTACTTATTTCTGAGGGGAAACCAAGGCGTGGAAGACCTTGCAATAAGAGTATTAAAGGGGAGGGGAAATGTGTGTCTCTCTTCTCCTCTCCCCTCCCCCTCTCTCATCCCTCTCCTATTTCTCTCCTATGTATTTTTTTTTTCCTTTGTTCCCCTCTTTTTTTCCCTCCACAAGCCTTTATTTTTTTTCCCCTTAACACTATCTTTTTTTTTACTTTATCTTTCCCCTCACTTTTTTTTTTCCCCTTTTTGTATATTTCTCCTTAAGTTTCCCAAAATTTCCTCATTCATACCATACACACATCCTTATAGTTTCCCATAAATCCCCTTATATATTCCCCTCACCTTATAAAAAACTAAATTTCCCTCTTTTTCCCCTCATTTCCCCCTCTTTTCCCCTCATTTTCCCCTCTTTTCCCTTTCCTCCCCTACATTACACTGACCTCACATTTTCCTCCGCATTACCCAACGCTCCATGCCCCCTTCCCTTCCCCACCAATTTTCCCCTCAATTTCCCCTCCCTCACCCGCGCTATGAGAGGAAAATGAGGGGCTATCTAAGAGGACTAAGATGTGATGATGAGTTATAGAAGTTTCCTCTCTCTGTGTTTCCTTCCTTTGATTGTTTCCCTCGTATGGTATTGATGTTTGTTTGTGTGTGTGTGTGTGTGTGTTTGTTTTTATCAGTGTTTATATATTTACTTTGAAACTTTAGAAAATGATTGTGAAATGTGTGTTTGTTTGTTTGTGTTTCAATACATTACACACACACACACACACACACACACACACACACACACACACACACACACACACACACACACACACACACACACACACACACACACACCATAACACTATCAGCTTAGCTATAAAAAGGATGAAAAATGAATATGTAAAATAAATATATACAAAATAATTCTTCTGAGACTCTGACCCAAGACATCATATTGCTCTGAGGGGAAAAAAAGAGGGAAAAAAAGGAGGGGAAAACACGAATATATAACCCAAGGGAAAATATGAAAATAAATAAATGAATAAACATGCTATGAATATAAATGAATGATAATTGGACGGCCATTTATCATTCATATTTATTTATTTGTATTTGTTTTTTGTTCTTTTTTTTATGTTTGACTTAGCGTTTATATATATTTTTTTTTTCTGTTATTTATTTTTATTTAACTTGTATTAATGTAAGTCTTTCTTTTATTACTGTTTTCTTTCTTTTTTCTATATTTATTTGACTTTTTATCGCTCGTATACTATTTCTCTTACCTTTTTTTCTTCTTTTCTACCTATCTATCTATCAATCTTTCTTTTTCTCTTCCTTTCTTTCTTTCTTTCTCCAACTCATTCTATTCATATCTATATCTATCAATAATTCCTTTTTCTATATCCTTTTTCCATCCTCCATTTATTTTATCTTTCCCTTTTTCCACTTTCCAATTTTTCTTCTCCTTCGTTTTCTTCGTTTTCTTCCTCTCAGTATTGTATGATATGCATAAAGGTTCTCAATAGCGTGAAATCCGGCGTTGTTTTGAAGGCAGGACAGGAGGACAGGCGGTGCAGCTGACGGACGAGGGAGGAGCCTGACTCAACCACCTGCGAGAGAGAGAGAGAGAGAGAGAGAGAGAGAGAGAGAGAGAGAGAGAGAGAGAGAGAGAGAGAGAGAGAGAGAGCAACACACCCTCCACGCCCCCCCACCAAGACTTTACGAGCGCCAGGGAAACACAGTGGAAAATGGAAGCGAGGTGTTGTTTGCATTATAGTGCCATATGTGGTCTGCCTCCCCTCACGCCCCCCTCCGCTCTTTCCCCTTTTATCCCTTTACCCCTTGCCTCAGCCTCTCCCATCAGTGGCAGTAAGATAGGTGTACTTATGGGGCCATTATATCATCAAGGGTGTATGGTGATGTATGGTGTGTGTGTCTGTCTGTGTGTGTCTGTGTGTGTGTGGGAATATGTAAGAATGCATAATAAGAACAGACACCAGACTACCTGTTGGTCTATAACTTTACTACATACTGTTACTAATACACTGTTTGTAGGAGAACAGGATAGATCAGAACAAGGCTCTCTCCCCGCCCACTTCTCCCTCCGGCAACGTGCGCAAAGGAAACAGTTAGAAGGAAATACCATGCATCTAGAAAACGAGGACATGGAAATTATATAATAAAGAATGAAGGTGGAGGAAAATACTTCACTAGACTCTCACTAATGCTGTTATATCCTGGGAGGGGAATAACTTAATTTATAGTAACACTTCTCATCGGAAAGATAAGAAAACAAGGTTAGTTTGATAGACTTGCATAAAAATTTCATCCAACCTCATGCCATGCAATCAATTGAATAGTTGATATAAAATTGTTTCTCGAAATATATATTCAAATGGGACTTGAAACTATCTATACTTTTTTAGCTAACTACTGAGGCTGGGAGTGTGTGTGTGTGTGTGTGTGTGTGTGTGTGTGTGTTGCCCCTCCTCCTCCTCCTCCTCCTCCAGAATCTCTCTAGCGGGTTTTCTACTGAGTTACTGTAATAAACAATTCACCAGCATCCTCTTCCTCTTTGATCCTCTCTTCCCTCTCTCTTCCTCCCTCCTCTCCTCTTCCTTCCTCCCTCATTCCCCTTCCCCTTCCCCTGCCCTCCTGTCCTTCCCCTCCATCCCCTTTACGTCCCTTCTCCTTCCTCCTCTTTTTAACATGGTTCTATCTTATCCTATCTTATCTTCCTCTTCTTCCTTTTACGTTCTTTTCTTCTTCATCTGCATTTTAATTGCCTCTTCTCTTTCATATCAGTTAATTAACGTTTACTCTATTTTCTCTTGTATAATCGTTTTACATTTTTGTTTTGTCCTCTCTCTCTCTCTCTCTCTCTCTCTCTCTCTCTCTCTCTCTCTCTCTCTCTCTCTCTCTCTCTCTCTCTCTCTCTCTCTCTCTCTCTCTCTCTCTCTCTCTCTCTCTCTCTCTCTCTCTTTTGACTTGGAAAAAAAAATTCAATCGACTATTATATTCTTCCGAGAACTAAAAGTCTTCACCTGGTACTTTGTGATCCATTAAGATAAGAAAGTGACAGCCAAAAGAAAGTGTGTGCGTGTGGAAGTGATATCATTAACATGCAGATCACAATGTGTTTAGTGAAAGCTTGAACATGTGTTTGATTGAATATAATTATGTACTCCTCTTGTAATCTGGGAAGTTTAAAAAATAAATAAATAAAGGATTTGTGCAACGTGGATGAACGAAAGCTTGAGAACTTTGGTAGTGGAGAAAAATAACACTCAGGAACATATTAATAAAGGCTGTGGATTTTTATTTATTTATTTATTTATTTATTATTTTATTTATTTATTTTTTTTTTTTTAAGAACTGTAAAATTAAATGTAGAAATTCACATCACAATACCAAATCAGATTACTACTACAACATAAAGCTTGAGGATAACTGAGATAACACCATTGCTACGAGGACACAAACATAACACCAGTCTAGCAAACACACACACACACACACACACACACACACACACACACACACACACACACACACACACACACACACACACTATATCTCACCAATCATTCATAAATCTGTAGAAAACATTACATAAACACAGCTCACTCAACACATAAAATAGTATTCAGTCCTTACTAATACATAAAATAACTTCAGAACTTGACTATTTACCAAAACCTCTCTCATAGCATTGTCAAATAAGCTGTATTATAACATTGACGATAAGAATATGTTCTGTAATTACGTTATGTGACTTATGGAAAGGCCTTTGATATCGTGAACCGTGAAATATTATAATCAGCAGACTTACTAAGCTGAAAATTGGTTCCTTCCGGTTCGAGGAGTACTTAGATGAATAAAAAATAACACAGTCTGTCCGGATGGGAAAACTTATCTTAATTTAAATCAACACTTCACATGGAGTTCCGCAGGTATCAGTGCTGGGGCCTAATTCATTTTCTATATATATATCTCAATCATTTCTCACCATACACTTTGATCTAATCTTTAATATATAATACGACAAGAATAACCTTTGTAGAAATAGAGTAACTTCAACTAATTAACTTTTTCTTTCTCACTTTTTTCTCTCTCACTCTTCCTCTCACCAAGTGGAGATATATGGGAAGAGGAACATCCATAAGCCTCTTCCCTCTCACTTTCCCGCCAGTAAGAGAGAAAATATAGCCTCCATAGGCCTCCTGAATCCCGCTACGTATGGGTCTATGTATTATGTATATGGCAGAGGGCGCCAACTTGTTTATGTATAGTGTTTCCCTCCTGTCTGTCTGTCTATCTGCCTGCCTGCCTGCCTGTCTGTCTGTCTGTCTGTGTAAGTTTTATATACGTGAGTTATACGTTTTTGTTATATGTTTGTTTTGTTTTCTTATGCAATGTTGTTTTATATTATATCTCTCTCTCTCTCTCTCTCTCTCTCTCTCTCTCTCTCTCTCTCTCTCTCTCTCTCTCTCTCTCTCTCTCTCTCTCTCTCTCTCGATAATCCCATAATGTTACTCTTCCCTGCGGTTGTTTCCTTTCGGGTTTTAGCTGGTGTTGTTGATAGCGATGGAAATGGTAATTCACTTTTACGCCATCAGCTCGTGTGTGTGTGTGTGTGTGTGTGTGTGTGTGTGTGTGTGGACAAAAGTTCGTATAGAAAAACTTCATATGGCAATAATTCGTAGGATAAAGTTCGTAATGGGAAAAAAAAATCGTAAGGTTAAACGTTCGTCGTACTAATATTCGTTAGCAAAATGTTCGTGCGCGTTAAGTTAGGTTAGGTCAGGTCAGGCCGTTACGAATATTTTACATACGTACATACGTAGCACACGAACATCTGCATACGAACTTTAGTGTACGAACTTTTTCGTACGTACTTTTTTCAAACGAACTTTATCCCTTACGAACATTTGCTTACGAACAAATGCATACGAACTATTTCCATACGTACTTTGGTCCTAGAATCCAGCTCGTGTGTGTGTTCAACAAATATTTATAATGACAGTTGTAGAGTTTAATTAGGTTTATCAGTACTTAGGGTATAAAGTTCGTCTTGTCAAAAGTTCGTAATGGAAAAAAATCGTAAGGTTAAACGTTCGTCGTGCAAATGTTCGTACGCGTAAAAGTTCGTATAGAAAAAGTTCGAATGAATATATTTCGTATGACATTGTTCTTAAGCAAAAAGTTCGTACGCAAATGTTCGTCAGGGATCAAATTCTTCTGAGTAAAGTAGTACGTACGGAAAAAGTTCGTAAGCATGTTTGTATGGTAATAAGTCACTATGGATAGTTGTTATACGAAGTTTTTCTATACGAACTTATTTTTTCTTTTTGTCTCACAGTAGTGGTAGTAGTAGTGATAGTAGTGGTAGCAGTAGTAGTGGTAGTAGTGTTAGTAGTGGTAGTAGTAGTAGTGGTAATAGTAGTGGTAGTAGTTGTAGTAGTAGTGGTAGTAGTAGTGGTAGTAGTAGTGGTAGTAGTAGTAGTAGTAGTAGTAGTAGTAGTAGTAGTGGTGGTAGTAGTAGTAGTAGTAGTAGTAGTAGTAGTAGTAGTAGTAGTAGTAGTAGTAGTAGTAGTAGTAGTAGTAGTAGTAGTGGTGGTAGTAGTAGTAGTAGTAGTAGTAGTAGTAGTAGTAGTAGTAGTAGTAGTAGTAGTAGTAGTGCACCATGATGATTCTTGTTTTCATCGTTTTTTCCACTGTCATTAAAGTTTTGTGGCCCAGTTTCCGGTTAAACTTATGTTGTTACGTCTTCTGAGAGAGAGAGCGAGAGAGAGAGAGAGAGAGAGAGAGAGAGAGAGAGAGAGAGAGAGAGAGAGAGAGAGAGAGAGAGAGAGAGACTTAGGTAATATCGTTGAAAAATTATTACCAGCAATTTTTCTTCCAACCTAATTTACTCACTTTTCTCTCTCTCTCTCTCTCTCTCTCTCTCTCTCTCTCTCTCTCTCTCTCTCTCTCTCTCTCTCTCTCTCTCTCTCTCTCTCTCTCTCTCTCTCGTTCTCACTATTCCTCGACACACTTTACACGTATTAATCTTGTTGATGGGATGAGAATAACAATTTTTTTCCCCTCCCCGCAATGTTAGGAAGTAAATGTCAACACCAGACAATATAGAGGTAAATTATATATATTTTCTTTCCCCTTATTTTCTTCTCTCATCTTCTTCTTCTTCTTCCTCTTCTTTTTTGGGGGGTTTGGGGGAGGGGGGGGGGGGGGGGGGGCGAGAATGAGGCCAAGTTTAGTCTTGAGGCAAACTCGCTTTTCCCTCTTTGGTATTTCCTTGTTTAGATTAGGTTTTTTAAGTGTGGTCAGATTTTGTAGTTTCTCTCTCTCTCTCTCTCTCTCTCTCTCTCTCTCTCTCTCTCTCTCTCTCTCTCTCTCTCTCTCTCTCTCTCTCTCTCTCTCTCTCTCTCTCTCTCTCTCTCTCTCTCAGTATGTTTATTTTTCAATTTATCTCCTTTTTTATCAATCTACGTATTTATTCATTGACACACACACACACACACACACACACACACACACACACCGTAATCTATAAACTACAGAATCAAAAACCAAACCACCTTCAACTTAGTGTCAGAATCCACTAGTAAAAAGAATCAGGTGTTGGCAATAAGTAACAGGTAACGAGCAGGTACGTAATTACAAACACATACAGGTGTGTTTTTTGCGTATTCAATCATAAAGAAACCTAACGAAAACCAGACTGAGGTAACAGGTAACAGTGAATTCCAGTCTGTCACTACTACTTCCTCCTCCTCCTCCTCCTCCTCCTCCTCCTCCTCCTCCTCCTCCTCCTCCTCCTCCTCCTCCTCCTCCTCCTCCTTCTTCAAGTGGAGCAACACCTGTGAGAGTCTTGTGGCCTTAGTGACGTGACTCGTGGTTTTCTGTGAAGGAAAGTGTGAGGGTGTAGATAAAGGGGGGGAAGGAAGGCTGGATAGATGGACAGATGGATCGATAGACAAATAGACAGACAATGGGTTTGTTGACAGATGGAAAGGTAGGTAGATAAATAGGTAAATAGATTAGCCGATAGACAAATAGAGAGAGAGTTGTGTGTATGTGAGAGAGAGAGAGAGAGAATGTAAATGTAAAAGTATGTGTGTGTGTGTGTGTGTGTGTGTGTGTGTGTGTGGACCTGTTTTCATTGTCATTGCAAATAGAAAGTAAATTGTATAACTTTTGTCTAACTTCTAAACCATCTCTGTATACTTTCTGATCATGTCCCCCTTTCTTTTTATTTCCCCTTTGTCACCCTCACACAAAAAGGAAAAAAAAGGGGAAAGAAAATAAACGCATCCACGAGAGAGGGGAAAGAAAAATAAAGGAAAGAGTTTTGGGGAAAAGAAAAATTGGAGGTGTGTGAATGAAGGGAGAGAAAGAGGGAGGGAGAGGGAGAGAGGTGAGGGACTATAGGGAGGAAAGTGAAGGAAGGAAACGCTGGCAGGGAAGAAAGGGAGGTAAGTATCTATAGAAGGTTTAGGTAAGGGGAAAAAAAGGGAGGGGAGGAAGTCACTATGAGGAAGAAAAGAAGGATGAATGGAGGGTCTGAAGAAAGGGAGGAGAGGAAGAGGAAGAGGGGTAAAGAAGAAAGGGAGGAAGAAAAAGTCGCAAAACAAGGAAGAATGGAGGAGAAGAAGAGGAAGAGTGAGGGACAGGGAGGGAGGGAGGGAGAGAAGAGTGTGTTTTGTGCAAGAGGATGGGAGGGAGGGAGGAACCGCAACAGTGGAAGAGGGACGGAAGAGAGGAAGGAAGGGAAGGAGGGGAGAGAAGGGAAATATACGAATCCCCATAGTACTGCTACTCTTCCTCATTCATCTGTTAACCTCCCTTCCCCTCTTCCTCCTCCCTCCTTTCCCCTCTTCTTCCCTCCCTTCCCCTCTTCCTCCCTCCCTTCCCCTCTTCCTCCCTCCCTCCCTTCCCCTCTTCCTCCCTCCCTTCCCCTCTTCCTCCTCCCTCCTGCTGTGAATACCGGAAGAAGGAGGAGGAGGAGCGGGAAAGTGAATAAAAGAAGGAAGGAAGGAAAACGGAAATAAATATATGCAGGCAGCTGGTTTGTGAAGCATAATGACCGGTGAGGAACAGGTGTGTGACAGGTGTGTGTGTGTGTGTGTGTGTGTGTGTGTGTGTGTGAAAACGGTAAAACACATCTTAGAATAACAGAAAATGCAGAGCTGCGCGTCGTGTTTGTGTGTTTAAGTGCGTGAGAGAGAGAGAGAGAGAGAGAGAGAGAGAGGGGGGGGGAGGGAGGGAGGGAGATTTAATATTTTTTATAGTTGTGTGGTGGTTGTGGCTAAAACATACATGTATATTTTCTCACTTCTTGCTCACTTTTCATTCACTATTTTCGGATTTCTTCTTCCTCCTCCAACTCCTCCTCCTCCTCCTCCTCCTCCTCCTCCTCCTCCTCCTCCTCCTCCTCCTCCTCCTCCTCCTCCTCCTCCTCCTCCTCCTCCTCTTTTACCCTGCTGATGCCAACCGTTTGCTGTCACGCTATAATGAGTGTGCAGACTGTGTGAGCAATATTCAGATGAATGTGTGTGTGTGTGTGTGTGTGTGTGTGTGTGTGTGTGTGTGTGTGTGTGTGTGTGTGTGTGTGTGTGTGTGTGTGTGTGTGTGTGTGTGTGTGTGTGTGTGTGTGTGTTGATCGCCACACTACCGCCAGATGTCACCACCACCACCACCACCACCACCACCACCACCACCACCACCACCACCACCACCACCACCACCACCATATTGTCACACGTAATATTTAAAGAGAGAAAGAGACAGACAGACAGACAGACACACACACACTCTCGTACAAAATTATATTAACAATTTTGAATATTATGAAAAAATATGTATCCCTGAATCAGGATGCACCAGTTCAACAAGAATTTTAATGTTAGGTTAATGAAGATATTTAGATGCATGTTGGATTATATAAATATGCAGGTTTTTTTTCATTCCTGTAGAAAATAAAATAAAATAAAAGTAAATCATATGAAGTAGTAGTAGTAGTAGTAGTAGTTGGGCCACGCTGGATTTATTTATTTGTTGATATATTTATTTATTTATTTATTTATTTATTTATTTTTCAGCCGTAAACATTTATATATTTTATTTTTATTTATTTATTTATTTTTATATATTTTTAAAGCATGGATACATATCAAGAGTTTATGAGTATTGAACTAATTGTGTTGTGTGTGATCAGTGTTCATATATTTCTCTCCCCTCTCTCTCCCTCCCTCTCCCTCTCCCTTCTCTACATCCCTCTCCCTCTCTCTCTCCCCTCCTCTCCCCTCCATCTCGCCTTCACCCCAACAGTAATTTACGAGTGTTCACCCCCACGTAAAATAATCCTGCTCTGGAATTTTTTTTATTGTTTACCTTCGTAATGAAGCATTTCTGTAAAACTTTGTGTGTGTGTGTGTGTGTGTGTTTTATGATAACTTAGTGTGTGTTTTACGCTTCTGTGGTTCTTGATTCCTCTCTCTCTCTCTCTCTCTCTCTCTCTCTCTCTCTCTCTCTCTCTCTCTCTCTCTCTCTCTCTCTCTCTCTCTCTCTCTCTCTCTCACACACACACACACACACACACACACACCACATTCCAACCATTGTGCTCGCCCTAAACTCATTGTAGAACACTTTATATCCTATCATAGTGTTACCTTTAAATCCAACGTTAATATAATTTTTGTCTTTATTAGCATGTGTAGCGTTTTTTAGAATCCATTTGTTTAATTCATTTTATTCTATTTATTTATTATTCATTTCCCTAATCAATAATGGCTTAATTTACTTGTATATTTGCAGTCCATAATTGCCATTTTAATAAACTGTTTGTTTTTTATTATTATTATTAGTATCATTATTATTATCATCATTACTATTATTATTGTTATTATTATTATTATTATTATTATTACACACAAGAAGACATTAACAATTTTTATCTCTTCGCAGAACTCCGGTGGTAAGAGGAGTGGAAGAAGAGGAAGAGGAGGAAGAAGAGAGGCGAGGTGAAAGGGAACCTCTTTTCCACCCCGGCATGGTGAGAGAGAGAGAGAGAGAGAGAGAGAGAGAGAGAGAGAGAGAGAGGTATTCATTGCAATGCTGCAGCCATAAGTCATTAGCCTTGATTAGGTGTGTGTGTGTGTGTGTGTGAGTGATATTTTTTGCTGTTATTCATTATAGTACTAAAAATATTTCAATAGAAGTTACGCTTTTTTTCAACGTAAAGTAATTGGCACCTTTAACTCCAATAGTAATGGAATTTTTTTTAATGGATAAACAATATGTGTAACAACTCTTAAAACACTTTTCAGAATATATACACGAAAAACAGGTGAATAATAATAGTGAATGGTGAATGATAATAGTAATCAGCCATATTGAGTGGTGATTCCGTGGCTACGTAGAATCATCCATTATTTAGCAAGCCTTTGTTGTCTGTCTGCCTTGACTCATATATTTCATAGAGTGGAAGAAGAATAACAAAGTCTACCATTGTTCTATGCTCATCTGCACTCGTCTTGCAATAGAAAACTGACATTGTAGGCGATCTATTATATTTTTCGAAACATTGTCTATATTTCCTTTTCACTTTTATTTTTTACTCTTTCTGTAGTATTTTCCCTTTATTTTACTTAAAGTCATTTTTATACTTTCGATTCATAGTGTTTTGTGTTACTTAATAATATTTTTAGTTTACAGTATTTTTTGTTATCATACATGCTACAATAGACCTAATTTGAAGCCATTTTATTTACATTTCCACCAAAGGCTATGAAAATTCAGTGATAATAAGCTTGTGTAGAATATAACCCCTCAAAAGATAGAGAAAATAAGTTTAAAGATGTCACCCCTGAAATACAAAAGCCTCTATGGTGTGAGTGGCCTTCACAGAAAACAGAGGAATAGGACACACCATTGTATTATAAAGAACCACGTAGCTGTTGTTATATTTTACTACCTGACAATCATTTTTAACTACAAGGTAAACATACTTAAGGTGAAAACATTGAAAGCAGATGAAGAAGGTCGCGGTAAGTGGGTAATATATATACTTACATATTTTCTCTTTGTTTTATTAGATTCAAATGTAAACAGCGAGATTTCTTTGTATAGTCATCCATTATCAGCCTTACACTCATCACCTTCCCTTCCGCAGAGACCGACGGGCCGAAGACTTACCTCCATCGGGCACTCTGATAGCTCTGGCCTGTCATCCCCGAGCGAGGAACGACGACACTCTGGAAGGCGAGGCTGGTGGGGAGAAGGAGAAGGAAGAGGAGGAGGAGGAGGAGGTAACGCTAGTGGAGGAGGAGTAGGAGGAGCACATCCCCAGCGTGAGACCTCTTCAGAGTTCCGTGTGGGGGAGGCCGTGCGAGGGGTCAGTCCCAGGGGCGCCATCAAGGGTTCCACATCAATGCCACACTTCTCTGGTAGGCGGCGCTGCTGTGGGTGTTATGATGGTGGTGGTGGTGGTGGTGACAGGTGGAGAGTGTAAGAGTGTGTATATATATGGTTAGGGAAAGAAGAGCTGTTCCATTATTATCATCATCATCATCATTATTATTATCATTATCATGTTTCCACCTCATCTCATGTTTTGTTTTTTTGGTCTACTACTATAAACACTTTAATTTCTGAATACCAAATCATCTTCATTCATACATGCTCACCCTTTACCTCCCTCCACTCAGCCAAACCTACACAGTCTGCCTCTTCTTATCCTTTCATTGATATTCTCACTCCCACCTCTCCATCTCACCTCCTCACCTCTTGCATCACCTTCCACAGTAACATTACACATCCACAACACCGTGCTCTCTTCACCACCACCCTCCAATCTGTTGACGTCATCACCTGTAACCACTCTAGTTTCGCCACCACAAAGCACAGCACGAGTTGGGGTTAAGGTCTGTGAATTGAGTAAGTGTTAGTGGCAGTAATGGTGGTGGTAAGCAGTTCAAATAGCAGTGGTTTGTGTTAATAATGCAGTTAGTGGTAGTAATGGTAGTAGTAGTGGTTGAGGTACGAATTATCATAGCCAGCATCCAAAGTTAAATCATCCTAATTCCTTCATTACTGAGAGCTGAACGGCATCTCAGCGACAGTGACTCACATAACAAGCACAACACGGTAGTTTGGCCTTGGTGGTGGTAACAGAAGGTTGTACATAGTCACTCATAATAGAAGTTTGTGGGGCGTCTGTGTCTGTGTGTGTGTGGTAAAGAGGGAGGGTTGTGCAGTCTTCACACACACACACATACACAATGAAATAAAGAAAGGATTATGTTTGGCAATCATAATCAGTTTCGTATTCAATGTTTTATAAGATATGAAGGTTAATACTTTCTTCTATATTCAAATTTCCCTTAACAAGTGAACAATGACAACGGAAGTGTAGATCGAGCTGCGTTCGAATCGTTGTCATAATTTATTTCTTATCCACATTAATAATATTGTAAACCATTAAGAAGTAAACACACGCTATATAACAATACCAATCACCTTGTTTAGTATATCTACATCATGTATTCTTCTATATATCCAAAGAAAACTAATCTTGAATAATAGGTAATGAAGCATTTTAAGTAAATCAAGACTCGAAACAGTGAGTCATGAAGCACACTTGTCAGCTAGTAAGGGATGGATATTTAAGTCACACACACTCACAGAGACACCTACGAACTTATGAGTGACTTACAGTACTGACATGGCCGCTGGTAATGACTTTTCAGCATCAGGCACTTTAAGAAACAAAATTATCTCCCCCGTCGAGGCTCTATCCTGTGTTTTGTTGAGTTTTCCCTTCACGAGTATCGGTTTTCTTTCATGAGGGGCGACGCGGAGGAGGAGGAAGACAGGCAAAATTATAGATGAGGTTACATTGTTACATATTCATGGTGTGTAACTTTATAAGGAATGTTACAGTATAGCCTGAAGGAAGATTATATTCACATAATGATGCACAACACACTCAAAAGAAGCGCTTAGGAGGGTGGAGGGTCACATGCTCTCTCTCTCTCTCTCTCTCTCTCTCTCTCTCTCTCTCTCTCTCTCTCTCTCTCTCTCTCTCTCTCTCTCTCTCTCTCTCTCTCTCTCAACACCCACCCCCCCTAGCTGCCGTTGTTAAGGTGATTCAAGATTGCATTGTTGTCATAACTACATAATTAACCTTCATTTTCTGGTCAGATTGTACAGTGTGTAGGGTTGTTATTTTCAGCAAGGCATCTTTGTGTTATTGGTTAAAATGATGAGGAGTAGAGGCACTATACAACCTAATAGAGTAAAACATGCATTGAGTGGTTCAGAAGGCTCGAGGCTTCATGAGTAGCTGCTTCGAGCCATTGTTGCCTTGTTATGGTGAGTGCGGGCCTTCATTCATGTGTATTCGCGGCTCTCAGGTCAGTAGTGGTGATGCGGGTGGCGTAGTGACTCGTGGGTGTACAGGGGAGGCGGTGAAGGGGCGGGGCGGTGTCGTTCACCCCGCTGTGTCATTGTTGGTGTGGTGCTGAGGTGTCTTGTGTTACAGGGAAGGACAGCGGGTTCGAGGAGGCTCCAGCGGGGACAGAGGATGGGGCGGCGCAGGGAGGTGGCCGCGCGAGTCGCTCTGGCGGCGCCTTCATCGTCTCTGGCGTGTTCAACGACTCGTCCAGGATGTTCATTCCTGCGCCGCCGTCCCCGACGCCAGACTATGACGACGACAGCGGATCGGACGGCAACGAGAGTGACATCCTTCAAGGGTCACAGTTCTACGTGGTGAGCACGGAGGACGCGCACCCTAACGGCGGCAAGAAGAAGCTAGGAAACCGTGACTCTCTCAGCGACGACAGCTTACAGAACGCCCAAGCAGGAGCATCGGCAGGGGCGGCGAAGGAAAAGTCTTCCAATACATCATCGCCGGTGAAGGGGCAGCCGTCCACGCCATTACAGACCCTCATGAAGGAGTTCCACCACGGCCTTCCGCCTGTCGACTACGAAAACGGCTTCTCGGACGATTCCTTAGAGGACTCCACCACCGCGCCTTCCACCACTGCTCCATCCGGCTCCGCTCCACCCGGCACGCGTGGGCACGCCAGGCACACCTCGGAGGAGTCCCTCGCATCCCTCGAGGGCTCCACCGCCTCTTTCGATTACATGCATGCGGGCGAGGCACGGACCTCCATGTATGACAAGACGAGGGCGACGCCGAGCGAGGGCGGACAGCGGGCGAGCGGCGGCGGCGGCAAGGACAGGAAAGATGCCAACGGGAAGACTAGAAGGAGTGCACCGTCATCACCAGAGAAGAGCAGTGAAGGACGGGGTGACAGTGCAGACTCCGGCAGCGTTAGCAGACAAAGCTCAAGGGAAAGCTCTCACAGCTCGGGTTCGGGCGGCACGAAGCCCTTGGAGAAGTTTGAGGCGATAAAGCACATGTTGAAGGAAGGTTTGATCGAGGGTCTGGACGAGGCGCCGCCGGAGTTCAAGCCGCCACCGCCCACCCGCAAGCTGGAGGACCGTGCGGACAGCGGCCTCGGCACCAAGATGGACGAAAGTGACCGCTCTGACCTGTCCGGCACGCCACCCTCCCTCACCTCCCCGCCTGAGGCCGAGGCGCGCCGTGCTGCGGCTAAGAGGGAGAAGGACACCATGTGCAGCCTCATCTCCATCGCCTCGGATGACGAGAAAAACAGAGACGAGGGTGACGAGGTGGAGATTCTCATGAAGGAGACAATGGAGGTGCCTCCCACGCCGCCACCACGCGATGAGTCGATGCACTGGACGCCGCGTGTGCGGGGCGCGGCCAGGTCAGTCCCATCTACACCCTCCACCTCAAAATCCACTCCGGCGTGGCACCAGCCCCCGGAGTTGCCGCCGCCACTGCCGCAGCGGCTCACTTCAGACCGAGCACCGCCCTCAGATGACATTTACGGACAGCAAGAAACCACAGAAACCGCCAGTGAGGTGAGCAGCGCCATCAATGGTTCGTTAGCCAGCCAGTACAGCGGCCACGACGCCGACAACCCACTCACAGACCGGGAGTTCCTGGAGAACCTCAAGAACCTGGAGCCTCGGCCGCGTCCCGACACCCTGGCAGTGATCAGCGAGGGTCAGGGCAGCGTCAGTTCCCGCAGTAGCCGCTCCGGCAGACTGCTCTCCAGAATTGCAGATTCCGTCCGTAGCGGAAGCCGGACGCCCACGCCTTCCTCTTCCTCCTCTGCGTCTTCCACCCGTGCCACCACCACCAAGCTCACCTCCACTTCGCGTTCCTCCACACGTATCCACGGAGACATCATCCGTGAGCCTCGCAGGACGTCCATGCGAGACTCAGCTCTGCCTTCACCCCAGGAGTACACGCCCTTCCCTTCCTTCAGTCCCTCCATCGTGCCGCTCACCCGCGACGGGTCGGGCCGCTTCAGGAGCATCGAAGACCTGGCCGAGGCCGCCTCCACGCCGCCCCAGGACCCGGTGCTGCTGGGCAAAAAGAAGAAACACTCCACGCTGCCGCCCAACCTCACGCCCGGCGACGTGAAGAAGGAGAACAAGGAGCTTCGCCGCGCCACCTCCCTCATGGTGGGCAAGAAAAACAAAGGTGAGTGTGTGTGTGTGTGTGTGTATGTGTATATATATGTGTGTGTGTGTTGTATGTAGGAATTTTTTCTCTTGTTTCACCATTATCAAAAGTGGCTATTATAACAATGATTTTTATGTTCATCACAGTTATAATGAACACGATGCAAATACTACCGTCACAGTTACACCAGACAGACATGCATCTCGCTATCACCGACACACCCATGCTCGTGGCGGGCGGCGGACCAACAAGCCTCGAGGCACAAGTACCAACGTATGCGAAACGTCATTACTGAATCGTAACATCACGCCTTATATCGGCTCTCATTCAATATTTGTTTCTATTACAGTATTTAGTATTGTATCTTGCTTATGTTTCTGTATTTGGGACGATAATGAGAAAAACACAACTTCTTTACCAGCGCGGCGTCGATGGAGTGAGTACCTCGTTCACTATTAGTAACACTGGAAATACTACCCGAGCCAGGTGTGTTTCCCTTCCCCTTGTGTCCTGCTGATACGTTTAATTACATTTGATATGGAATGACATGACCAACACACACACACACACACACACACTATTGATTCTCTCGTTCACGTGCCATCAACATCATCATTTTCACGCCATGTAAACACACTTGCCACATCTAGTACTTCCTGTCGTAAGGGCTAACAAAAAAAAGCATATACTGGAATTTCGACGATTTAGCAAGACGTAGCTGGTTAATTTTCCATTGTTTATTGTAAGGAAACTTTCATTAGGGTGGTGTCATGCGATCAATATTAGTCATCGCTCATGTGTTGAATGCAAAGAAATACCTTGAATACGGACACACCAATCACCATCGCTACACACAGTCACCATGAATGCGTCTGTACGAAAAAGAAAATGAAAACTTACGGGGGAAAAAAATGTATCTGATTAAAGAAAGGTTGCAAATCCCTTTAATACATCCATCATGAAAGTTTGAATATAGTTTGGAGGAAGACAGAGAAGCACAAGAAGACAAAACCAACTAGTAAAAGGGATGAAGAAGTGAAGACAATAATTAACTCTTGATATAACAATGGAAACAAAAGAGAGGAGGAAGGATTGCAGTTGATAGGTTTAAAAGAGCAGGAATCAAGATAGTATTATAATTTGAGAGTAAGGAAAGTTTGGTAGTGAAGAGGAACTGATGAGACGAGTAACTATCGATTCCACGCCGTTTAGTCTTATTATGTGGATGGTTACATACATTACATAAGACCTATTCAAAAGTTCTGTACAGAGTTGAAACGACGTGGCCCTTGTATGTATAGAGCCAGCTTAACAGAGACGATGACAGAACTCCTAGTAGTACGGAATCTGATGGAGGAGTTGAGACACTAAGTTTGTTGTTCAGGTTATTGTTTGAGTGTTAATGAAGATTGAAGAGAGTTGTCTTGTTGGTTGTATTTCGTTAATTGGGGAAATAAGCGAATTTATATTGCATTGAGAACCACTTAAGTTTTCTTTTTTCTTTCTAATACAAAAATAAAATAAAAAAAGGATGAGAAACTAAGTGGGAATTATGCAAGATCAAGTAATGTAACATAGATCAAGTTGTATAAGTAAATAGCATGGAACGAAATCCTATTGGAATAATCTTGAGCTCAGAAAACCAGGATATACTATTAGGTGAGGCTTTACAGGATCAATATAAGCCTGAGTGAGTATAGGAAGGAGTGGATAGGAAGTGTGAGAAAGTTTTGAGATGGGAGGAAGGGAGGTTATTATGGTTATATTAGCAAGGAATGGAAGAGGATGAAAGGGAAGAACT
>JAPQNM010000016.1:2340852-2343352 GCA_029783475.1 Metacarcinus magister
GAAACAAGAGGAAATTCAACTCCCCTCCTCCTCCTCCTCCTCCTCCTCCATTAAGGGTGTCACGTAACCAGGAAGAGAGAAAGGGGTGAAGGGGGGGCGCCTAATGAGATAGATTAAGGTCATTAATGTGTAAGGTAATTAGAAGTTGGGTTTTAAACGGGTCTGTCTAATTAGTGTTTGATGGTCGTTGGTCAGGTGTGGCGGCAGATGTGTGGCTTGGACTCATTACTGGCGAGGAGGTGACCTGTTTGGGGGGAATTTGGTGGATCAATGACGGATTAGGAAGATTGAGATGAGGATTAGTGTGGTTGTCAGTGTGTGTGTGTGTGTGTGTGTGTTTTCAGTCTTGTGATTAGCATGATTAGTTGACAGGTAGATTGTAAGAATTAAGGTGATGTTGGGAGCTTAAGTATGAAAACAAAGACTCGTATATATTTATTTTATTTTCTGTGGTTGGTATTTATTTATCAGGGCTACACATTATATAGATGCATTAATACACATAACAAATTGATAACTATAGATAAATAGATCACAAATTAATAATGAAGCAATTAAAAATACGAACAAAAGCTTAATCATTGCTCTTAAAAAGTATAATTAAAATGTATATATATGTTTTTCTTCAATATCATCATCAAAATCAAGTATTAATTTTAGACAAAACATTACAATACAAACGTGAAAATCCCCTACAAAGCCTGAAAGTCAAAAGAGACGGAGAGACGCACTAAGGCAACGCGCCATAGCTCATAGGTAAGCAAATACCCCCCACCTTTACCTTGACTTTTGATTTACCTTGACTGGCGGGCAGGTGTGTATGGGGGGGTAGGGAGGGGGTGGAGGGTACCGTGTGATGATTGTGTCTTAATGAATAGCTAATCAAGGCAACTCAGGTCATGGTGGGCTGAAAATAGGCCTAGGTGAATGGGTCAATTTAGGCGTGATTGTGATGGACAGACGGCGGTGTTGTGATGATGATGATGATGATGATTAGTAATATTGTAATAGGAACAGTAATAGTAGTAGATAATGATGATAATGATGATAAATAACAAATAATAATAGTAGTAATAGTAACACTGACAATGATAATAACACTATACACTTTCCCAAACACAGTCTACGGATTACAATAATTCATTTCCACCCAATATAAATCCAACGCGTTAAGTTAAGTTCGGCGCCACACACGGTTACGGATTCACGGTACGATATACACACACGTACTGGAAACTATAACAAAACACGTACTACTAATCACGTACAGGTAATCACGTACATACAAACAAACACACACACGCTATACCTAAGAAATGTACCTGCAATTACGTAGAACTTTATTATTTTTTTTTGTATCAATCACGTAGTACTTTACCAGTTTATGATTGTACGTGTTTTCCAGGGATTCACGTACTTGATGGATGCACGTGCTAGTTACTTGTGGTGCCGTGCGTGCAGGTGTAGTAGTGGTGGGGGGGGGCGGGGGGGAGGGGGGGGGTGGGGGGGGGCAGGTGTTGTACAGGTGAGAGCTGTACAGACTCACCTCACCTGCCTTGCGCGGCCCGAGAGAAAGTTAAAAACGGGTTTATTTGAATTGGCACCGAGTTGAGAGTGTGTCTGACCTCCTCCTCCTCCTCCTCCTCCTCCTCCTCCCTCCTCCTCCTCCTCCCCTCCTCCTCCTCTATCTCCTCTTACTACCTTTTCTCTTTCTTCTTCTCCCCCTCCTCCTCTTTCTCTGCTTTCTCCTTGCTATCATCCTCTTCCACTCTTGCCCTCATTTACTACTCCTCCTCGTCCTCCTCCTCCTCTTCATCTTCTTTCTCATTTTCTCCTTCACTTTCTCTTTGTCCGCCTCTTCCTCGGCTTACATTCCTCATGTTCCTATATCCTTTCCGTCCCTCTTATTTTCTCTTCTTTATCCACCTCCTCTTCCTCTTGCTTTCTCTTGGTCTTATTCTTCTCCCTTTTTTGGTCAACAGTGTAAGAAGAAAAAAAAAGTAAGAAAGTAAATTAAAGACAGTGTGTGATTTTCTTTGTGATACTAATGATGATGATGATGATGGGTGATAGATAGATAGATAGATTGATAGCTAGACAGATAGATAGGAAGGAAGGAATGAAACGAGTAGTAGTAGTAGTAGTAGTTAGGTTAGGTTAGGTAGTAGTAGGGATAGAGGTATTAGTAGGTGTGGTGGTGGAAGGGTGGAGAAGGCTCGTGCACGCGCGTGTGTGGTAGAGATAAGGTGAGGTAGCTTTGTGGTTCGCGTGTGGTGGTGGTGGTGGTGGTGGTTGGTAGTGGTGGTGGTGGTGGTGGTGGTGGTGGTGGTGGTGATGGTGGTAGTGGTGGTGGTGGTATTGATCAGTACCCCCCTACCTCCATTTCTGCCCCTCCTCCTCCTCCCCATCCTCCTTCCTATCCTCCTCCTCCTCCTCCTCCTCCTCCTCCTCCTCCTCCTCCTCCTCCTCCTCCTCCTCCTCCTCCTCCTACTGTCTACCA
>JAPQNM010000016.1:2348352-2352314 GCA_029783475.1 Metacarcinus magister
CTCTCTCTCTCTCTCTCTCTCTCTCTCTCTCTCTCTCTCTCTCTCTCTCTCTCTCTCTCTCTTCTGACAAGGAAATTCTCAAATAAATACGAACAAAGAAAGAAAGAGAGAGAGACAGAGAGAGAGAGAGAGACAGAGACAGAGAGAGGGACTTAAAAATGAGTTCCGTGACATGGATTGCGGTTGAGGAATCATCGCCTCCTCCTCCTCTCCTCCTCCTCCTCCTCCTCTCCTCCTCTCTCCTCCTCCTCCTCCTCCTCCTCCTCCTCCTCTTCTTCCTCCTTCTCCATAGACTTATAGATCACCTTTATGTGTCATGGACGGCGTAATTAAAAGAGAGAGAGAGAGGAGAGAGAGAGAGAGAGGAGGAGAGAGAGAGAGAGAGAGAGATGAATTAGGGAAATGTAAAAGGGAAAGAAGGAAGAATAATGACCTGGGAGAAGAAAGGGAACCAGACATGTGAGAGTGAAGAGATGGAGGGAAGAAAGGAGAGAATGAGGCAAGGAAAGAAAAGAAAAAAAATAGAAAAGAGGAAAAATATTTACGCGGAACGAAGCAAAGGAAGAGAGAGAGAGAGAGAGAGAGAGAGAGAGAGAGAGAGAGAGAGAGAGAGAGAGAGAGAGAGAGAGAGAGAGAGAGAGAGAGAGAGAGAGAGAGAGAGAGAGAGAGAAACAAGAAACAAGAAACAGAACATGCCAGAGGTGGAAAGAAAAAGCAAAGAAACACAAATAAGAGGAGAAAAAGAATGTAGGAGGGTAGGAAGTAAAGAAAGAAGGAAGGAAGGATGGTGGCAAGACGGAATGCAACCCCCATCCTTAGCCTGTCTTACGTAAGTGTTAGTGGTCTTGAACGAGCCCTCTAGACGCCTTTCTGAGCCTCGTTCCAGCTACATCACGGCGAGGCATCCAGGCATTCCTAAAAAAATATATAAAAAAATAAATAAAAAATACAGGAAAGAGAGGAGAAAATAAATGTTGTTTGGTACTGTACGTAAATAAATATAAAGAAAGTGTGTATGATAAGTGACAAAAAAGGTTATTAAATACAGGAAAGGAGAGGAAAGAAAAAATAAATAAAAGCTGTTGTACTTAGATAAATATAAAGAAATTGCATATGATAAGTGACAAAAAGTTTATTAAATTACTATTACGAAAAATTTAGAGAGAAACAAATCAATGGTTGTGTGATGAATGATGTAAATGACTAGAAGATAAAAATGTAAGTATGTAGTGTAAATAAATAACGATAATGAATAATGGAAAGAGAAGGAGAGATAGACAATATGATTAGGAATGTGATGATGAAGTGGATAAGTGAAGGGAGTGATAACAAAAATAAAAAATAAAACAGGAACCGGAAATGTAGGAAGAAGAGATAGATAGTGATAACGTGAATAATAAAAGAGTGAGTGACGTGAACATGAAAACAAAAGAGGAAGGAAAAGCGAACAGTGTATAAAGCAAACAAACAAACAATAACAAAAGGAAAGGCTGGATGGAAGGTATAGACCGGAAAACAAAATAAAAATCACAATACTAAAAAAAACTATAGTACATATGAAATAAAAAAATAAATGTATAAATAAAAACTGCAATATTTTTTTTATGAAAGCAAAATAATGGACGTTGCTGAAATTAGAAGGATAAAAATAAATAAATAAATAAAATATACATATGATAGCATGAATAACAGTAAACAACAGGACGAAAAGAGAGAAATAAAGAAATTCAAGACTAAGACAAAATCAGGAAGGAGACACAAAGAAAGAGGAAAGAGAAGAGGAAGACGTAAAGGAGAGCATAAAAGTGGGAGCGAAAATGTGGATAGATAGGAAAGAGACGTGAGGGAGTCAAAAGAAAATGTTACATGTAAAAAAGTGTTGCTTTGAAGAAGTAATTGACGGAAATGACGCTGAATTAGTAGAAAAATGTATTCCAGAGAGATAATAATAATGATAATGATAATAACTGATAATGAAACTACTGCTACTACTAATCCTAATCCTAATAATAATAATAATTTTACTCTACTAATAATAATACGTTTCCTTCGATTTCATACTTAGTCCAAATTTTATATTTTTCCTTCAGTGAACTTCATCGTTTGTCTCGAAAGCACTCGGAACTTTGTTAAAATCTGCTGAGAAGAGGGAGAAGGAGGAGGAAGAGGAGGAGGAGGAGAATTTAATGTGATTACCAAGTCTTGAGTTAGTTAAGACGCTCCCTTGAAAAATAATACATGATGAAGAATAATGAAACTATTAAATCGAGATGCATCAGCGTAAAAGTATATTTGTAAACAGATAACATACGAAAGTAAAGAGATCAAACCAAACTTAAATGGAAGATCTGAATAAATAGACAAAGATATGAAGTAGATAAACAATGAATAAATACAACACATTTTAACTTAAATAAAAAAATAATATGATAGAATAGAATAATAAAATATCCATAATCATTATCCTCTTAACTTGACGGATAAGCCCCGCCCTCCCGCACTATCCTACCCTCCCATTGGTCACTAGCTGGATAAGGCCACACCCTCCCACCTGCTCTTCTCGCGGCCTTTGATTGGCGATTGTTTGAACGGTAGAAGGCATTTGATTGGTCGTTGGTGATTGTGTTGAGTAGGAGGGGGAGGGTGATGGCGTGTTCATGAGGGTAGTTAGAATGAAGTCGAGGTAATGATTGTCTCTGGGTAATAGAGCGTGACCGATGACGTGGTGGTGGTGATGATGATGGTGGTGGTGGTGGTGGTGACGGTGGTGACGATGGCCACATTATAGGATGAATCATAGTAAAGGGAAAATAATATAATACAAATATTAATAGAAATAATGATAACATATTCATGCATCCTTAGTTTCCAATTTAAGTAATGAAAGCGTAAAGTAAAAACAATTAGTAGTTTAATATCGAAACTAAATATGTAAAACAAGTTAAAATCATTAAGTAAAACCAAGGGAAAGAAAAAACGGATGTTAAGCGCGGTATTTTAAAGTTTCCTCATAGAATAAAAATAACAATTCAACCAAACGTATAATAATAAGTAATTTTACATCCTCGTATTGAGTTAAAAATTATAAATAAAATAATATAATAGATTTTCAATAGTATAAAAAAAATTGGTAAGAGGGGAAAGTCAAACAATAGCACTCTAAATACAATAAGTTTCCCCCATTGAATTAGAAAGGTAATCGAAGCCAGCCAAAGTAGAAGAAAACAAGTCTACACATCTCGTATAAACTCAAAACGAGATAGAAAAAGACGAGATGTGTATATAGTCAAGGTTCAAGAGTGTAAAAAAGAGGTGTAAGAGTAAGAGGGGAAAGGGTTTACGAGCGACGCGAGCAGAATTATCGACCGATTAAGTAGACAGTCATGATGTGGAAAATGACCGGAAGCACATGGGCAAGTTATTTAAAGCCCCCTTCCCCATCCTACCCTACCCATCCCATACACGTCCCCCTCCACCCCCTTCTCCAACCTTCACCCTATCTACAGCCCCTCCCACACCCCACATCAGCCCATCCACAACCCATCCCACCCATGCCACACCCCTCCCCCAGCAATGCTCACCTACGTTGATTACCTGGGGAGAGAGAGAGAGAGAGAGAGAGAGAGAGAGAGAGAGAGAGAGAGAGAGAGAAGAAAAAAAAGTTGTACAAAATAATTTAATATACTCACCTTTCCACTCTCAAACCAAAACAATAATTTATAAAAGTTAGGGATGAAAGAAGGGAGCAGAAAAAAAGAAAAAAAAAACTAGCAGACACACAAGAGGTAGATCATACATAACCACCCACACACACACACACACACACACACACACACACACACACACACACACACACACACACACACACACATAGCCTTTCGTTAAACTGACACTATACACTCATTACACTTAGAATCAATAGGTACTTAACACACACAACACCCTCGATCTATGGGATGTGG
>JAPQNM010000016.1:2352414-2357414 GCA_029783475.1 Metacarcinus magister
TGATTCTGCACTAAGAAGACTACCCTTCCATGTTGGCTGCGCACGCCCCCCCTCCATCTCCCTCCCCCTCCTTTCTCCCCTTTAACCCCACCCCACCTCCCCACCCGCAAACAGCCACATCTCAACCCACCCACCTCGCCCTTCTCCCCCACCCATCCATACACGACTATAAAGTGGCGGAATACGGGTTGCCATCTCTCTCTCTCTCTCTCTCTCTCTCTCTCTCTCTCTCTCTCTCTCTCTCTCTCTCTCTCTCTCTCTCTCTCTCTCTCTCTCTCTCATTACGAAGAGACCATCTGCTGTAGTGGAATATGTCTTTATGTAGGTAATTTTGTATAAAACGCTCTCTCTCTCTCTCTCTCTCTCTCTCTCTCTCTCTCTCTCTCCTCTCTCTCTCTCTCTCTCTCTCTCATCTTGGTTTTGTTGTGCCAGGACGCCGCTCGACTTAGAGACGGAAATAGTGCTTTTCAGCCCCACCCGGTGTAAAGGATTCTCTCTCTCTCTCTCTCTCTCTCTCTCTCTCTCTCTCTCTCTCTCTCTCTCTCTCTCTCTCTCTCTCTCTCTCTCTCTCATGTGTGTGTGTGTGTGTGTGTGTGTGTAAACCCCCGGCTTAGAAGAGGGAAGTGAGTTTAGCCTTACAATGGATTACCACCACCACTACTACTACTATTATCTTCACCACCATCATCTTTTCCACCATCACTGAGCATAAACTGACATACAACACCCCCCCCCCTCCCTTCCCCAGCGCGCGCACACACACCACACACACACACACACTTGGAGCAGCAGTGATAACTTTCCGCCAGAAATAAGTAATCGTGGGGGCTTAAAATAGGCCGCCGGGCTTGGTAATAAAAGGCCTTTAATTTTAGCGGAGAGTCAGGCAGCAGCAGCAGCTCTCGCCTTCTACCGCGCCCGCCGTAAAAGGCTTGGTTGGTGGTGGCGGTGCAGGAGGAGGGACTGAGGATAGAAAGAGAGGTGGACCGGTGGAGGTGGCGTGGCAGGGAGCGGGAGGGACGGCGGGCGGGCGGGCGGCGTGTACTCCCTTGCCAGACGTACGGTTTTGCCACCTCGACGAAGTTTCCGACGAAGTATCAATCATATTTTGACATGAGGCACCAAGAGGCAGGCTGAGGACACCCCGCAGGCATGAGGGAATGGAGGAGGAGGAGGAAGCATGAGAGAAGTGAAAGGGGAATGGTGGGAAGAGGAAGTAGGATAGAAAATAAGCAGGAATATGAGAAGTAGGAGTGGCAGCTGTCACCGGCATATGGGAGTGACAGTAAACGGGGTGGAAAAACAAACTCCAAAAAGTATCCGAAAAAAACAGTTCTCATAGTCGGTGATGGTGGTCGTGTTAGTAACAGTAGTAGTATATATAGTAGTAGTAGTAGTAGTAGTAGTAGTAGTAGTAGTAGTAATAGTCACCACGCCGATGAGCCTATTATGTAATACCTTTCAGTGCTCCATCCATACGAGAAATTATTAATGATCAGAGCCTTCAGATAGTTTCCAAAAGGGGTGTCTCAGAGTGTGGAGGAGAGCGAGGTTACTCCCACATAGCTCGTGGTTGGAGCAAGATCGATCCTGTCAAGAATTGCACGGAGTAAGGAAAGCAAAAGCTGGAAGGTTGGTGTGGAGATTGCCCGAGAGGGAGTGAGTGCAATCAGCGGGTGGCCAAAGCAACATCTATCTCTGACTGATGCTGATTGTTATTGACCATCACTGTTCACTATAGGGTAAAGGCCTTGGCTGGCTTCCTCCATGTACTTCATCCGCTGTTTGTCTATTCCCGCGCGTGTGAAGGGGCTCTGAGGATACATTCATGCCATTTCAAGAACCAATTATCCAAAGGCGTTATTAATAGGCGTTAATCTGCAACACAGTCCGCTCTGAGCCGTCGGTCATCTCACACGGAAGCTCCATCAGGCAAATACAGTAACGATGGAGTGACCAACAGGACGCAGACTTCTGAAGGGCAAAACACACTCAGGTTGCGCACCGTAACATAATTTCATCCGCCTCGCTGAAGACTTAAGGGACCATCTGCGGAATCCACGTATCCGTCTAGAACCTTCACCACGGCTTCTCCTTCCTTCCCTCCCTCCCTCTCTTCCTCCACTCCTATCACTACCACCACCACCACCACCAGCGGCTCATCCCTCCTCCCTTCCCGTCCTCCTCCTCCTCCTTCTCTTTCTCCTTCCCCCGCCTATCTTCCTCGCTGGTGGTGGGAGGGAAGGAAGGAAGGAGGAAGGTGGAGGGAGGAGGGTGTAAGGCAGCTCGGCCAGTCATGCTGAAGGGATGAAAGGAGGAGGAGGAGGTGGTGGAGTTCGAGTTCGCTTTCCCTCCCACCTTTAGTGACGTAAAAGAAGTGAACCTCAAGTCACGTTTTCTTTGAGGTTCGTTTTTAAGGATATTTTCGCTAAATTTACGATTTCAGTAGTTTGTCTCCTATTTATTTTCTTTTAATACTTTTCCGGTTATTTTACATTTTTGAGGATTTAGGGTGTGGTGAGAGAGTAGTCTCTCTCTCTCTCTCTCTCTCTCTCTCTCTCTCTCTCTCTCTCTCTCTCTCTCTCTCTCTCTCTCTCTCTCTCTCTCTCTCTGCCGGAAATGCTTGAAGTGTGTCCTTGGCTCCAATATCCTGAGTACGACCACAGAGAGAGAGAGAGAGAGAGAGCTGTGTTCAGGCCTCACATTATCTTCCTCCTCTCAAGCTGCTCAGCACAAAGCCTGTCCCTCTCTCTCTCTCTCTCTCTCTCTCTCTCTCTCTCTCTCTCTCTCTCTCTCTCTCTCTCTCTCTCTCTCCCTCTTTCCTTCACACCACACCAGATACGAGAGGAGAGAGAGAGAGAGAGAGAGAGAGAGAGAGAGAGAAAGTGTGACTCACAAGGTATAGTCACATGAGAAGAATGAGACCTGCTTGACGTTTTGTTTATTAAATGTCACTTTTTTTTTCCCCTTTTGCTATTATATTTATTGTTGTAGTAGTAGTAGTAGTAGTAGTAGTAGTAGTAGTAGTAGTAGTAGTAGTAGTAGTAGTAGTAGCAGCAGCGACGCAGTGGTTATACCTGCTTTATTTTTGTTTTCCTCTAGTGATGTTGTGTTGTAATCTGTTTACTTCTGACGTCATCTTTGTTTACATTCCTACATTCCTACCTCCGCCTCTTGTCTTCATTGGTAACTAACTGTTCATGAGAGGCTTGGTTCAGGAAGGGAGGGAAGAGGAAATTGTCGAAATATTTTTCCTCCTCCTCCATCTTTATTCCTATTTTTCTTATCTAGTTTCTTACCTTATAAGTGTTATTAGTCTCTCTCTCTCTCTCTCTCTCTCTCTCTCTCTCTCTCTCCTCCTCTCTTCTCTCTCTCTCTCTCCTCTCTTCTCTCTCTACTCTCTCTCTCTCTCCCTCTCTCTCTCTCTCTCTCTCCTCTCTCTTCTCTCTCTCTCTCTCTCTCTCTCTCTCTCTCTCTCTCTCTTCTTCTCTTCTCCCCTTCAACCTTACCTCGCGCCTCTCACTTCCACTCACTCCCCTAGTTTTTCTCCCTCTCCCTCTCCCTCTCCCTCCCTTACTTGTGAATCAGAGGTGGGCAGACAGCTTCCCTAATACGGGCAGGCAGCTTCCCTTAGACACCGTCACTGTGCACTGGTAACACACACACACACACACACACACACACACACACACACACACACACACACACACACACACACACACTTGGGATTCTTCAGTTTTTTTTTGTTGCCCCTCATTATGTTGTTGTTGTTTTTGTGTTGTACTTGTGTTGGTGGTGGTTATTGTATGATTTATTGCAGTCGTTACTTGTTATTTTATTATTCTTTATATTTATTGGTCTTGTCATTATCTACTTTGATGTTGTTTGGCTAGACTTTTTCTCTTTGTTACTTTTATACACGTCTGTCTACATGCCTGTCTGTCTGTCTTTATGGCTTTGAAGAACACCTCATTTCTCGCTCAACATTCAGTTCAGTTCCTCCTCTCAACACGCGTGACTGACTGACGGGCGCCGGGTAGACATTGAGGGCGGGGCTTGTCCGGCAAGTTATCGGGAACGCAGCACAAAATTAATTGAAGTGTATAACTTTAAACTTACCTCTACCTTCCTCTCTTCTACCTTCCACTTTTTCTCTAGATTTTCCCCTCTCTGTCCTCCCTCTCCATATTCTCCTACTCTTCCTCTTTCCTTCATTGGTGTCCGTGACCTGGAGACATCACGACCCCCTCTCCTTCCCTCCTTTCTCTTCCTTCCTCCCTCTCTCCCTTCCTCCCTCCCTTCCTTGTGCCTGACCGTGACCTGCAGATATCGCGACTCCCTTCCTCCCTTCCTACCTCGCTGTGTCCCTCATGAGAGGTCGTGCGAGAAGAGAGAGAGAGAGAGAGAGAGAGAGGAGAGAGAGAGGAGAGAGCTGAGGAAGGTTAGGTAAAGTCATGGAATGAGAGAAGACAAGGAGGGTGTGGCTCAGAAGAGAGAGAGAGAGAGAGAGAGAGAGAGAGAGAGAGAGAGAGAGAGAGAGAGAGAGAGAGAGAGATTGAACGTTGTATCGCTTGAGGATACATTACATCATTACTAAAAAAAAATGTGTATTGATGTCAACTTGAGTGATGACGCTAAGGTGACGTAATCTGATGCGTCACCACCACCACCACCACCACCACCACAGTAATGCTGACATCTTTCAATCTTCTTTTGTTTTCACTGTTCTCTCTTCTTCTTTCCTTCCTTCCTGTCTTCCTTCCTTCCTTCCTTTTTTTTCGTTGTTTGTTACTTTACCTCTTCCTCCTCTTCTTTTCTTCTTTCCTTTCTTCGTTTTATTCCTTACCTTCCTTCCTTCCTACCTTACTTTATTTCTTTATGGTCAACCACATTTTTCTTATCCCTCTCTTCTGTATTTACTCGCACTGAAGGAAAGTTGCGGCTACACACACACACACACACACACACACACACACACACACACACACATACACACACAG
>JAPQNM010000016.1:2362414-2384914 GCA_029783475.1 Metacarcinus magister
TATATATCTTTTCATTAGTTCACTTCACGGTATTTCACGTGTACACTTGTTCAGCTTAATTTGGCATACAGGATCCACCCACTCCCCTTCTAAGGCACGTCATTTGGTTACTCCATGAATAAGCTCCAGCCCTTGTTTAGTCTGAGGCATGTGTTTGGTGGTCACTGAGCGGATCATGACTGTGTTGATTCATTTAGAAGTTATACAGGAGAGATAAGGATTGCGTCGTCTTCTATAGGCTTGGATATAATTCCTGACATCTTTATCACATATTTTAAACTCCATTTCCTTATTTATTGCCCTGTTTTAGCAAGCTCATTCCTCTTGTATCCACGTTCATTGATCTCGATTTGTTTGCTTGTTATCTCTGGAGTCCTCGCCGCTCGCCCCCTCCATGGCCTCGAGTGACTCCCACTGACGGTGAATCACACGTTCCTGACTCCCGCCCACCGTCAGACGTCACCGCTGCCGCCACGGGGGAGAGCGCGGCAAAAACTTACACTTTCCCGTTCAAAATAGCTTGCGGGGTATGCTGTTGGCGCCGCCCCTGTCCACGTGTTGGTCTGTCACCCCATCTACTGCACGCCCGCACGCCCACCCTTCCCCTTCCACGTCCTTTCCATCAGCCTCCTCTCCTGCTCTTGTTTCCATCACATAGTTACCTGCTGTCGCTGTCTCGTTCACGCCAATCTCCGTAGATCCGTAAACAAGTTCTTTCACCGTTGTGCATCGTTGTTTGATGTCTTGTTTCTACGAGGAAGGGAAATATTTGTTCTCTCTCTCTCTCTCTCTCTCTCTCTCTCTCTCTCTCTCTCTCTCTCTCTCTCTCTCTCTCTCTCTCTCTCTCTCTCTCTCTCTCTCTCTCACGGCTGAGCAAACAACGCCACGTACACTGTTTATACTCGAGCGCCCCTAAGATAGGCTCGGAAGCTGAGAGAGAGAGAGAGAGAGAGAGAGAGAGAGAGAGAGAGAGAGAGAGAGAGAGAGAGAGAGAGAGAGAGAGAATAAAATAGAAAGAGAGCATTTCCTTTCATATTCATTCTTTTTCTTTTTTTTTTAGAATTAAGTGGCAATTCATGTATTTATTTATTTGTTTACACTGAGGCTAGGAAATGAGGTGGGCTGAGTGAGGTGTAGAAGTGAGTCATGTTTTAAGGGGGGTGGGGGGGGAGAGTGGCAGGTGTAAAGTGCACCTGTGGATCCGTGAGAGAGAGAGAGAGAGAGAGAGAGAGAGAGAGAGAGAGAGAGAGAGAGAGAGAGAGAGAGAGAGAGAGAACAGATACGTACTGTTAAACTAAGAACTACTATAAGAAAAGTTCGTATATGTGGAAAAGCAAGATAGAATAGAGGAAGGGGAGTAGGATCTCTCTCTCTCTCTCTCTCTCTCTCTCTCTCTCTCTCTCTCTCTCTCTCTCTCTCTCTCTCTCTCTCTCTCTCTCTAAGGCGGATATATAAAGTTGGTTAAGAGGAGTGGAGACGGGGAGGAGGGAATGCAAGTGAGGAAGAAAGTGGAGGAGAGAGGACCACTTAGCCCAAATTCCCTCCCTCGTGTGGGTTGAGTCCTGTAACGGTACTTATTATTATTATTATTATTAGTTTTATTTTTAACCTTGTATTCTAATTATTTTTGTGGTTAAATTATCTCTAATATTAGTGTGTGTGCGTGTGTGTGTGTGTGTGTGTGTGTGTGTGTTAATGTGTGTGGGTTTGTTGTTACAGTGTTTTACTATTGTTACTTTTAGAAATGTTTGTTGTTGTAGTGGTGGTGGTGGTGGTAGCGATTGTGGTGACGGCAGTGGTTGTTGTGGTTGGGATGGTGGTGGTGGTGGTGGTGAGATGTAGTAGACAGACCTGGCACTCTGATTTACCTCAAACTCACTCACTCCCTCCCTCCCTCCCTCCCTTCCTACCTCCATCTCTTCCCTCTCTCCCTCACCTCCTACTTACTCTTCCTCTTTCTAGCTGGCTGTGGTATACCCTCCCTCCCTCCCTCCCTCCCACACTCCTTTCCTCCCTTCCCACTTCATTCTTTCTTCACCTCTCTTCCTTCCCACAACACCTTCTCTTCCTTGCTTCCTTCACCTCTCTTACCTTAACACTCCATCTACTCTTCCTTCTTCCACCTCTCCTCTTCCCTTTCTTCCCTTCCTCTCCTTTTATTCACGTCATTCTTTCTTCAACTTTCCTTACTTCTTTCACCTCTCTTACTTTAACACTCCATTTACTCTTCCTTCTTCCATCTCTCCTCTTCCTTCCCTCTCACCCTACCACCCAGCGTAAGAGAGAGGGACGTGAGTGCTGCAGAGGAACTGATGATACCTCTGGGAGAGAAGTGGTTCATTCTCCTTCCCTTCTTCCCTTCCTTGCCTCTCCTTAACCTACCTTTCCTCCCCTGTCCTCTCCTCTCTCTCCTCTCTCTCTCTCTCTCTCTCTCTTCCCATTCCTTTCTGTTTTCACTTTATCTTTCCTCTCCTCTGTCACCACCCCTTTCCTCCATTTCCTTTCCTTTTTTTGTTATTATTTCAGTTTAATATTGCCTTTCCTTCCATTCCCTTCCTTCCCTTTCCTCCCCTTCCCTTTGTCCTCCCTGTTCCCTTCCAGTCCTTTATCTCTTTTTTCCTCTCCATTCACTCCTTTCCTTCTCCCTATGGTGCAGTTGTCAGGATTTAGTGGAGAGAGAGAGAGAGAGAGAGAGAGAGAGAGAGAGAGAGAGAGAGAGAGAGAGAGAGAGAGAGAGAGAGAATGAATATATACTCCTGCCAAGACACTGACGTCAAAAATAATGTGAACTGGGCAAGTGTAACCACCTCCGCTAACGACCCGTAGATATAAATAAATGAATAATTGAGTTAAGTAAGCAGCGCCGTTGGACACAGAGAGAGAGAGAGAGAGAGAGAGAGAGAGAGAGAGAGAGAGAGAGAGAGAGGTGAACGTTCTATCAACACTCGCCTACTGAACACATTGGGGTTAGGGTTGGTTGTGTGACTTACCCAACACATAGTAGGCAAGTAGTGGTGGTGGTGGTAGTTCTGCTATTGAACGAGAGAGAGAGAGAGAGAGAGAGATGAATCCTGGTCGCGTTTATACTGCAGTGCCTTCCCCCACCCCCCTCTTTCCTCCTCTATACACTCCACCCTCTCCCCCCAACTCAGTGTGCCACCTCCAAATACCGCCCCGCCCCCCACCCCCCCCTCACAAGCCCCAATCTTCATCTGCCGGTGTGGAAAGGAGAGGAAGAACCTTTGCTCTCTCTCTCTCTCTCTCTCTCTCTCTCTCTCTCTCTCTCTCTCTCTCTCTCTCTCTCTCTCTCTCTCTCTCTCTCTCTCTCTCTCTCTCTCGTCTAGACCAGGGAGACGACAGAAGGGAGAAAGGGAGGTGGAGGGGAAAGGGGTGGCCGAAATATTTGTGTCAGGTGGTGGGAGGAGGAGGTGGTGGTGGTGGTGGTGAAGGAGAAGGAGGAGGAGGAAGAGGTGGAGGTGTTGAGGCACAGCAAGAAACTACCTCCTGGGGGCACCATCTGTTACTTTCCTCCTCCTCGTCCTCCTCCTCTTCTCCACTCTTCCTTTTCCATCTCTTTCACTTCCTCCTTTCCTCTATAGACGCGTTCATGCTTCCTTTTTGCCTGGATTTAACGCTCTCTCTCTCTCTCTCTCTCTCTCTCTCTCTCTCTCTCTCTCTCTCTCTCTCTCTCTCTCTCTCTCTCTCTCTCTCTCTCTCTCTCTCTCTCATTGATTCATACTCATCTCCCACTTTCCTCCCTCTCGTGACCTCCCTTAACTTCCCTTACAGTTGTAGTTCCTCCTCCTCTATAATTTACTCCTTCGCTTACTTTATAACTTTCTCCTCCTCTTCCTCTTCCTCGGGGCTGCTTCCTCCTTTCTCCGAACGCTGTATCCTCGGGAAGTCAGGACGGTAGAGGAGGAGGAGGAGGAGGAGGAAGGGGACTTGTATAAGGCTTCTTCAGATATTTTCGTTTCGTCCTTTAGTCTGAAAGGTCACTGTTTCCCTGTGTGTGTGTGTGTGTGTATGTGTGTGTGTGTGTGTGTGTGTGTGTGTGTGTGTGTGTGTGTGTGTGTGTGTGTGTGTGTGTGTGTGTGTGTGTGTGTTTTTACTAGCCGCTGGCTATAATCTCAGCGTCTGGGTGCCTGTCTCCATTCCTGTGTGTGTGTGTGTGTGTGTGTGTGTGTATGTGTGTGTGTGTGTGTGTGTGTGTGTGTGTGTGTGTGTGTGTATGTGTATGTGTGTGTGTGTGTGGTGTGTGTGTGTGTGTATGTATGTGTATGTGTGTGTGTGTGTGTGTGTGTGTGTATGTTTGCTCGCTCGCCGAACATATTCCTTCCTGCTTTGTTTTTTATTCTATCCCTCGTCTCCAATGAACCAGCTGACCGATTTACTTTAAACAGGCCAGCTAAACTTAACGGCGAACTGACTCAACTCACAAAACAGACTAACTTAACCAACTGACTGACTGACTGGCTCTCTTTGTGCCTCCCCCACATGCCTGTCAGGACGCCGCCACCTGCTCTCTGTCATACGGGTGTCAGTTTGGGGTCAGAGAAGCAGCGGGGGAGGGAGGGAGGGAGGGGAGGGAGAGACTGTGAAGGAAAGTTGCAGCATGGAAGTAAATATAGCGTGGGATAATCGCTCCATCCTCCACCCCTTCAACGAGAGAGAGAGAGAGAGAGAGAGAGAGAGAGAGAGAGAGAGAGAGAGAGAGAGAGAGAGAGAGAGATAGTTCACCTTGCCAGCTGTCCCACATTACCTATAAACCCTTCATCTCAAGCCTAATAAGTTCACTTCACTCTTTCTTGACTCTTCCCTTCCACCACTGTATTTAGAGAGAGAGAGAGAGAGAGAGAGAGAGAGAGAGAGAGAGAGAGAGAGAGAGAGAGAGAGAGAGAGAGAGAGAGAGAGAGAGAGTTGTGCTAAGAATAGAAACCACTAACCCACATTCACAATTTAATACTCTTCCATAGCTATATAGGATGTAACATAAAATACACTCGATAAATATGGTGAAACTTATTAACATATTTCTTTTCTTCTCGCTCTTTCCAGATGGCAGCGAAGGATCCAAGTTTAGGTTCAACATCTTCCGCGGGTTCTGGCGTCGGAAACAATACTCCTTCGACAACAAAGTATAGAGTCAACCAAGCTTGAACTCATCCTGGACTCTGGAAGCCACACACACACGCACACACACACACACACACACACACACACACACACACACACACACACACACACACACACACACACACACACACACACACACACACACACACACACACACACACACACACACACATACACATACACATACACACATACACATACACACTCGCGCCGCCACCAGAGAAAGGTCCGGTGGATTGGAGACCGTGGAAAGTTACCTTGTACTTCACTACCAGCCCACATTGACCAACATAAAAGACGGGGACTGATTTAACAGCATGAGTAGCAAACACATGTGGGGTCTGCGGTAAGGGGTGACACCATTATAGATTGTTGGCGGTGGTGAAGACGTGATGGCAGCACGCGACCTTGTACTGCTTCAAAATAACAAGTAATGCACCGGCGTGACTTTGAAATCAGCGTGGTTGTGTTTGAGGCAGCGGAGAGGAACGGAGTGTTGTGTGTTGTGGGGAGTGAGTGACCTTGACGAGACCAACCGCTCTTTTATCCGCCGCTAAACCGCCCCCCCTACCCCGCCTTCGCCGCCCTCTCTCTGGTCTGGGCCAAGGGCGCTAGGAAACCTCTCAGCTGTTATTGCAGACTGAAGGCTTCATCAGCGCATTATTAGTGTATAGGCGGCAGTGTTGTGGTGGTGGTCGTATTATTGTGGTAGGTGGTTAGGAGAGGTGATGTGGTTGTGGAAAGATGTGGGTCAGGATGCACAGCTGATGTTTGTCTCGTCCCCTCCGGAACGCCGTGACGCTACATTTCCCACGGTTAGGTGACACTTATAGTATGTACACTATGCGCCTATAGGGGAGGGAGGGAGGGGGTGTCACGGCGCCGTACTGCATTCGGCTTCCACTGTTGTAATGAGATTCGTCCGGCAGTGGGATCGCCACATCCGGAAGTGAAGGTATTTACATAGAAATAACTCGTCTGGTAAGAGTTTTCCCGCTGCTGTACGAGAGAATGATCGTTTTTATGATAATATTATTGATTTAGATCCTTCCGTATGGATAGTTTGTCCCTAAATGCAGCTTTTATATTATTATTAAAATAACGTCCTTATATAAACCCTCCACCTGACGCAGATGGTATTGGTCATAGCTTCGTATTCGTCAAGTGATGCCGTGTCCGTTTGTTTGAGGCAAAAAGTAAAAATCTGCAACTAATGATGAGTAACCAAAGAGTAAGAAGTAAGAAAGTGAAAGACCGAACGAATGACTTAGTAATGCGTCCGTTGTACTGACTGACGATCGACAGGAAGGAAGGACGACAGTGAAAGCCGCGCAAGTGTTTCATCTTTGCGTACTCGGCTTACTTGCAACCGAGACAAACCAACGGTCGTAATCATGGATAGTTGTGGCCCCGAGACTAGAAGGTAATACATGTAGCTGCTATCACTGGTCTACCGAAGGCTGGGCGAGTTTGGTCACGGCTGACGCAACGTTATGATGCTTGTGATGGACGTGGTCGCTTCCCCCGCCTGCAAGCCGCCATACCAGGGCTATTCCGCGAGCGAATGGCCGTAATGGACGTTTTCAAAGAGAAGCAGGTGATGCACGTAGTTACCATACGCTTTACGAAGGCCCATCAGTAGAATCAGAGTGGCGTGGGATGCGACACTATCGGTCATGTTCCTGGCTATTAGTACGTAATGTGACGTATAACCCTCACAGGCTGATGCTCTCGTCTTTTTATTATGACGCAATATGAATAATAAATAATATAAATCTTTATATATAGATAGGAAATAAAAGTGTGCAGTGGGAATTTCCTGAACTCACTGTTGGAATGCAAACACAGACAAGCCAGAGATGTACCTGTTGTAATAAGTTCAGCATTTCTTACCTGGAAGCTTACATCTTCCCTGATGACATGCCTTATATAAGACAACTTCTTCCTTACCCAAGGATTACTTTACCTCTGCGTGCATCACTTACAAGGCATGCATTCACCTGCCTTACAACCTTCCATTATTCACGACCACCTCAAGTAAAGATGTAGATGACCAAACTCACCTAAGCTGTATAGACCTGTGAATAAGCAACCAGGGGATTGGTGTGGACAGCTGTCTGGAAAAACCCACATTCCACTTAGACTAGAAGAGAATATACACCATATTGATTTCCGGGACGACTTTCAGCTTTACAAGTCTTGTTGTGTCCGAGAAGCGAAGATGGTGTGTGAGTTGATCGAGGAAAACTCATCAGAGTACTTTTTTGAGACACCCTCCATTCAGTATTAGCCAAATCAAATCAATGGTAAACTACTTGATTTTCATTCATTACAAGCCGTCCGAAAAGAATAAACATGCCACTGGACAGAAACAAAAAACTGTCATCTTTCTTCAAGATCTAATCCTTTTTTGTTAATGTGTGTTACAACTTACTCAGCATTAAGCAGGAGTCGGTAAAAAAAAAAAAAAAAAAAAAAAAAAAAATTATATAGCTTCTAAATATGTTAACATTTACCTGATAGCATTGGAAGAAGTCAGTGTAGTTACAGGTTTGTGATCAATAATTTAAGTTGTTTATCAACAGTTTCATGGCACAAAAATGGGACTGTTTTTGCCCCCAACACGATTGACTGACTCAGTGTTTTATAAAGTGTGTTCATAACCTGCCTGCAGTCTCCTTGCAGTGACTAAATTAATCATGTTTCAAGTCCAAGGTGGTGCAAAATTACATTTTGAAGTTGAGCTTTACCATAACTTACTTCGTAGCTTGAGCTAATTGCTTTTTCCAGCCTTTAAGTCTAAAACCGGTGGTAACACTTCTAGCCCTCCATCCTGAAGGCTCTAAGTGTAGACAGTAGCTGACCATCATATCGAGTCATTTAGGCATAACTACTGATTCGCGACAAGCGAGTGTAATTGGTGTCACATGACTCATTCAACTTGGTGGACTCCACATTATATAATAGAGATTGTGAGTTGCTGTTTATAAGCTTGATTATTTAAGTTGTAAAAATCCTTATTTTACGGAGAGGGTTGAATTCCTAATAATATCTGGTAATGTACAATATGATGCCCTGTAAATACTTAATACATATAACTACTGACACTTTCACACTCCCTTTTTTATGCTTCTGAGGGTTTAAATATTAAACTGATAGCACATGTACATGTATATACGTATATATTATATATTCCATAAACTTCCTAGTGGCTGCTGTGTAAATGGTGTGTTGCCTCCTCTAAATGAAGCCTGACTTGACTGGTCAAACCTTCATCCCTTCGCGTATGCCTTGATTTTTAACCAGATTCATTTATTCTACAACTAAAGGATCTCAGGCAGTGTTGTGAAGCTGTAGCCAGACGTCCCTCGTCTTTTTTTGTGAGCGAGTCTGTGGCTCTTTCTCGTTTACAGAGAAAATTATCAAAAGATTTCTCAGGAACATAAATATTGATGTTCCCTATATGTATTTTTCATTACTTGCAGATACATGCTTAAAATAACCAACAGCAGTGCAGAGGATTTGTGCGAGCCTCTCAGACAGCTATCCTTGTGTAGTGATTAATTAACACATTAAGGTGAAATCACAAGCTTTTAATTCATCTAGGTTAACATTGTTACTCCTGATTGAGCTACAATCAAGAATATTTGTGCAAAATATCAAAAGAAAAAAAAAAGTATTGGCTGGATGATATTACAGAAATTTGTTTATTCAGCCTCTTAATTACAACCGGGATTACTGTGGTGATGGTAATCCAGTCTGTACTTCTTGTCATATGAGCTCACGCTTTCTCCAGCCTACGCACAAAGCCGCCCACAAAACATGCACTACACACACGTGCTTGTGTACAGTTCAGGCTTCCCACAATAAGCCTTCCATTTAATGCGCCGAAGCAACTGTGCTATTTTTTTAACAACTTACTTTGCAGATTTTTATTAACCTGTAAACCACATGAAAATAAACTGCTAGATGGACTTGATCCTTCTTTGACCCTCATGCGTTATGTATATTTTTACTTTTCTTCCAGATCTTGCAGGATTGAGCTCAGTAGGAGGTAATGATTTTAGAATTTTGATTACCACGCATGCCTAAGCAACAGCCTACATCAAGGGTTCCCAATCTAGGGGCCATGACCTTTGAATTGAATTTCAAAGCCAACATACTTGAGCCCATTTTGTTTCTATAGCTCCTGGCATAATTACAATACTTATGAATTATCAAACAATTTAATATGGTGGGGCCACATTTTATATACTTTGTTCATGGGGTCAGGAAGGTAATATAGATTGGGAACCACTGGCTTACGTAATGAAGTACCATGTTGATATCTGGTAGTTTATGGAAGATATCATGTAGGACTCCGTGTATATACACGAACATTGGTAGATATGGAGGAGGAAACTGCACTTGTACTCTTAAATATGGGAACAAAACTGCACATTGTTATATATGCAATTGTAATTATTTGAGTAAAAAAGTAATCATTTACTGTTAGAGGAGAAATGCACTTTTATGGTTAGTTATGGGGAGGAAAATGCACTTGTACTAATGAACATGAAGTAAATACAATTACTTCACTAGAAGCTGAAGCCTACAACATTAATTACTTCAAACTAACCAAGGTTAAGATCCATAACACTTTTTACACATGCAGCCTGCAACATCAACTGCTACTGCTGCTCCATAACGTGAACTGTACACGTCAAAAATCCAGTTCATGTGTTTGTCAGTGCTTGTTTATAGGAGTTGAACAGTTCTGGGGGACAGAGAACCACATACTGTTGTCAGGACAAGGGGATGGCCACACTAGTGACGAATCAAAGGTGGAAGTTATTAAGTAGTGTTTATTGGGGGGCAATGGAAGCTGTACAATACTGAGCGCCAGCAATAACTACCAGCGCGGCAGAACACCAAGCCTGGGCACATGTGGTCCAATTTTGTGCCTCTTGAAAACAGCAGCACTGACCATGGAGGGCCAGCACTGCACATTATCCTTAAGTTAAAAATGATCGAACCAGCAATTCTGAACCAGATGTATTTTGAACATTATTAATAGGATGACCACATTGAACTTTTTTATTACTTCAGGTTCATAATCGCTAGTCTCACTGAATGATGATTTCAATCCCCCATTTTCAAAAAAATTAAATATTTGAGATTCTTTATAATATCCCCCATCAAATCAATAGCAATAAATGGCATAAACAAATAAATCTTAAGACTGAGCAAATGCACAGTAAGATATTAGGACCCAATATTCAGATACAGGCTAGAGTAAGTTTCCTTAAAAGAAAATATAGTTCGTTGGATATCAACATAAAAGATACCACTTGAAATAAGGAATGCATATTCCATTTAATCGTTCCCATTGAGTGATGTTATACCTGTAGAAACCTTTCTTCCTCTAAGGAACAAATTCAGTTACATAGTTCAACACAGGATCAGTGGCTAGCAGAGACTAGACACTCACACAAGTGTTGGAGAGGGGAGAGAAAGGTTGAGAGTAGGCAGAGGGATGAGTGGGAGGCAGGAGGCAGGAGGAAGTAGGGAAGGAGGGAAAGTAGCAGGAAGACGAGGAAGGAGGAGGGTGGCAGGACAGGAAGCAGTAGATCATCCCTCCCCCACTAAATGCTCAGATGCACACAGGCTAGCCACTTCTCTATTAGCTGCAAAATCATCACTTACAAAGAGTGCAAGTTAATTCATAAGAAAGCTTCAATAATAAATTGTTCATGGAAAAATTTTATTATACAAAAGTGTTCAAACGCGAAAAGTATATCCACTTGAGAACCCTTGTTGTCGATTCAACACATCAACACTGGCAAAGCCGCTCCCAAACAACATCTGTTATTAACCAAAAACAAAGGGCTTCCACATTTTTCAGTTTGCTGCTTTTGTTCAGAGTTAAGAGTTATGATGGAACATGTATGGTTCATAACAGTCACTCATAACTCCATTGGTCAACACTGGTATATCACATGTCATCCACTGCCACAAACTTCAAAGTGAAGATACTGTGATATTCAGCTCTGCCATCACTGTAAAGAAATGGTGACAGGTGTGAGTCATACACCTCGACACTCACCATCGCCAAGTCAAGGGCATTGGTGGGTGTGGGAGAGGCCACACACCACTCTGTATGCATCACACAAGCACATCTTTTACAACAACTCATTCAAGCGTGTTGGGAGAAAGAGTTGCACCCTTCCACCCAACAGATTACATCCTTGAACTGCTGGCTGGGAGATAGCTTTTCCCCATTAAGTTTGAAGGTTGCAATTGCTGGATAGAAAGGCTTGTGTGATTTCACAGTACCCTTGACAACCTTATGGTTTTATAAAGATACTCAAGTCTCCTGTTAACAGCTACAACAGACTGTATTCCCCATACCTTCATCCTTGAGCCTACTTAGTATTAAACTTTCTCTTCCATTGTCAATTCATCAGATTTTTTATGTCAATTTTCAGCACCGAGATGGTAGCCAAATCATTATAACAGTACATGTAGCAATCAAGCCAGCAATATAATCCCTCATGTACAGTGATTGTAAAATTTCATATTGAATGAGGACACACATTCTACACAAACGTTGGTGTTAAATTACCTCAAAAATGCTTGGCGTACTATCATATCCTCAACATCAAATCTTCTAAAAACAGATACCAACACCATATCCAACCCTAGGGATAAGAACTTAATAGCTAAATAAATAAAAAGCTGCACAAAATGACTGATCCACAGCAGGAGTTACAACGGCAGGGCCAAGACAGCGACACACTGGAGGGACTCACCTCAGTAAGACATGGAAATTAGGTAGTCCCCTAGAGACTCTACGACGGAAGCCACCTGGGGGTGTTGGATGGGCTCCTCAAATATTGCTACCAATATTGTTTGCAAAGTCTTCATTGAGTGCATCCCAGCCTTTCCCTTCTTGCATCGGATAACCTGCAGACAGATAGGGGAGAAAGAAGGGGGAGACCATGGTTAATTATAATACAGGTATACATTCATTGTTAGTTCTACAGCACTCCACCCAGTCCACCCCATTCTGTAGTGCCTCGTAATTATATACAAACTTTCCTATACAAGTGCCACACCCATTTTCCCCACACACAGCTGCCTCACTCTCTATGCCTTCCAGCACATCACTTATACAAAGGCTACAACCATTATGTGTGAGGGATTGCAAGTTATCTTCTATTTATGGATCCAACGGTATCAAAACACAATTCAACAGTCAGCCTTCATGTTCTGTTTAAAAAAAAAAAAACTTGCCCGAGATCTTAATCCATTCACCAGTTCCAAGTCTTTACAAAATAAATAAAAAATAATATCAGTTGACAACAATCAGAACTTTCTCCACCTCCAAACAAGATATTTCCATTCTCATAAAAAAAAAAAATAAAAAAAAAAGTC
Organism: Metacarcinus magister; assembly: GCA_029783475.1. Taxonomy (NCBI): domain Eukaryota; kingdom Metazoa; phylum Arthropoda; class Malacostraca; order Decapoda; family Cancridae; genus Metacarcinus; species Metacarcinus magister. The sequence continues at coordinate 2,374,967 of JAPQNM010000016.1, forward strand.
GTTTACACTAGTCCACTTTCAGAACTATCCTCAGCACCAAACAAAAATTTTCCATCAAGATAAAAAAAAAAATAAAAAAAAAAAAAAAAATAAATAAGTTGTTCCCACTTGCCCCTTTGCAGCTCCCAACAAGATCTCGCTTTCTTTCGCTTTGGTACAAGGAAAAACATGAGGTGCTTGACAACCAGCCATTGTCAAGCTGTGGAGTTGCCAACAGACATCTACTGAATCGGATTTACTGCCCTTATTTGTCATGGGTCAGGTGTCTTTTTTTTTCTTTTTTTTTTTTACTCCACTCAGATAAACAGGACTTCTTACCCTCCCCTCTCCTCACTCTCTTCCTCCCTACCAGCCTGTTACCCCTTTCTTCATCTGGCAACACATCATTATAAAGTGCAAGTAAAGTTTTGTCACTATAGGTAGAGATAGAAAGCGTGAAAGTAAATAATAAAAAAAATAATTGCGTCAATAAATGAGTTCTATGCAATAAATCAATATGTAAATCATGAACTTTTATCTTCCTTTGACCTTCAAGCCTAAACTGGATCGGTATTCACCAGCCACTGGATATCCATTTCCCTTTCCACCAAACATTCCATTTCCTTTTTCCTGCAATTGTAACGCATCAATTCTTTACACACTACACCACACCCGCCACATTTCCCTTGCCATCAGTTGGACCTTTATTCCAGCAGACCTCCACCTCTAATTACCCCGTCATTACCTGGCCATCACCTCAACCACTACACTAGTCATTCAAAGTCCTTTAGATCGAAGACGGATGATACGCCCATTATAGATCAAATTATTTCCTTTTCAACAATAAAAAAAAGTGCATCGGATTAATAGACATATCAGACATCACATTAATTGTAGCAAAGTCTTATAAATAGAATCAATCCTAATATTTACATTACTGACCCCACACTAACCTGTCCTTGTATGTTTTCCTACACAAGGACCAGTAACCCAAACACACCAAGTCAGGGATCATAATCAGTACAGAAAACAGGATGAAATGACAGTAACTGCATCAATCGAGGTCTTCCTGTTACTCTCCTGCCCTCCACCCTGCCACCTACAGCTCCCTTCATTTACACTCGACAACCCAGCTGCAACCTTTCCTTATACCTCCCCACACCCAACACTTCAAAATGTCATGCTATCTAGAAAAGGCAAGCCATGACGTGACACCTAAGACTGGATATAACAGCTTCATATGTAGTAAAAGGAAAGGTTTGTAAAAAAAAAAAAAAATAATAATAAATAACACCTATCTGTGTCTGCCTTGAACAAGTTGAAATGAGGTAGTTGGTAAGACTCACCTTGTCAGTGCCAGAGAGGTAGAAGAACTTTTCACCGCCTATATGGACGCCACTCATGGCAAGATTTGCCTGATCAGAAAAACTACTTGATAGTTTTACTAGTTCATCCCGAGTGGGCTGGAAAGACAGGAGAAAAGTCTGGTTAGTTATGAATCACACAATACAACATATATACAGGTAAGTCATTACCTTAAATTCCCCGACACACACTTAACACACCACACATTCAACACTTGGGTTTGAGGCATACTGCACACACACAGGGAAGGGGTGCCACCAATGCACTTCTGATGGACTACGAGGTTACAACTGATCCAAGTCCATCTACTTTCTGCTTCAATGTGAAAAGAGAATCGAAAATACCTTCACTCAATCATGGAATTGAACCCCAAACATCTTTGCTTTGAATCCAGTGTGTTAACCAATACACACCAGGTCACAAAACAAAGCCCTTTGTAATTGAATATGTAAAACTTCGGCAATAATAATAATTTTCACATACCTATCTATTTTTCCCATAATATTGCTTAAGCATCTTCTTAAAAGCAGGATAATACTTTCATCAGGGCCACTAACTAGCTACAAAAAATTTCAGCCTTGCAAACAGAAGAGTTACCAAGTAACAGAAAAATTGAAAAAAAAACGGGTAAAGATACCTTCCATAAAAGAACATTAATCACTTAAATAGTGATAAATTTGTTAGTTGTATAACCAAACTTTACCCTTCCCTCTCTCCATTCCTTCCCCATTGTGTCCTATCTTTTCACATACATACTTCCACACCTTTCCACCCAGTCACCTCACGGGAATGGCTGAATGCACTCAACTTTACGATTTGGCTTGCAACTATGCATGTATGAATGCTATTGAATGAGGATGACGCAATGGGAAAACATGGGAGGGCCATAGGATTTCCCAGTACGCGCGCGCACACACCCTATACACCTTATGTATATAGTACTTGGCTGCCTTCCTTGCTACCTACTCACCCAGCAGGCACTTAAATCAGATATATTCTTTGACTACTAATCTTAGCCCCTCTAAGCATCATGAGTGGGAGGGGCCGAGTCTAACCACAGAATAATACAATGTTAAGAAAATACCAAAAGGGTACAGCAGTAAATACCACATTGCAATTATGGAACTTATTAAAACCTTGAACTAGCAATACTATATTTAGCAACATTAAGGTAGTGTATCAAAAATATTTATGTGCGTTTCAAGTTCCCTTCATAGTACTCCTTTGTGCACAAATTAAGTGTCAGGCGAGTGTACCCACAGGTTAAATTTATTCAGGACTCCCTTGTAGAGATCACACTAAGCAGACCTCGCCTATTGTCTATTTTAAGCATAACAGGTTCTGGGCAAGGGTTCAGAGGGAATTACATAAAGTCAGGCAACACACTAGTCCTGGAGAGAGAGAGAGAGAGAGAGAGAGAGAGAGAGAGAGAGAGAGAGAGAGAGAGAGAGAGAGAGAGAGAGAGAAAGGCGGTGGCAGAGAAGTATAAAACTTAAGTGAACATAACCCATGAAAGGCCAAGATATATGCAAGTCACCACGTTCCCACAACCTGCTCACAATTACTACACCCATTCAGTCACTCCTTCCCATTGTAACCATCAGCTGAACACTACACAGATTAACAAACACATTTTCTATCTATTCTATTCTATCCTAACATGTTCTATCTATTATATTCTACCAACACATGCATCGAGGTATTCTGTAAGCTCAAAGCCATTACCAAAGGATTCAAATAGTCTACAATGTTGGCTTCCTTCAAATGATTTCAGAAACTTTGCCAGTGTTATGTGCCAACTTTCTCCATGTTACTGGTTAGGAATGGTGCGGGTGGATCAGCACAGAAACCATGTAGTGGTTTGTGGGTCAATGATAGCACATAAGCCTTAGGAAACACTAATTATGTAAGGCGGCTTATTTGTTGGTATAGTAGATAACCCTCGCCTCCATTAATCACTTCGTTCATAATCTTATTGACTCATGATCTCATGAAATATATAAATTAAACTATGGCAAATTTGGAGAAACGGACATCAAACAATTTGAAGTTCATAATAAATTTTACTGAAGTAATTTTACTTTTTCTTTTTCAGATAAATTTGCTCAGTTCATTTGAAGCACCTAGTACCTATCAACATTATCTTGAGTCCATGTTTGGTCAACCACACCTTCCACACACCACCATGTAGTGTGCAGTGTAATCTTGTGTTATAGGGAACCCATTTACAATTGAATGGCATTCTAGAACAAAATTTTTTTGCTAAAACCACCTAAGGCCTAGAGATTGTAAACATCAATTCGGGTCTTATATGCGACGATGTGTATTGATGACTTGTGCATGTAGCTACACAAATGTTTAAAACAAAGGTAACCCGTTTGAGCTTACAGAATCAGGGGCGCACAGAGTGATCAATACTTAATAATTGCATCAAGTATGTAAACATAATTCCCCTGGAATCACCTGTCATTATCGCTTTACAAACATTACTACACGCCACACCAGTATTAATGCATGTGGAGCTAACAAGTCATACACGATACCTATCTGCAATAACACGATATACTAATATAAATTTTTCGACCTTAGCTTTTATATTTATAGAATCTTACTAAACTGGAAACAAAATCAATAATATTACTGGTCCTCAGTTGTATTTTCCCCCCACAAAAGCTAGACTAATCAGATTGAGTTGCACTCCCAATGAATTTTCATTGTACACACGCAATGCAGTAATTATAGACGATAAAAATCGGTATCATGCAATGGCCTTTGTCATCAGATAATGTCAGAGTATTAACTCTGCTTAATACTTTACTTTATACACTAATATATTCATACTAGCAAAATATAGTCTATTATCAAGGTATTATATACATTTACATATATTTAAGTGTAGCTTTCTTGTCCTTCACTATAACCGAGGTCGGGAAGCCCAGTAGGTATCAGCCAGACAACTAATGAGATCACTACCTACTCGCAGTCTTACTTCCCATACACACACGGTTTGACATTTTAAAATTGCCACACCCAAATAAAAGAACAGCTATCGAGACAAAAATGGCGAATGATGCATAATAAATACACGTACAGTATCTGCAGCGTTAGTCCTTCCCCCCCAGGACAGCACACACATAACCAGACAGGCAATCAGAAAGCAGAATGAGGTTGCACCAGACTAAGCCAGCCACGGCCCACACCCTCAACTTAACATTTACCGATGCACAAACAAAGTAACAAAGCAAATACACCACCACCCACCTACAACCAACACATATACACCACTCCTAAGTAAATAAAAGTAATAATAATAATAATAACCATAACCCCATACCAACACCCTATCCCTCCACCCCTGTAGTCTAGGTGCACACGTAACACATGCACACACTACAAAGAGGCCGGCGAGACAGCAAGCCACAACCTGACGCACATTCACCCCCCGAGGAGCCCCGACGCATGACCGCTGAGTCTGGAAACACCACACTATTTACTACCATGCACAATACTTAGGTGTGTGCCGCTATAACCTCACAAACAAAGCAAGGATGGTTATATATTACCTAAAGAGCGGAAAAACTAGTCAGAATGTCCTAGATGAAACTGGATTATAGGTAGGGAGGGCAGATTACACAAGTTAGGCGTCGACGACTGGTCTAGTATTCTCATATTCTGGGTGACATTTCCACCCGTTTCTACCCGCCATCACCACCGCCTTTACGTGCAAAATCAATACAGAATATATATTAAAAAAAAACTATAATACTCTTAAGAACATACACGTGTACAAGATAACCGAGACACTAGTATTTTAGGGGATTATTTCCAGCCGTTTCAACCCGCCATCACCGCCTTCACTAGTAAAATCAATACAGAAAATAAAGGAAGTAAGCTCATAGGGACAAACACGTGTACACTAACCTACCCAAACTAAGCATACAATGACGTGTAACTACTTCACAGGATAAGGGGGAAGAAATTATCGGATTTACACACTTGAAACTATACTTAAAAGGGAATGGTCTCAGCACTGTACACCTAGCCTCCCCCTGGCGCCGGTGTTACGTCCTGCACTTCGTAACCAGCATGGAGACGGTGCATGGTGACAGACAGACAGACACACAGACAGGCAGATGGACAGAAACGGTAGTCACAGCACCATGATATTTGGGTCAGCGGGGAAAACTTTCACTCTTATCCTCACCCTCAAACCCTGCCACCAGCCCCAGCCACAACCAGGTAACAAAGGAACACAGGGCCATGCCAAGCTGCAGACAGGTGACAGACAGACAGAACATAGGTGGTAAATAAGGCCATTTTGTGCACACCCAGCCGGCAAAATGTGCTAATTCATTTTTTTTTTTTTTACTTACTTCGATGTTATTACTTTTGGCCCATAATGTGCCGTCGTGACCAGCGATAACCGCCTTCGCTACAAGTCCAGAGCCCATAAGCTGCTGGTCAACGTAATTTTGCCACGACATTTTGAAATAATATGTATAAAACGAGCCGCAACACCTCCCTCGCCACCTCTTACTGGACTACTGACTGGGAGAGGCCGGGCCGCAGCACGCCATGTCTTCCTCCGCGTCATAGTGTGTCATCACTTGCCATTCTAACATTTACTACCTAAAAACACTTAGCATTCCAGTATCCAACTGTCCACATAATTAGCGATTCCTTTTTCTAATATTATATGGAGTATTTATAAATATACATCAATGTTATACTCTGTTCACTGCAAGTTTTGTATATCGTAGTGAACCTTACTGGCAACTTATCCGCACCGGCATTCACATCCTGTTATCTGTTATCTCGGTGATTTCAACAGTCTGTTACACCTAAATAGAAAACGAGCTCACTCAAGACATAATTACACCATTTGGCTGGTTTTTGCGCTAATAGCAGGGCAGGTTAGGACTAGTTTTCTGTGCGCAGTAGAGGATGAATCATGGCTGTTACTGGGAGGGTCCGCCAACCATGTGTCAAGTGACGTCACATAGCCGGCCAGCGCGGGAAAAGATGAACATGACATACAATAACACTTTCCATGGCGATCTAAGGTTGGTGGAGCAGAGTCGAGCTTCACGCACTCATGGTCTCACTTTCCTGGGTGTGTGAGGACCATGACGTCACTGTGAGCTGCTTGGTGAAAGGTGGTGAAGATTTGTGTTTTAGTTCAGGTATGGTTTTCATTTGCCTGTTTTAATAGTTGTTACAAGACCATTCATCAGGTTTATTACATGCTATACTAAGTGGTAGTATATAGGGAATATTAATCAGCTTTATCCTTCTAAACTTCATGTATAATCTTCGTGTTTATGTATTAATTAATGACCTGTGTTATGCTGGTTCACTTGCATTTATCTTATTTTCTCATCAACAGTAATAATAAATGTGCACATCAGAGGAAGAGATAAGAGTAAAAGAAAGAGAAAGTGAGGGAATCATACTCACTCATCACAATCTTTATGTCATACAGAGTTAGTCATGTTCAACCGTCATGGGTGAATGCGAAAATGACGAACACAAACCAAACTAGCCTATGACTCAACGACTGGAAGGTGGGAGGGAGGGAGGGAGGGGAGGAAAGGAGGGGACGAAGGAGGGAGAGAGTTTGCCAGTGACATGAAAATACTGAGACGAATATAGGTGTGTGTGTGTGTGTGTGTGTGTGTGTGTGTGTGTGTGTGTGTGTGTGTGTGTGCGTTTGGATAGAAAGAAAGAAAAAAAGAGAGAAAAGAGAGAGAGAGAGAGAGAGAGAGAGAGAGAGAGAGAGAGAGAGAGAGAGAGAGAGAGAGAGAGAGAGAGAGAGAGAGAGAGAGAGAGAGAGATGTCACTGACCGTCACACTATGAGTAAGGTTAGCAATCCATAGCAATACTAATGTTTGTGGCCACCCATGATAATGATGATGATGATGATGATGATGATGATGATGATGATGATGATGATGATGATGATGATGATGATGATGATGATGATGATGATGATGATGATGATGATGATGACGATGATGATGATGATGATGATGATGATGATGATGATGATGATGATGATGATGATGATGATGATGATGGTGATGATGATGATATGATGATGATGAGGAGGAGGAAGAGAAATTGTAGAAGCAGTAGAAATAGTTAATTTGTGAGAACTCATCACCATCATCATCATCATCATCATCATCATCATCATCAGACAGTAGAAATTGGCACACTGCACTTTCTTGCACCTGAGCTGACTATTTTCGTCCTTGTGGCCTGGGGAAGCAATGGTCCAGGGGCAGGGGTTGGGGGGGGGGGGGGGCGAGGCCTACTCACTAAAATATGAACCTATTCACCGCCCTTACCCCCTCCCCCCTTCCCTCCTTTCTTCCCTCCCTTCTTACCTCCCTCCCTCCTTCCATATTTCATTCTTTCCTTACTTCATTCCTTCCTCCCTCCCTCTCTATTACTCATCCAGTCCCCTCCTCTTCTTCCTGCTCCTCCTCTTCCTCCTCCTCCTCCACCTCCTCACCTCTTCTTTGGTTGTATGTCATCTATTTAAAATTCTATTATCTATATTACCTCAGCCAAGGAAGCTATATTTCTGGTTCGTTTTGCTTGTTTGTCAGTCTGTCTGTCTGCCTGTCTGTTTGTTTTATCAGGATTACATAAAAAAAAATTGTGTGTATTTTTACGAAAAGTTTACCAACAGTGGGTGGTGGGTGTAATGACTGGTAACAAGTGATTAAATGGTTTGGGAGAGATTCGAACCGTTCTAAGCAACTGTTATTGTTTTCTTTTTTGGAGGGAGCGGAAAGAGGGTTAGATTGTTCAGCCTTGATGGAGGTTTGTAGTCTTCGAACCCTTATGTTCTGTTATGTTTTTTCAACTTTTCTTTACCTTCCCTAAGCTAAAACACCGTTCATGTATCACACTAATAACAGTATGCCTTGAATGACTCTATTTACATATTTTCTAAAGTACATTTAACTTATTGGCATCGATGGGAATACTCAAGTGAATAACACATCGAGACAGTGAAGTGTTTCAATCCATTACTCACATCACGAGAGTTACCTTTTAAAAACTCCATTATAAACACCACATTTCAAACACATTTCAAAGTATGTCTCTCCTAATATTTGAAAGAGGCTAATACTCATGTTTTCTTCCTTATTACTTTTTTCAGGATAATTGACAACAAGGCAACAGGACTAAAGGGCGAGACTGGTTTCGAGAACTGTTCTTGTGGTCGGACTGAGAGGCACAGTTAAGTAGTAGTAGTAGTAGTAGTAGTAGTAGTAGTAGTAGTAGTAGTAGTAGTAGTAGTAGTAGTAATAGTAATAATAATAATAATAATAATAGTAGTAGTAGTAGTAGTAGTAGTAGTAGTAGTAGTAGTAGTAGTAGTAGTAGTAGTAGTAGTAGTAGTAGTAGTAGTAGTAGTAGTAAAAAAGTTTGTTGTTACATTGTCTCTGTTTTCTTCTTTGTTTTTCATTCACGTCTAAACTTATACAGTTGTGTTTCTTGTTCATAACTTAAATTTTTTCCACAAATATGTCTGTAGCACTTACATAAATCTGTCAGTAACCCTAAACATATTTTTCCTAGTGATAAATAGAATAACACGACTTAATTAGTGTATGTAATAATAATAATAGTAATAATAACAATAGTAATAATAATGATGATAATGATAATAATACTATAAATAATGTTAAATGGTTTATATGAATGGCGGCCAGGGATTAAAGGTATACAAGTGAGAGAATGATTACACTAATGGTTGAAGCTTTAAAACTAATGACTAATGCTTTAATAGTGTGTGTGTGTGTGTGTGTGTGTGTGTGTGTGTGTGTGTGTGTGTGTGTGTGTGTGTGTGTGTGTGTGTGTGTGTGACTGTGTGTGTGGGTGTGTGCGTGCGTATATGGAATCCGGTTTCCCTTGCTCACTTTTCACATATATTTATTCCACTTTATTTTGCATGGATCTATTTTGAAGTATTCCTCTCCATAATATATAATGTCAGTGCCCACACAATCTCCGCCTTCCTATAAAGAATACATATAATCCCACACAAAACATAAATACCAAAACAGCCCCACAACAGCAGCACATCCTAGCACACATCCCACTCCATCTTCTAAACATTACCTCTGACACTTGCATATCCTGTCCGCTGTTCCGTCACGCCCACACTCCCGTTGAAAAGGGATAAACATCGAGGTCACATGTCTGTAATTATAACTAAGCTTGATTATTCAGTTCACCTTAATACTGTCAGGTACGTGCTGTTATGATGAAATGAGTGCTCCCACGCCCCCGTCCCTTACAACGGTGCTAAGTGTGTTAATCCGGTGTCAACACAGGATGCTGTAAATTCCTTTTGTCATCCCTGATTAACCAGATGAAACGTTTTCTTTGAGTCTTTATATTTTTAATGGATAACTAGTACATTTTATCAGGCATTCATTTGCGTTGATAAAAGTTGATCTGTTGGTGATGAAGTTTTACTTATAGGGGCTACATAGTTAATTCAATTCATAAAAAAACATGATCTAGCTAAAATGTACTGCTTCTTTTATCTATTTAAGATGTTGTTATGTCATTAAGTAAAC
>JAPQNM010000016.1:2392414-2407414 GCA_029783475.1 Metacarcinus magister
TGTTAGCTGCATTCTACTCAAGTGTGTGTGTGTGCGTGTGTGTGTGTGCGTGTGCATGTGCGTGTGCGTGTGTGGGTGCATACATACATAACAAGTGTGCGTAAGTTTAAGTTCAGGTGTGTGAAGGTGGGGACCGTGACCCTGTCCTAGATTATTGTAGTCCTCAGGAATAGTTATAGTTGGTTAGCCTTTGTTTGGATGATGTTGAACGCTATGCAGACTGGCTTCATGTGATTGTTCAGTCTATGGAATGAATTAAGTTTATGGCTGGACACTAGGAATGCAACATGAATGATACTCACTCTTTGATGGTATAAAAAGCTTGGGAGTCAGAGTTTTGTCATGTGTGCCAATCTCATCTGGCGTATAATAGAGTTTACTGTTTCAGTCCTCGCTTATTCTTAAGGAGATGATTCCATGGGTGAATAATCCGATTTGTTTGGGAAATTTCCCCTCTTACTTTGTGTGATGTGGTGGTGAGTAAATCAATGGAGCTGCATTGCATATTTATTTGCAGGATTTGTGTAGTTTATAGTGGTGGTTCAGGATACATTAATAATTATTGTGATATATATATAGTTCTGTTCATGTTGTAGATATATATATATTTGTATTGATTTTGTTAGTAGTTCCTTTGAACTCCTGTTTAGTTGTGGCATGACAGACGGGTTTCGCCTTGCTCCTGTCTGCACAATTACCTAACTGAAACCCATTGGATAGAGAAATATAAAACTATTACTTAATGGGAAGGTATAGAGAGATGGAATCTAGTACTCAATTGGTTTACCTTTAGGGAAATATATGGGTAATTCTAGACAATGGGACTGCATTACTCCTGTGAGACAGAGCCCCTGGATTGCTCTATTTGAAATGACCTAAACAGTCATTTGTAATCTGTAACCTCATGTTAGGTGAGGTTACAAAAGATTCGGTTTAGTTATAATTTCAAAGAAAGCAGTGTAAGATCTTGGTACCTAGAATTACAAATATATTTTTTTACGAGATGAGAAACTGCATTAACAACTTTCACCCAGTGAGTTTTAAGCAAGTAGTTGAACTTGTTGGGAAACCAGAGTTTATTCTCCCTGTGGACACATTAAAATGATGCTCCCAAAGCTGCCACATTATATATTAACACTTTGCATTGGAGGAAAATGAATTTATGGTTCACCTCAAACATAATTGAGTGTCAAGGGTGCCATATCGGTGGTATTGGGTGTCAGGTGTGTGTCTTGTTGAATGGAAGGCTGTCTAGAACTGCCTGGCACCAACACTGCCAGCTAGCTATCAAGGTTACTCATGGAATTTGTTCCAAGACTAGAATAGGCAGTGCCACTTGGCACCCAACTATTTAGTTGACTTTGTGTTACTTGCTGCTGTCTGGCTCACAGTTTGTAGCATAGTAATTCCAGTACATAATAATTTTTAAAGCAAGATTCTTAATTGTAAATTTTATTCCTTATCTTCAGCATCAGATCTGATGCTTATGTAAGGCTCTTGAATTGGATTTTCAACAGGAAGTTAGAATTTATAAATGTATATTCATAAGTTTTCCCATTAAAAAAAAACTGGGCATCAGTAATTGTGAAATGGGGACTTTAATCGGTTTTCTCTCCTCAACAGGGATGGGGAACCAAGGTAAAAAACTGAGGACCCCCCTATGAACCTTTCCTAGGGAAGGACTCTGGACTTAAGGAAACTGAAACTATATTTTTATTGCAATGTATATATATATACATATATATATATATATATATATATATATATATATATATATATATATATATACATATATATATATATATATATATATATATATATATATATATATATACACATACATACACTTAACAAATTTAAAATGAGCAGTAGCTACAGCTTGGAATTTTTTTTTCACTAACTTTAATTTTTCTTTTCTAGTGAACTATTCTATCATTGTTTTCTTGGACAGTAACTGTCCTTGTTTGTTTTAATAGATAACTAGAAATCAGTTAATCAGTTGAATATCTTGTTGAATTGTTAAATATGAAGTTTCTTACATATGTTAAGGAAAAATTTATATGCTATCCATAACTTGAATTCCAAAGAAAATATTAATCAATCTATTACAAATAAGTGGTAGTGTGACTAATACACCTTGTCACTCTAATCCTTGTGGTTTGCAACACTTGTGATTACTCACCTTAGCCCTTATCTTTATGGCAGGGAAGCCAGGCTAGTCACCAGTGTCTCCAGTATTCCTCGGAGAGACTCAAATATTTTCTTTGGGTTTGATATTGGTGCACAACATACTTCTAACAGGTTATTGTTAGTAAAGGCACTCGTTATTTTCCATTCTGAATTTCTCATGAATGTGAATGTTAGGATGGCTGTGTTGACTATTAGAGAAGCACGGGATAAAGAGCATTCATCATTCTTGTAGCCTTATTCTCATCATTGGCAGGTCATTGGCATTTGTATGGTATTAAAAGGGGGTAGACATGTCACTCAACACTTGCTCACACTTTATGCTCACAAGCTTCTATGTAAGAACAGATTCCACATTTTTCTTAGTGCTTGATTGCTTAACAGAACAGTGGCACTTGCATTTGATAAGTGTCTATCAAAGTTATGTAACCTTCCACTACATACCCTTCCTGGGACGCTTGAAACACATGCCACTCCGTATTCCACAGAAAGTATACTTGACCACCACCTAACACAGAGATGCAAGGATATTATAAATGATAGTTCAGTGGGGGAACATAGCAAGAATATGTACGTTGGTTCAAAATGTCTCTTTACACTGTCCTTTCCCTGCCAGACTATGTAGCAAAGTCTCTTCCGTGTGCACTACGTCAACACAGCTGGGTGCCTTGAGGATACAGAGAAGGATTCTGAGTGAGCTAACTAGCATGGATGGAGCACTGAGAGGATAGGTTAGGATTCATTGTTAGGTAGTTAGCTATTGGAGGGCTGGTTGGCTCTGTGGTCCAGTGCTCGTCTTGTAGCCTAAAGGTTGTGAGTTCAATCCTGGCTCACGGCAGCTTCTTGGTGAGAGAGTTAGCTCTCGTTAACCCTGCCAAAGCTATATTGTGTTAGCTATTTAACTTGGAGGGATTCTATTTTTATCCAGTTAATGATAGGGATATGAATAGTGTGTGTGTGTGTGGAGTAGGGTGAGGATGTTTCATTGAAGTGTTTATTGGTGGTTTTGTGTGATGTTGGGAGTGGGTGAAGGTGTACTAACATCATCTGTTTGCTTATATAGTAGGGAAGAGGAGTGGGGCTCAGGTGGAGGCGGCTCCACACCCAGCGGAGGCAATGGGGACAACAAGGACTATGATGGCCCCGCTGGCATGGATGTGGATGGCGTCATTGAATCCACATGGACTGAGGTGAGTGTTCTGGTTTTAAGTCATTTCACAAGTACTTCAGGGTTTCCAAAATGTTACCTTGAAGTACTCTTAATGATAATACAAAATAATCGTAGACGTCATTGTAAAGCTTTGACAGTTTAATTTATTTTGCATTCACTTCTAAATTAATGTCTAAGTATTGAGTAAGAAGCAATAAGGTGTGTAGAATGTTGAGTATGAAGTGAGGTGGTGGAGGGGAAAGGGTCTGTCCTTGATGATTGCAGCTGTTGTGTATTGATTTGCCTTGCCACAGCCAGCCCTGCTTTGATGCAACCTTGAGTGTACAGTTAATCCTGGCTCACGTGAAGGGACTTGGGGGAGCAGGTCACCTAGAGTAGGATTGACCTGATAGTGGTACATCTTGTGAAATGCTTGGTATATGGCAGCCATTATGTTCATTAGGTTCTACCTCTGTTAAAGAAGGAAATTAATATTCTGGTATAGTTTTTATGCATATAATTTTTTAATCAGCTTTTAAAAGTAGGTTCATGTTTACAATGGTTCCATAAAGGAAATTACTCCTTATTTAGATGATAATAGTGCTGTAATTGTTCTTGGCTTCCACATCCAGTTATCAAAATTAATATCTATTTATATACCCTACACTAAGTAACATTCAGCCAATTTTATTTAATTCTTTCTATATTCACTGCATATCCATGTTTTCCCCCAATACACATCCACCTTATCTCGTATTAGTGTTTCATTTGAGTAGTGGTTATGTGTTAGTTGTGTGGTTGGCCTAGGGAATTACTAGTATATAGGGAGCTGCAGTTCCATTGTTACCAGTTACAGATTATCTGGCTGGATGGAATGGAATGGCAAATGTTTTCTCAAATAAAGATATAGATAATAGGTTTGTGTTAGTGAACTGTGCATCAACTAATACTGCTTAACTCTTAATAGACTGAGCAGAGCAAACGATGCTATAACATTTTCTCTGCTGACAACACACTGTACTTGCATTATTTGGGTTCAGTGTTCAGGGTTAGAGTACAAATTACCTTCCTAAGAGCCATGCTACACTGTTAAAAAGTATGTTTTCTATATCCGTTGAATTACCTTTATTTAATCTTGGAACTTGTTGGTTTGAGACGTGTGAAAATATAACACACCCTTCGTCCAACATTGGGGTTGTGGATTTGCATATTGGTTTATGGTTTGAGAATGGTATGTAGTTGTAATGCGTTTCCGTCAAGGGCCATTGGCAGGGGTTGCTGTATGGTAGGGAGGCTGTGATGTAGTGATGTAGTGAAATGTGCAAGATTACATTCACCAACCCAGTGCATCCCCCAACACTGCTGTGGGGTTCCTGCTCGGTGATCTGCTGTTTTAGCATACTTACTGCTTACCATGCTTGTATGACTTACCTAGGGGTGGCAGGGCATTGGATTTCATTGTGGGGGGCATTGTGTGGTTTATGTATACCCACATTACCACTAAACACTGAAGCTGATGAGGTGGTCTAGCACAGTGGATGGTTGGGTTTTGGTAACAAACATACAGTTCATACGTTCACACATGGAGGAGGTGCAGGGCTGGACAAATTTCCATAAAGAAAAAATATATATTTAAAAGAATTACTGTGGAATCTGTGCTGTTTTTACCACCTTTTATATTTATCTTCGATTTGGATTCATTGATACAAATGATGTAATGTAATGTATGTAATGTAAGTTTGTTTGAATACTGAACCTTTGTGTTTACTACCAGGTTGCCACCAGCTTCGATGACATGAACCTGGATGAAGCTCTGTTGAGAGGCATCTACGCTTATGGTTTTGAGAAGCCATCGGCTATCCAGCAGAGGGCTATCATGCCCTGCATCCGTGGTCATGACGCCATTGCACAGGCACAGTCTGGTACTGGCAAGACCGCCACCTTCTCTGTCTCTATCCTGCAGAGAATTGACGTCAAGTCAAATGAGACGCAGGCGCTCATCCTGGCACCCACTAGGGAGCTGGCTCAGCAGGTTGGTCCAGGATTATTATAATGTTTACAGGTTATTTATTACTTTTTTATGAAGATTCTCTTGAATCTTGCTTTTTGCTTTCATGTATGTGTGTGTGTGTGTGAGCCATATCACCAGATGGAGTTAGTAATGGCATATTATGTGTATTCTTTCTGGGACTGCTTGTATATGAATACATACATGTGTGTGTTGTGGTAGTAAGTGTAATGGTGCCCACAGATCCAGAAGGTGGTGCTGGCGTTGGGTGACTACATGAACGTCAGCTGCCATGCCTGCATTGGTGGCACCAACTTGCGGGAGGACATGCGGCGCCTGGAGATGGGTGTTCAGATCATTGTCGGGACACCCGGTCGTGTGTACGACATGATCAACCGCAGAGTATTGAGTGAGTGTTCACCCGTGTGTTACTGCCTCCAGTTGGAGATACAAGGGAGGATGTTTGGTGGTCAGGGAATAGTTGTGGTGTACTTATTTTAAATCTGGTTCTGGTTTTCATTGAGTTTGGTGTTGGTGTAGGTTCCTGTCATTAATATGTGGATTGTTTAACTTAGTGAAACAAGGCCTTGTACCAAGAAAACCTCCTCCCATTACTTGTCAAGTATTGTAAAAGACACATTTTTACATTACTTTTCTTTGCTTTGTGTTTACAAGACATGTGAAGCCAAAATTCAATCACAAAACAAGCCATTTTAACCAGTCATGTATAGTTTATATTCATTCTTCATTCATGGACTAAAATGCTTTATTTGGCTATTTTTAATATATGAATCATGTTAAACTTTAACCTTGCTTGGATGTATGTGAAAATGGGAAAAATGCAGTCTTAGGCCCGTCCACACTGTGCCTTGTGCAGTGCTGCATGTTAGTGGTGGTGGTGAAAGAAGCCACGGGCCCGCTTGATCTCATGGACACGTATCAGTGCTAATCTTGAGTCAAGACGCTGCTCATTGGTGACTGGTGTCCTTTGCTCGTCCCAAGTGTGAGGCACAGTCTGGACGGTGGATGCAATCTCTGCCTTCAACACTGCCAGCTGCCTCATGCAGCGCTGCACGAGGCACAGTGTGGACAGGGCCTTAGCATTTAATTTTGATTTCCTCTTTTGATAATTTTTTCCTTGTTTTTCAGATCCCAAACATATAAAAATGTTCGTGCTAGATGAGGCCGATGAGATGTTGTCGCGAGGGTTCAAGGACCAGATCTATGATGTTTTCCGTTTCCTGCCCAGCGAGGTGCAAGTGGTGCTGCTCTCAGCTACCATGCCGGCTGATGTCATGGATGTGACCACCAAGTTCATGCGTGACCCCATTACCATCTTGGTCAAGAAGGAGGAGCTCACCCTAGAAGGTATGAGGTTGCATTACATCTGTCCACCGTCATTCACCAGTCACACTTACTGTGGAAATTGCAAGCTTTACATTGTTCCTAGAATGATATCTTAACCTACTCTTCTCAGGTGATACTTGGCATGTGTGGAAGAACTTTAATTCTTTTGCCAAAACAAATTAAATTTTAATCGCCATTCTTGATGTTAATTATTGGGATGTTTAAGTTCACAACTATTGAAACTGACAACAATATCCTCTCTCAGGTATCAAGCAGTTTTATGTGAACGTTGAGAAAGAGGACTGGAAGCTGGAGACTCTGTGTGATCTGTACGAGACTCTCACCATCACTCAGGCTGTGATCTTCTGCAACACCCGTAGGAAGGTGGACTGGCTCACCGACAAAATGCACCAAAGGGATTTCACGGTGTCTGCCATGGTAAGTCCTGCCACTACCATTACCCCCACTTGAATACCACAGGCTCTTGTTTATGCTGGTGTGATTGCATTTGTTGTACTCTGCTTGTAAAGTGACCCACAGAAGGATATAAGTGACTAGGGGTGTAAGTGTTGCCCACAAGTGGTAAATCATCATCTAATTTGAGTGGTAATTTGTTTTCTGACATGCGCTTGAGGTTGTTTCTCTTTTCCTCAAATTCTTAGATTTTTTGGCGTTAGTAAACCAGCTTTTTGGAAAATTTTCAAATGTATCGTATATAACAGTATTAGGATTTAAGTAAAAATAGGAAATCCAGAATAACTGTCAGATTGTTAATAGTGATAGATATTCATTGTATTGTGGAGGATAAGAAAAGGGCACAACATGCAGTAAACCTCACTCCTACCCTCCTACTCACCCCTTCCCTCCTACAGCACGGTGACATGGACCAGAAGGAGCGAGATGTGATTATGCGTGAGTTCCGTTCTGGTTCCTCCCGAGTGCTGATTACGACTGACTTGCTGGCCCGTGGTATTGATGTGCAGCAGGTTTCCCTGGTCATCAACTATGATCTGCCCACCAACCGGGAGAACTATATCCACAGGTGAGGCCAGCTGGAAGGAGGTGATGCAGGGAGGTAAACTATTGTGCACATGATTGATTTGTACCAGAAAGGATACTATGAGGGACTTTAAGTGCAGGGATATCAACACCTGTACACTCTGTTGCCGCCCCTTGACGGAGTGCCAAGGAACGAGTCATAGTAAATAGAGGGTACCATAAGGAAAATTTTTACCTCTTAAGTTTATTGAATTATAAATAACTCTTAACATCCTTTACCGAAAATGAGGGTGAAACAAATATTCTGAATGACTTTCTTTACAGCTGCCCTTTTTCTGCATCAAGATAGATATATAAACATTAGGCAATGTTTTTAACCAGTCGTTCTCTTCTAATATCATAATTTCAGTGAAAACTACTGGAGAAAGGTTGCATATATTCTATTGCTTGTGTATGTATGTTGTGTGATAAATTGCTGGAGTGAAGTGAGTGCTTGCATGCTTTTGAAAGATGGTCATTGATGAAATACGGGTATGCATAACGTGTAAGGAAAAATAGTTTTTATGAAAGGATGTATTTCAAAATGACTTGCATTGGACTAGTGTTTTGATATGATGCAGGATAAGCTTGTTCATTGTTGTTTATCATTCATTCATGAGATTGGGAGAGTGCATTTTTCTGCAGTGTAATTTTGGCAAACCAGAGAAATGTTGTAGTTTATCATCTATTTCTTAGATTCCAGAAAAGGTTAAAGAATAGGAAAACATCTTGACTCCCTCCTTATACTGTTAAGTGGGAAGGTAATGAAATAAAATATAATAAATGTGCACGATTTTCAGGATTGGCCGAGGTGGTCGTTTTGGCCGCAAGGGCGTTGCCATCAACTTTGTGACCTCTGAAGACACTAGAATTCTCCAGGACATTGAGGAACACTACCGGACCTCCATTGAAGAGATGCCCATGAATGTGGCTGATTTGATTTAATCTAGGTGAGACAGTGGCAACAATAAGGCCTCGGTTGTTGTTGCTTTGACCTACACTCTTTTGTCAGTTGGTTGTGCACGCACCTGCCTGCTGCTGTTGCCCAATCGAAAGCTGGCCTATCTTGATCTAACCCCCTGAGAGCTTGGACACAGTCTTGCTGCCCCGAACCAAGAGCTGTGCCTGAGCCCGAGTCTGAGCTGTGTGTCTCCTGGGATCCGAAAGTTGGCTTGGAGTCGAGCGAGTGTTCCAGGTGGACACCTTTATATTTGCCTGTGTATTTAATTATATCCAGGTGTTTTCATGGTTTCCAGTAGTAATTAGCTTTAGACCTAAGAAATATTAAGGGGAATTACCCTGTTATTTTACTTTTAAAGATATTTATACATAATTGCAAAGGCCAAGAGAAAAAGGGAGTAGACAGAACCGCCCCTCAAAGCGGCGGCGCCCTGTCCCCCTTTGTATCAGCCTCCTCCTTTCCTCTTCCTTCTTCCTCTTCCCTTAGCTTCCTTGACAGCACTCCTCTGCTGCTGGCCTTGCCCATGCCTCTTTTTATACTCCTAACCTTTTACCTTCTTCTCCAAGGTGTTGTCACAAGAATGGGAAGTAAGTGCAGTTTTAATCCCAACTTTAAAAGTAAAGCAAAAACTAAGATTCAGTTCTTTAGAAGCCTTGTATCGTTATGTTCTATATGTCTGATGTGCTTAAGAAAGATAGTTTTAGGTGTATGGCATGGTTATTATATTCAAAAAAGGCGTCGTCGGAAATCACTGTCTATAATGTATGAGAAGCTTTGGTGTATTTATTAATAAAACCCGTAAACACCACACCACTATGCTTTCATTGGTTCATCTCTTCTGTTTATGGTGACCGTGTCCCGTGTGATCTAATGCAGTCTCTGTATTTCCAGATCATGACAGCTGTGATGCAAGGGTCAATAAAGCGCCAAGTCATCGTACCTATGGAATTATCTATCCCCCTTACATATATCTATCTCTGCTGTGACAGGTGGCTGATGTGGCATGGTGGAGCTGTACTATTTTAGTAGAGCACTGGAATAGAGAAAGTGCTGGAGTGTGCTGTTTCTGTTTTTATTTTTATTTTTTGTAGGTGTAGAAACCCAGGGTATAACACTAATTAACCTGGTGTCCATGGCTACACCTGGTGAAGCTATGGGGTAGATACAGGTTGGAGTATTGGTTTGGTTGAGATTGGTGAAAAGTGTTCCTTTAGTACGAGGGACCGAGTCATGTTAAGGAGAACTCTATTATGATTTGCAAGGTTTAGCAAGTGATGGTTTGGAAGATGCTGTAGAGGTATGTATGGTTCTAGATTCCTTTGGGTTGAAGGAAGGAGAGGTTTGAGAGGATGGCAATCATGGAAGGTGAAATAAGAGAAAGCTTTACAAGGTGGATCAAGTTCTTAACCCCTAGAGTGTATGATGGAAAAGGACGGTAAGCATGGAAGGAAGATGACGACCGTGATGGAATAATTGTACCGAAGATCTCTCTTAAATACAAGTGAGATGGGTGTGGAATGAGAGTCAAGGATACAAACAGTAAAGGCGAGTTATCTGAGAAAAGCCTGTGATGGGAGTAGTGTATATTGTAAATGAGTATAACATGGTATGGGAAGTAGAGGTGAAGGAATGGAATGTGGAGTAATTAAGATGGTCAAATGCAGCACCTATAGATGGTTTGGTCACAGAAAGAATGCCATAGATTGAAATGACAGTACATGACCAAGGGAAAGGTAGAAGCAGTGGATTCTGGATGCAAGAGAACAACCACCAGTGAAAGAGGATAAGAGTGCCAGAGTAGTACATGAAATAAAGGGGATGAGCTTGAGAGGGCATATAAGGTTATGAATAAATTTAAATTCAAGCTGTGACCATACCCTAAGGAGCTCTTAGGAACAGTTTTCAGGTAGATAGAAAGATAGTAGTAGTTTCAAAAATTTATTGATATTTCCGTAAAGCAGTTTAAGATTATTTTTTTCTTTATTGAGTATAACTTGGCAGTTGCTATGTTTAGTTACTTTGTCAATGGTGAAATACAATCTGGCTTACCTTGCAGTTTGTTTCTGCTTCCTGTGATCAATTAGTTTCCTTTTAAGTTGTGAGGTGAAGTTGAGCTAGTTTTTATGGGTCATGGATGACATGAAGGAGTAGATTTCTAATTTTTTGTAATAGTTTTTTTTATTGTTTGAGTTTTCTCTGTTGGATTATGATTGGTAAAATGTCATACAGTACCCTATATTATGTTCAATGTTGTGACGAAGCAGAAAGTGAAGCCTGCTGAGTCATTTAGTTGGGCACTAGCACATGCTTGGTAAGACTGGGTTACTAAGAATATACTAGTTTTTACTATTGAAGGGTTTAGTGGGGTCCTGCAGGGTTATGTCGAAACAGGGTTGACCTTGGCTATTCAAACCACCACCCTAGTAGGATGTTAGGTCTTGAGGGTTGAGTCCTGACCTATAATGGGGTACGATATGGGTGAGAAAACTGATAAAACAATATGATGGGGAAACAAATATGCATTGTGCTGAGACCTGGGTTTGTGCCTTAGCTGAACACTATGCCGTTTCCTGTTCAGTGGCTACAGTGAACTGGAAGGGCAGATGTGGGCCTGTAATAAGTATTCTTCATGCTGACAGTTGCCTCTGAGTATGTAGGTGGTTTATATAACACCCTGGTAATCAAGTAAATAGACATGCTGGGTGACCATGACCCCCAAAACCACTCACCCAGCTTACCCAAACTGCTCGTTTCAGTTTAGGTAGTTGCTGCAAACAACATTGCCCTGTCGTCCGAAGATAATCTGAGCCATCAGGTGAAGGATACTGCCTGATGAGTCTTGTACTTCAGATTGAACACACACACACAAACATACAACAGCTCGTTTAAAATAAGTTATCACCTAAGCTATTAATATAAATTTTAAGTATACTGGTGTTACTAAACTTTCATAATGTCTTCTAGGATTCAGATCAACATTATAGTTTCTAACGAATAAATAGATTGGTGGTGAAATATATATTGTATGTGTGAAGTGGCAAGCTGTCCTGTCTGCTACCCCTCCTCTCCCCTCCTCCAAGCAGTTACCAAGTGGGTTGTGGGGGTAGGGAGTCAGCTGCTTCACTCACTCACTCACTCGCTCATTACGTGTTGTTTAGACGTTCAAAGCACCAGGCAGCCGTCTCATACCAACCTTTCAGCCTTCCTCTGCCTTACTTCACGAGTCAGTAGTAATAGGATTTGCCGTTTTGGCGTATTGATAATTATCAACTCTGGTTATATTTGGTGATTAAAACCGTAACTATAATGAGACGAATGGCTTGGTAAGGAAAAGGTGATCGCTCTCTAGCATATTCGGTTCAGGCTAGCAAACATGACTGACAGTGTTGCTATATAACTAATAATTATTAAAACATCGTAAAGCAAGGAATTATTACATAACCTGTTGTACTACATGCATTCATAACAGCGTGGCGTTAAAAAAAATATTAATAAAAGTTAGATTACATTATTAATTTCAAGGAATAACATAACCTAACAATCACTATCTGGCAAGACCTAGTATTACACCCTTGCCTAGCTAGTCTTGAGGTCTCGACAGAAGCCACGGGGCATCGGGGAGGGTAGAGAAGCCAGTGTGGTTATACTTCCATCCATCGAAACACTGCATGCAAACCACAGCCACACCACACCTCACCTCACCTCGCCCATCCATCGCGCGTTCATGTATATTTTGTAGTGTTAATACCGTGTGTTAAGAAGAGGATTACCGCCTATTACCTGTTACCAATTACCTGTTACCAGCGCTGCTATGTAAGTGTTAATACATAGTTACAATGTTAGTTATCTATACCTGTCTTCCTTCCTTCCTTCCTTCCTTCCTCCTTCTATCAACTTTATGAATGTAGACTAGATGCTAAGTACTCTATATTAAACAAGCGTGATGGAAGGGGTGAGGAGAGGGTAACAGTTTGGTAATAAATAGACATGCTGGGTGACCATAACCCTAAAAACTATTCACCCAGCATACCCAAACTGCTCGTTTCAGAGAGAAAGAGAGGTAGGAGGTAGAAAGGGAGATAGGAGGTAGTAAGAGAGGTAAGAGGTAGAAAGGGAGGTAGGAGGTAGGTCACGGTGTCTCCTGTGGAAGGTAAGTATGAATATGTGCGACCAGTATTAAGCGAGGTACAGGTACAGTGTAAGATTTGCAGCCTCCTTTCTTCCTCTTCTTGTGGCTGGTTAGGCTTCACGATAACATTTAATTTTATTCTAATGTATAACTTGCTTTACCAATCGTTGTTGTTAGGTGTATTTATGGTTTGAGTATTGGAACCGCCATTAAAAGAGAAGATTTGGCTTGTGATCCGTGCGTGGCTAGGCTAGTGTGGCGCAGCTTTAGTACTTCCCTCCTACCGTTCCAACGACATGGTTAATTAATTCACATTTGTCTTACCACTGAGCTGTATTTTGTGTTTCATTTATACACTCATTTGCTTAAAAATGTGTTTATTTGTTTATTTACTATTTAAAAAAAA
Organism: Metacarcinus magister; assembly: GCA_029783475.1. NCBI lineage: Eukaryota > Metazoa > Arthropoda > Malacostraca > Decapoda > Cancridae > Metacarcinus > Metacarcinus magister. The sequence continues at coordinate 2,405,641 of JAPQNM010000016.1, forward strand.
ATCTTATACCGCACACCACCATGAGCGCTTGGTTGTGCTTCGTGCTTCCTGTTTCCTATCATGGCAATGATCGATGCTTGTACTTTATCTTTCTATCTTTTTTTTATATAATGATCTGTTTTCATAATAAGTCTTCATTCATGTGGTGCGACAGGGTATATTTTTGTCCTCAAATGCTGCAGTCTGGTATACAGTTGCGTTGATAGAAAGCGAGTTGCTTATACTACAGAGAACGTAGCACTTTCAAAGGGTGCCAATGATGCAAATGAAAAGGGTAACAAAAAGAATTGATACGTGAATATACCCGTGTCCTCATCAGCCTTACTGTGCAGGGACAACCATGATCCAAGTAGTATTGGATCATTGGTACTAGCAGGGGCGTGCGTAAGTACGGGAAAAAAGCTCCTATGGCAAACACTGAAATTGTGCCCCTGTCTAAACATGTGGCACCCATTTTTTAGATAACTGTATCATGATATAATATCAAAAATACAAGTCAAGCTCGTTAATTGTATGATTAACAAATTTTGGCACAACATGAAAGTTACATGAATATATATCTATATATATATATATATATATATATATATATATATATATATATATATATATCTATATCTATCTATATCTATCTATCTATCTATCTATATATATATATATATATATATATATATATATATATATATATATTCATTTGTACTTTTTTTCTTTTCTTTTTCCTTACTCAGCAGAGCAGGATCACAGTCAGTAATGATTCACGGAAACTCAAATACGAAACTATTAGTGTTAACTTGCTGAATGACTTCTCAAAGCTGAGGATGAAAAGTGCATTGCTAAGATTAGGGAAGACTTTCTCATCTCCATATTGAGGTATAAACTTGAGAATCTCTTCAGGTCTTGATGTTTTCATACTATCTCGATTTGATAGCAACATTCTGCAATCCAAAATTTCATAGAGCTGATGCCTATTAATTCGACAAATTTTCGCACTTTTTTTTCTATAAGTCGTTACTGTCGTCGCTGTAATACAGTCTCGACACCAAAAAGAAACCCAAACTTGGCGTCAGTGATGTACAAACAATTAATTTAACTTTTCGTTCAAATGCCACATATATCACCAAATCAAAGCAAGTTTTATGCCTAAAGGCTTAATGAGCCGCATGGTACGGCAAAAGCCTGGTGTGGTGGTATGTAAGTAGATTTTCCGAGTAGCTTATCGTACATTCATGTTTGAAAACTTGAAAACATAAGCTTTTCTTACGCTGTTCTTCACTCATGACACTTTGTCCTGACGAGAATTTCACATCAATGATCATCGAGGGGCACGTTGGTCATCTGTTCTCCTCGTCCATATTGTTATCCTGACCGGTATGTGACATCAGTGCCAGTCCTATGAGATCGTCGGCCCTCTGTCCCCGTCGAGCCTATTCATGCATTTGGGAATCACGTGCTGCTTCATACTGTAACGGCACCACCACAAACAGGTGCACTGGTAACACTACAGTAAACACCAACAACATAATCTGTATTCGCAGCCGAACGCAGATTCGACACCTTCGATGCAGTACTTTGGTTTCCTTCTTGTGAGTTCCTGTTCGTTACCACTTCCGTACGATGTGTTCAGAGAAGTCAATCTCTTTAGTGTGTCGGTATGTTGGCTATGAGACACCCTCCACCAAGCCCTTAACACCCAATATTAGACTTGACTGTTTTTACCAAAACTCGTCTAATTCGCTTGAATCTAATCTCGGGACCCTGAGAGCGGCAACAGAGT
>JAPQNM010000016.1:2429914-2431465 GCA_029783475.1 Metacarcinus magister
CCCACCCCCCCCCCCCCCCCCCCTCACGCATCTCTCGCGTCAGGGATTCACCTCTCTCTCTCCCTCTCTTCGTCACGTCTCTCGTCGCTCTACGCCCGATCATTCTCTCTCATTCTCGGAGCCCTCACACTCCGCCTCTCTCTGAGCTCGCTCTCTCCATATCTCTAAATCCGCTTCTCTCTACTCATCTCTCTCTCGTAGTCCTCTCTCTCTAACTCGACTCTCTTCTCGTCCAATCGTCAATCTCTCTCGACGTCCTCTCTCTCTGATCTCTCGGTCTCTCTCTCCTCTCTCCACGTCTCTCCCTCATCTCTAACAACTCTCGTCCATCTCCCTTTCTCTCTCTCTTCTCATCACTTTGTTCCGCACCCTCCGTTCACTTCCCTCGTTGCATCTCTTCTTGCTCTTCCTCCTCTTCCTTGTCTCTCGACGTTCTCCTATTTTTATTTTCTGCTTTCACTCTCTAAACCTCTTTCTGACCTCTCTCTCTACGTCGGTATTCCACTCATCACATCCACTATCACTATCCTTCACTCATCCTCTCCTCCTACTCCTCCCTCCTGCTTCCTCCTGTCCTCTCCTCTTCCTCCTCCAGCCTCTTCCAGTATAGTTCTGTATTTATTCGAGTAACCAAACAGCCTCGTAAGAGCTAGATTAGTTTGTCATTGTTTTCTTTTTTCCATTGTATATTCTTAAGTATTTTCCTTCTCCTCCTCTTCCTCCTCCTCCTCATACTCCTCCATCCTCCTCTCCTCCTCACTCCTCCTCCTCCTCCTCTCCTCTCCTCCTCCTATTCCTCACTGTCCACTCACTCTTCACTCCTCACAGGCATTCGATAGGCTGGTCCCTGAGTTATTGATCCTTGCTCCTCCTCCTCCTCCTCTTCTTCCTCCTCCTTCTCCTCCTCCTCCTCCTCCTCTTCCTCCTCTTCCTCCTCCTTTTCCTCTTCCTCCTTCTCTTCCTGGTTCTTGTCCTCACTTATCCCCACACACGCAGCACACCACACACACCACACACAACACACACACACACCACAACACACACACCACACACCACACCACACACCCCACACACACACACACCACCCACACACACACACACACCCCACACACACACACACACCCACACACCACACCCACACACACACACACACACACCACACCACACCCACACACACCCACACACACACACACACACACACACACCCACACACACACACGTATATAGACAGATGTGCAGATTCACAGACAAACGGAAAGTGACAAGAAAAAAAATTCCATAAAACAAACAGACTGACAGACAGAGAGATAAACAAACCCAACTCGGCGTCCATACAGCTTAACAGACAGACAGACAGACAGACAGACAGACAGACAGACAGACAGACAGACAGACAGGCAGATAGACAGGCAGACAGTCAGACGTAAATAAACACATGAAATGACGAAATTCTAAACAGACAGCATAATGAGACAAATAAACTTGTACTGGCAAAGTTCCCGAGAGAGAGAGAGAGAGAGAGAGAGAGAGAGAGAGAGAGAAGAGAGAGAG
>JAPQNM010000016.1:2436565-2439065 GCA_029783475.1 Metacarcinus magister
GTGTGTGTGTGTGTGTGTGTGTGTGTGTGTATGTATGTTTTGTTCTTCTATATTTACTAGAGCAGCTATATATGTATACAAAAAAAGGAAAAGCTCGTATGTATTTGATTATGCAACTATTCCAAACCATTGTGGTAGTCTGTGTAAGGCAACCAATAGGATGCCTCCGATAGGCGACTGTTTTGAAGTGCGTCAAGTGATGACCCTCAACACTACAACAATAAAACAAACTGCCATTCAATTCATGCAAATAAAAAAAAAAGTTGTGTCAATATTAGGTATAACATTTTCTTTGGAGCCTTTTTGTGATCAGTGTTTTCAAAAGTGTCATTGTGATGTGTTGATAGTGTAGTATATATATTTTGATAACTTATATTATGATGCCGTTACGTTACCATTATTGTTATATCCGCCAGAGATTAATTAACGAGTGTGCTGCCTATGAAGATATGTAAAAGGTTAGTGCAGTAGGGTACAAAGGCTAATGGTTCAGAAAAAAAAGAGTAACGTTTATATGTATACACACATATATATATATATATATATATATATATATATATATATATATATATATATGTATATATATATATATATATATATATATATATATATATACATATATATATATATATATATATATATATATATATATATGTATATATATAAATATATATATATAAATATATATATATATATATATATATATATATATATATATATATATATATATATATACATATATATATATATATATATATATATATATATATATATATATATATATACATATATATATATATATATATATATATATATATATATATATATATATATATACATATACACACACTATTCTTTTTATGGGAATTTATTAAGGAAGAGTTTCTTTATAGATCCATATGAGTTAAGGATTGCCAGAAATAGGTTCTAGTGCAGAGTTTGTTTCACGGAGGACGTATTAAGTGTATCCCTTTAGAAAATGTCACAGAATCAAATAGTTTACAGTCTCACCAGTTCTTTTGTAATGTAATGTCACTGAGGTAATGATCTAAGCATTGACTGGTCGCTGCACAGGTACTTACTAACGAGGTGACATTAATGGGGGATGTCAATGGGATGAAGGGAATGTTGAGTACTATAATACAGGGATGGTGTAGTGCCATGTAGACAGCATACAAGTACTAACTAATCCTGCTCTCCTATACACAGTGGGGACTAAACTCATGTACCATACATGTGCTGCTTGAGTTGGCACGTGTTCTTTCCTTGAAGCAGCACACTACACACAAAGATTGTAGCTCTGTACTGCACTCAGCGGCATAGATCACTGATAAGGTAGTGGTGGGAAAGTCATACATATCTCTCTCTTGTGGTTATCAGTCACGATCTCTCAATGATGTTGAGAGAAGTGATAGTGAACTTAAGTATTAGAGTTAATCTGTGTTCATTACGCTAAGGCAGAGTTTGAGGCTTGGTTCATTTCATGGTACAGGCATAAACATTGATCCCAGATGCAGAACTTTCCTGTATGGAGACCAACACGTCTTAGAGTAACATAGAATCCATTCAGTGATTACTGATAACCGTTTTTCCCCATCCATAACTGTGTAGGTTCTTCAGGTAGCTCTCAAACATGGCTTAAATATATATTTATATATATTTTTTGAAGAATACAAAAAAGTTCTGTGTCCGGGAGCATCCGAGCATTAGATATCAGACAACATCATCCATATATGTACACATCCTTGAACCTCTTACACACGCTTCTACACGGCAGGTGTGTCCTTATGCCCCTGCTGGACTCACGTGCCATGCTATAGAGCTTTATGTGTACGTAGTCCTTTTGAACAGCACTAGTATCTGTTCTCCCACTAGAATTATAAGCTTAACACCTGATTCTAAAACATCTGCTGCAAGTCAAGTATTAAAACCTTATACAAGCAAGCATACTGTAGGAGTGTAGCTTTAGAGTATAGGAAGGTGTTTTGAACCTTCATCGGCCACTGAAGATTCTGGCAGGAGCATAGGGTGTTCACCTCCCACGCAGATCATCATCAACTTTCTCTGTATGGCAGCTATGAGAGGGGGAGGTGCAGGCTTGATTACAGGTGTCACTGCCGGAGGGAATTAGGTGGCCAGACAGGTCAAGGGGATCACTGTTGTCTGTGTCATCAGGCCTCCCATCTCTTCGTGTGTGTGTGTGTGTGTGTGTGTGTGTGTGTGTGTGTGTGTGTGTGTGTGTGTGTGTGTGTGTGTGTGTGTGTGTGAAGTTAACTTTGTATGTATGCATGTATATATATATATATATATATATATATATATATATATATATATATATATATATATATATATATACATACACATATATAATCAAGTGTAGTTGTGTGCAGGGTCGAACACAATGTAAGGCTATAAATTATATTTATTTTTTCTGTATTTCGACGCCCCTGCATATAATGTATGATAAACATTGGTAGTTTTAGTGCATAGCTGTGTAGGA
>JAPQNM010000016.1:2446565-2451565 GCA_029783475.1 Metacarcinus magister
ATTATGATGTTATAGTGAACTAATGCTTTAAATTTTTATCACTGAGCAAACTTGTATGTCTCACTTTTTCACTTTGAACCATTATGATCTGCAACAAATTCTTATAAACATTCAAAGTATGACCATAGACACACATGGTAATATTTTAGGTGTTGCCGAAGTTTAACTTTGTTAGTTTGACTGTGGCTTCCCTTATTGTTCTAGTTTACCTCTATATACTCATAACCCTAACCCTAATATTTCTTACCTTCATTATGAAATAACACTTCCAGTAGAAAGCAATGATTAATTAACCTAACATTGTGTGATATAAGTATGGTGAGAGAGAATTACATAGAAGTACATAGAAACCCAGACCGCACAGACCCTAGTGTTCAAACCAGATGGTCTGCCTTAACCTACAGTAAAAAATATCTGAAAGAGAATGAACAAGATAAACTTGGTAAAAATTACACGCAGTCAGATGTAAATTCAGTCTAATAGCCAGTAGGATGCTAGGTCCTGTTGCCCCATCCGAGATCTTGTTGGAGGTGATGGTGGTCAAGTTTGTTTTTAAAGAAATTTATTATTGTATCCCTCTGCACCATGCAAAGCTGGAGTTCATTCCACTCCTTGATGACATCATTAGTAAAGAACAAATGATTGCCGTCTAGTTGAATCTATCTACATTTAAAAAATTTTTTTATGTATTTACTATTGTTCATGATGAGTCATCAATTTGAAACATCATATTGATGTCAATATTCGTAAATCCTTTAGGCATTTTAAAACGCTATAAGTTCTCCTCAGGGACATTGTTTCTCGAGGGAGAACAGGTAACGTTGTGTCAGCCTCTCTTCATCATGTTTTTTATGTAAGTAGCCTTGGGTAAGGTCCATTTGATTCTGTTTTGTTTTCCCCGTACAAATTTAACTGAATCACAGATTCATCATCAGTGGGTTAGGAACATAACCAATGTGGTTGGCAGGAAATCACTGTATATACAGAAGATTTGAGAAAAGTTGAAGAATGGGATAATGTATTAAAATGTGAATATCTGTTTCAGAAACTACATATAATATGTAAAACAAAGTTTTTGAATTCTTTGTGTATAACATTGATGAAAAAAAATCTCTATTATCAGTAACAATGTTAAGGTAGGAAAGAAGTTTGTGTAAGTAGTGTTTGTTTGTACTGTTGTTCCATTGTGATTGTATCATTGCAGTTGAAAAAGGCAGACTTCAACCACTATGACTACATTTTTGGGATGGACCATGAAAACATTACTGACATAAAAGACATGTCTCCCAAGACATACAATGCCCGCATAGAGCTTTTTGGCTCTTATGACCCACAAAAAGAGCTGCTCATACGTGATCCTTATTATGTAAGTATTTTGCATGACGTATAAATGTGTTTATTCATTCAAAAAGTGTTAACTTAATACTTATTGTATTGTACGTACATAGTTTAAATACCATTAACATGCTGGCATGAGGACAGTACGGATACATGTATTCTATTCTATTCTCTGATGCCTCATTTCCTCTGGTAACACCTGCCAGGGGGATGACCATGGCAGAAGAGCCTCCACTTCTCCCTATCCATGCACTCCCTCCTTGCTTGTTCAATCCCTCCTCATCTATCAGCAACTCTTTCATGTATGTACTTCTTTACTCTATTCTTCCACATTATGAATGGCCTTCCTCTCCTCTAAGGACACTCAATGACTTGTTTTGTCAGGATGATGGTGATGCTGGGTTTGAGAAGTGTTATGAGCAGTGTCAGAGGTGCAGCAATGGCTTCCTCGATGCCCTCATGAAGTGAGAAGAACAAGACTGCTGTGGATGGACATTGAGGGCTTAGGTAATATTCAACTTCTTTTTATTGTCCTTTGTATATCTAGGATGCTGTAGTGCTTACTGTATCATTAACTTAACTGCCAACAATTGTGTATATTAGAAATTCTACTTTGAATTTATAGATAAGAGCTGGCATATAATGCTGGCATAATATAAGTAGATGAGACGTGGGTATGGAATGTAAAACAAGGGTATCATGGATCCAAGCAGTTGAAATGAGTCACCCGAGAAATGCCTGTGGAGTGAGAGGAATGAATAGTAAAAGTAATGAGACTCTATAACAAATTGGTTATGTCAAGTAAAGGTGAAGGAATGAAATGTGGAATGGTTGAGGTGGTGAAGCACAACACCCTAGAATGGTTTAGCCTCAAAACAAAATGCAATTCAGAAATCAATTATCACATCATCTCTGGTTTATTTAATGCCACAAAGAAAGGAAACAACAAGCTTGAAACAAAGAACAGAGAATAGTCAGAAAGTAAAATTTGTTGTAGACTGTATCTGGATGATACCATTCACTAAACTTGACAGTATTAACCCCTAGGATCCGGGTGATGGATATATTCGTCGGGACGTAGAGTCTGGGTGACGGATATATCCGTCAGGACGTAGAGTCCGGGTGACGGATATATCCGTCATAGCTACTTTTTTAGCTAAATAGGGCTACCTCGAGCAGATTTCACTATGCAGCGGGGTAGTGCGTGCTATCATACCCACATTCCGCTCACCTTTCAGTTCCTGCTTGACCCTAGCAATGGCTGGTTCATGTGAACATGATCTGCGTGCGTCACAACCCCTGGCCGCCACCAGCCAGCCCAGTGCACCACCCCTAACTTTGACACCACACTCCAGCCCTCAGCGCTCACGACGTCCTCCTCAACATAACCCGGGTTCTCGCTGTAACAGAGGTTCCAAGCATTTTGTAATATGGTCATATATCGAGAGGTGGCGGATACAAAGCCACAGCCGCTCTGCGGCCACGAACAATCTCCTATCAGCACGCCCAGACAGTCTCCTTTAACTCGTCATATCTCTATAACTACACATCGTAGAGACATGGGGATGATACCACTAGAAAGAAGAGTTGAAGGCAATTAATAAACAATTTCTATGTCAGTACAATATATAGGTTGAGAGTGAGGGCAGTGTGAAAACAGTCGAAATCGAGCAAAATCAGTGTTTAGAAAATGAAGTGCTAGGTACAATGTGCCTGAACTGGAGGGGTTAAGAAGGTTCTACCTCTTGTGTCCTCATTACTGTTATATAAAATGCATTTGCTTGTAGTGGTAGGAAAATGTACCTTGTAGAATGCAAAGAAGTTCTTGATATATGCAAATACTTTATGAAAATTTATGCTCCGAAAGCTGTCAGAAAACCTTTCATATTTTTATTTAAAATTTTAAAAAGTTAACAAACCTCGTGAAATATGATTTTCTTATAATCTTTAAGCTGAAGGATTGGAAGTTAGGAAAAGATCAAGAATGTTGGGCGTGTCTCCAAGGCAGTAAGGGATACCGGTAGGGAACTGCACCAGCTGCTCTAGGTCATGAAAGATAGCAAAGTTGAAGGTTTGTTCACCAAGTTGGTCAAAAAAATGAGGATGAAAGCCAGAGTTGGTGGTGAACATTGAAATCCCCTAAAATGGAGATCTCAGCATAAGGAAAAGGAGATCGGATGTACTCCACTTTGGAAGTTATATAGTCAAAGAATTTTACATAGTCAGAGGAATTTGGTGAGAGATATACAGCACATATGTATTTAGTTATTGAGTGACTTCGAAGTCTTAGCCAGATGGTAGAAAATTCTGAAGATTCAAGATTGTGGGCGCAAGAGTAAGTACTGTCGTTATGCACAGCCAGCTTTGGATTGAAAATGAGAATAGAGAAAGTCGGAGGGAACAGAAGGGAACAGTGGTTAGGTATAAACCTCTAAGGGGTCAGAGAAAAGTAAATGCATTGTGGACAGATGAGATAAAGGAGGCTATAGAAAAGAGGATAGCATATTAGGAAATGCAGCAAAGGAATATAGAAGAAGAAATAAGAGTGAGAAGGAGAACTGAGCACAAGTTGTCGAAAAGGAAGATATAGGAGTTAGTGAAAGAGAATAATAGGAATATGGATGAAGAATTTGGTGTAAATCTGAGTAAGAAGTTTATTGAAAATAAAAAGTTGTTTTGCAAGGAAGTTAAGAAAAAGAGATGAGGAGTAGGGTTACTAAAGACTACAAATTATTGCATTCTTTCTATGATTATATATCTAATTTCATCATAAAGAATTGTATAATTTTTTTCGCTTTGCTTTTGGTTTTTGTATACTATGCTGAGGATATATTTTTAATTTTCTATTAATCTCATTTTTTCAGATTATAAGACACATCCTCCATTTTTATGTTGACAGCATTTTGTGAATACATTATAGCTATTTACTAACATATATGTAATTTAAAATTGTGTGTATTGATCCTATTTTCAGTTATTATAACATAGTCAAAGACTTTAAAGCAGTAGATATATTAAAGCAGTGTATATATATATATATAATATTATAATAATATATATATATAATAATATATATATATAATATATATAATTAAAAAATGAAGAAAAAAAACTAAATGCAGGATTGGAATGGGATATAGTTTAAAAAAAAGAAGAAATGATTTATGAAATTTCAGCTCAACTCTTCTTTATATATGATGGGTATCTATCTCATGAAAAATACTTATCTACTATGCCAAAAACAAAAACAATCATCATAAAAAATAAAAAAGTAATTCAAAACAATGATATGTATTTTCATTGGTAATTACATAAGGAATGTCTGATATTTTTTTCAGCTATATTGGTGAAGTGTAAAATCTACCATATTGATTTATGTTTATAAAAAAAAAACTAAATTAATTTCATTTTAAAAATAAGTTTCAAATGAAATGACCTGAAACTTTTGTTAAAGTATTACATTATTATTATAAACAGTAAAGTGTAAAAAGATCAAAATCCATTGACAAATGAAAAGTTATGATCCCAAGTAGAAAATAATAACGAAAATACACCATAGAATCGCGGTGGTTGAGATTAATTTTACAAATCCACGAGAGCTTGTAAGATTGTTAAATGTGTTGTAAGGCTTAGTTATGTACTGCTTTGAGCTTTAAGAGCCA
>JAPQNM010000016.1:2459065-2484495 GCA_029783475.1 Metacarcinus magister
GATACATACATAAAGACATACCTTAGTGTAAAAATAAATAAATTGAATGTAAATAATAAAGAAAATAAAGAAAAGAATAAAGAAAAAAAATTAATTATGCAATCATCTGATCAGCAGATGCGGGCGACGTAGGCGGTGAGGCGGATGTCGAGGATGAGGCGGGCGATTCAAAACCTGAAGTTGATTGCTCTGTTGAAGTGGATGGTCCAGCTGATGTTGATGGGTTGGCATGTTTGAAGAACGTCAAGATCGTGGACTGTTTGGCACAAGGTTTCACTGTGTTTGTAATGGTGGCGCGGGAATGACTAGTTGTCGGAGTTGGCTGCATGTAGCGTAGCGGCGTGGTGGCGCTGCATGCGCCACCACGCCGATTTGGCCACGCCCAACTCGCCACGCCGATTTTGGCGCCTTTTTTTTAATATCGTAACTGCGAATCAAGTATCGTAAATCGAAAAAAGGGTACTAATTGGCTAGTATCGTATCTGCGAATTTAACGTAAACCAAACTATCGTATAGCAAGGACTTCCTGTGTATATATATATATATATATATATATATATATATATATATATATATTTCTCCCAACTTCATCATTGCCACTCACCAAAGGTCACAATGATCTCCTCAGAGTGAATGTTAGGAAATTTTTTTCTGTTTTCATCATAGTAGGATCTGAAGTGAGGATTTGGGTCCACTACCACCAGCCGTGTTCCGTCTGGGTAGTAGGCAAAGTTGGTCCCTGAAGAAGAGATGCAGATGAATTGAACATGCTTTTTATACAACTAATAAAAGGGATTTATCTAGGTTGACAATAAAAGAAACTATAATAGTACAAATAGAAGGTGATGCTCAAGACTGAGGATGAATTAGAAAAAAAGATCATAAAATTGTTATTATTGTCATTATCATTATTATTATTATTATTATTATTATTATTATTATTATTACTATTACTATTATTATTACTATTATAATCATTATCATACTAATTATTATTATTTCTATTAATCAATTAGATGGCTAGATTTTTTTTTTCTTCACTACATGGTGTGTTTTTTTTATATTTTTTTATCCTTTACCCGTGGCGCCGGTGTAGCATTGTGAGCTTGTGAGTGTTTGTAGCTAGTTGGTCCACTGAATAATGAGAGTACTCAGATCCAGTTAAGGTTATTTATTATACAAAAAATATAGACTGTACATAACACGTGCTGAGGAGCTGATGAACATGGTTTTTGAATATGCGCACTGTTTGTGGAAGTGCGCGCCAAGTTGATGGGTGTGCGCTGGTCAGCAGCACAACAAAATATATAATAACATAATAAAAAGAAAAACATAAATAAAGAACATATAATGAGTATAATGAATATTGAGAAATACAATAAAAATAAAGTTGTAATAGTTATGGCTGCGCGACCCACGTATCAGGGAACGGGTATATCACGTTCTCTATGGTGTGTAGGGGGAGACTGCTACACCGGTAGGCTTAATGGAGGCCTAAGATGGTCGGCCTTAGTCCGTTAGTAGCGCGGGTTAGATTTTTTAGGTGACGCCTCGTTTCATATAATAGAGAGGCTCATGCTGCCAGCGGAAGGTCCTAGAGCATATAGCTTTGTAGTCCCATCGAGGATAGTGTTATGGCAGCATGTGGGTGATCTTAGGCCACTCGGCGGTATTAGCAAAGAAAAGTGGCCAGCACGTGCCGGGGCTCGAACTCGGGACCCTGAGCTGGTATGCCCGACCGCTAGCCACTAAGCCACTGCATAGTGTGTAATCACTGTACAGTCTGCTGCTGGTCTCTCTCGAGACAGCCGGCCGTCCTCCTATGGAAAGAGCTCAGAGCTCATACTGACCAATCTTTGGGTTGGACTGAGACCACTCACACACAACACACCGGGACAACGAGGTCACAACTCTTCGATTTACATCCCGTACCTACTCACTGCTAGGTGAACAGGGGCTACACGTAAAAGGAGACACACCCAAATAATCTCCATCCGCCCAGAGGATCGAACCCTGGCCCCCCCGGTTGTGAGCCGAGTGCGCTAACCACTCCGCTAGCGTGTGTGTGTGTGTGTGTGTGTGTGTAAAATTCACCATGGTATGTGGGATCACGCGCTGGACTCGTGATCGTCAGCCATTACCATCCCCGAAGCAGCTCAGAGCTCATAGAGATGGATCAATGGGTAAGGCTGAGACCTCACACATCACTCACCACCATTCATCCCCATCCCCTTCCTCAAAGGTGACAGTAACCGCTGCCTATCGGTGATAAAACCTTAGCGATCTGAGCAGTGTTCGAACCCACGTCTTGCCGGGTGACAGAGGCAGTCATTACCACTGAATCACGGGAGTGATGTGTGTGTGTGTGTGTGTGTGTGTGTGTGTGTGTGTGCGCGCTACCTATGCCCGCGCCTATTTCCAGTATCTTCAGTGCCTTCTGTTTTCTGAGTTCAAGGTCGTGGGAAACGGCAGTTCCGAGTGTTTTGAAAACGTCCTTTTTCATCTCCTCCACTTTAGGGTCGCTGCCTGCTTTGTAGAAATCCATGAGGGCGGCGAAGTACCTGGGAGAGAGATGATGCAATGAGGAGATGGGGAAATGAGGAAAAAAATATGGCATTGAGGCAAATGAAGGAAAAGGAGAGAGAGAGAGAGAGAGAGAGAGAGAGAGAGAGAGAGAGAGAGAGAGAGAGAGAGAGAGAGAGAGAGAGAGAGAGAGAGAGAGAGAGAGAGAGAGAGAGAGAGAGAGAGAGAAGAAGAATATGAAATAGAATGAAAGAGAAGATGAGAGAGGGAGGAGAAAAGGGAAGTGATCGAGGAGGATGAAGGAAAGTGAGAGGGAGGAAGGGAAATGAAGAAGAAACAGAGGTGAAGTAACGGTGAAAGGAAAGAGAAAGAAATAATGTGGGAGGGCGACAGAAAAGGAGGTAGAGAGGAAAGGAGACGAAGAGAGGTGGGAGGGAAGGAGGAAGGAGGACACGGAAAGTTTGGGGATGTAGGAAGGAGGGAGGAGTCAACCATATAATACAGTGAGTAAAAGATCACAACAAAGGCATGAGTAGTTTCATTATAAAAACTAGGGGGGGTGGGTAGGGGGGGACCACGACTGAAGACTGGGACTAAAAATTTACATGAATAGTGAGGACAATAGATATAAGGAAGCGTTAACCTGCCCATCCTGCTGGCGGCGGCTGGCGTCCACCCCTCCCGGCAACACGCCGTCATCCGCCTCACCTGTGCCTTCCTGAGGAGGACAGGTCAACTACAGCGCCTGTGATAGCATTATAGGACATAACCAGAGCTTATAGTGTTCCCTAAGGGATCCTCGCAGCTCTAAAACAAGAACAAGAACAAGATATAAGGAAGCGTCTTCAGCGCATTTGATCTCGTTGTTTGTTATTGATAGTCTTGTGACACTGCACGTTGGCTCAGTTACTTCGGTAAATCTTACTAATAGCACCTCCTCACTGATCACCAAAATATTGACATAGGTGATAAGGTATGTAATGTACAACACGTTTGTGTTGGTTTTATTTGGGGGACGGCCTTAGTTTGGCCACAGAGGCTCTTTAAAAATCTGGTAGGTGCCTCAAATTTTAAGTCCACACAGATGTTGAGTTATGGTTAGGTTAAGATTGTTAGGTTTGTAGGATATTATGTTCTATGTAGTGGCACACATCCATTTCCCTTGCTTATATGTAACGACTATTCACTAGTCGGTAACTCACCTCCCCCCTCCGTCACTTTCCCGCTAAGCGGGCATACATTTCAGTCTGCCCTGCCGGCCCCACCTTGTAAGGCCTCCTGTACTTCCTTTGGTTACTTAGTAAAGAACCCTTAAGATACGTGTGTCTCTCTTCACCTACGCTTGTGTTAGAGACTCGCTACAAGGTTAGGTTACGTTTATGTTATGGTTAGGTTAAGTTAGGTTAGGTTCGGTTCGGTTATATAAGATTTTTACATTGTATTACCCAAAAGTTAGGGTTCTGAACCTTAGATTTATTCTGGATTTGGGTGATAAAATGTAAAAATCTTATATAACCGAACCTAACTGAACCGAACCTAACCTAACTTAACCTAACCATAACATAAACGTAACCTAATCTAACAACCTTAACCTAACCATAACTTAACATCTGTGTGGACTTAGAATTTGAGGCAGCTACCAGATTTTTAAAGAGCCTCTGTGGCCAAACTAAGGCCGTCCCCCAAATAAAACCACCACAAACGTGTTGTACATTACATACCTTATCACCTATGTCAATATTTTGGTGATCCGTGAGGAGGTGCTATTAGTAAGATTTACCGTTACTTCCTCAGGTGTTTCCCTGCCTAGTATACTCATCAACCTGCCGACTACGTGTGGGGGGGGGATGTATTACACCTGTGTTGGCTGCGTGTCAGATCTTCTCCTTAAGCAGAATAATTGAGAGAGTAATGTATGGACAAGAATAGCAGATCTTTTCCTTGGACTGGGAATACGAGACGTTATGTTTAGTAACATATAAAGTTCATTAAGTTAAACCAAATCTCATACAAGTCGCATGTCGCCCTAAACGTAATTCCTCTTGGATGTAATGTGAGCCAGAGGAAACCTGAACCAAAGGAAGCAACAACGACAACAACAAACAGTGAGTTATGTTACTTGCCGTGGCAGCCTGGTGGTGGTGGTGGTGTTCTTACCTGGTTCTTACCTGGTGGGCTTCCCGGACCCTGAATGTAATTGCTCGGTACAGGGACCGAGGAAGCCACACACTGCTGGTGCGCCAACCCCGAAAAAGATATAGTACAGAAAGAAAGCAATGTTATGAAAGGGTTGGAAGGTGCACCATAAGCAGCTTGTTATAATAAAAATAAGAAAATAGAGAACATGGAGTACATGGATGGCGAAAGTAACAGGGGACTAGTAAAAATCAAATAGAAGGTCACTAAGGTGAGATGTAAGATCAGATTTGAATGAGGCAAGATCTTCTAAGCAGACCACATTGGTCTAATAGCAATGAATTCCAAAGGTTCACTAATCTGAAATTAAAGAACCTCTTTCGCAAATCAAGCCGGCATCTTGTGACTGCAATTTAAAATGGGTGACCCCTAGTACCAGCATAAGTCTCAGGAACAAATAGATCATCAGGGGTCAGCACACATGAATTATGAAAAATTTGCCAATATTTGATTAAATCATGCCTGATTAGTCTGCCTTTAACAGAATACAAGTTAAGAGCCCTTAACCGTTGACCATAGTTCAAGTTCTCCAATCCCCGGATAACCTTCGTCCACCGTCTCTGTACTGACTCCAACAACTTGAGATCGCCTATATACCCTAGATTCCAAAGAGATGAGGAATACTCCAATATGGGACGTATATGAGATATATGTATGGAGTAGGCAGTAGACACCTGCCGCCCGGTGGAATACTCCAGGAGAGGTACTTACGGGGATGTAGGCAGTGCTGCAGACTGAGTGATTCCCCGTGTCTTCTCTTCCCGGTTCCCTTAGTGTCTCATTTACACAAGAGAGCAGCTGCAGCCTGCCCTCTAAAGACAACTTCTTCTACTACCTACATAACATTACTACACCTTACACTTTTACACTCTCTTCAAATCAAAATTTAAAAATGGCTTCACCACACCCAGCCTCGGAGTCCTCATCTGGGGAGGGGACCACAAATGTCCCCAGGTCGGACTGCCCCTCTGCTGACGACCTCGGGTGTCTTGACACTTCCTCTAATACTTTTACTCTCGATTTCTGCAACATTCGTGGCCTTAGATCTAATTTCCAATCTGTGGAACACCATCTCTCCTCCACTAAACCTCATCTTCTCTTCCTAACTGAAACACAGTTGTCTGTGACTACTGACAGCAGCCCCTTCTCTGTTCCCTCCTACTTTCTCTATCCTCATTTTCAATCCAAAGCTGGCTGTTGCGCATATGTGCGTAACGACATTACTTGCTCTCGTGCCCACAATCTTGAATCTTCAGAATTTTCTACCATCTGGCTAAGACTAAATTCATCTGTGCTGTATATCTCTCACCTAATTCCTCTGACTATGTAAAATTCTTTGACTATTTGACTTCCAAGGTGGAGCACATCCTATCTCACTTTCCTTATGATGAGATCTCCATTTTAGGGGATTTCAATGTTCACCACCAGCTTTGGCTTTCATCTTCTTTCACTGACCAACCTGGTGAACAAACCTTCAACTTTGCTATCCTTCATGACCTAGAGCAGCTAGTGCAGTTCCCTACCCGTATCCCTGACCGCCTTGGAGACACGCCCAACATTCTTGATCTTTTCCTAACTTCCAACCCTTCAGCTTACTCTGTTAAACTTTCCTCTCCGTTGGGCTCCTCCGATCACAATCTTGTTACCTGTCCTATCACTCCAGTGCAGCCTCAGGACCCGCCTAAGCAGAGGTGCTTCTGGCATTTCAACTCTGCTAAGTGGGAAGACCTGAGGCAGTACTATTCTGATTTTCCTTGGTATGATTATTGCTACCATGTCAGAGATCCTTCTCTGTGTGCCGAGCGCATAACAGAGGTGATTATCTCTGGCATGGAGCTATACATTCCTCATACTTTCTCTAATACTAAAGCTAAAAAGCCCTGGTTTAACTCTGCTTGTTCTCGTGCTGTCAATGATAGAGAGGCGGCTCACAAACGGTACCGTAGCCATCCATCTGCTGAAACTCATGCCCTATATATTTCTGCCCGTAATCATGCCAAATCTATTCTCCAACTTACTTAAAACTCTTTCATCAATAGAAAATGTCAAAATCTTTCCAACTCTAACTCTTCTCGTGATTTCTGGCATCTAGCCAATAATATCTCTAACAATTTTACTTCTTCATCTTTCCCTCCTTTAATTCAACCAGATGGCCCCACAGCTGTCTCTTCTTTCTCTAAAGCTGAACTCTTCGCTCAAACCTTTGCTACCAACTCTACTTTGGATGATACTGGGCATATTCCTCCTACTCCTCCACCCTCTGACTACTTCATCCCTAAAATTAGAATTCTTTATTATGACGTTTTCCAGGCCCTCTCTGGCCTTGATTCTCGGAAGGCTTACGGTCCGGATGGAGTCCCTCCTGTTGTTCTCAAAAACTGTGCTTCCGAACTCGCTCACTGCCTGGTCAAACTCTTTCGTCTGTGTCTCTCTACTTCTACCTATCCTTCTTGCTGGAAGTTTGCTCACATTCAACCTGTCCCTAAAAAGGGTGACCGCTCCAATCCTTCTAACTACCGCCCTATAGCTTTGATTTCCTGCCTTTCTAAAGCCTTTGAATCTGTCCTTAACAAGAAGATAATGAGGCATCTATCAGCTCACAACCTTCTCTCTGATTGCCAGTATGGTTTCCGTAAAGGCCGATCTACTGGTGATCTTCTTGCTTTCCTAACTGAATCTTGGTCATCCTCTTTTAGGGACTTCGGTGAAACCTTTGCTGTCGGCCTTGACATATCGAAAGCCTTCGATCGAGTCTGGCATAAATCTTTAATTTCTAAACTACCCTCCTACGGATTCTATCCTTCTCTCTGTACCTTCGTCTCTAGTTTCCTTTCCGACCGGTCTATTGCTGCTGTAGTGGACGGTCATTGTTCTTCTCCTAAAACTATCATCAATGGTGTTCCTCAAGGTTCTGTCCTATCACCCACTCTCTTTCTATTATTCATCAATGATCTCCTAAATCTGACTCAATGCCCTATCCACTCCTATGCTGATGACACCACCTTGCATTTTTCAACGTCGTACAACAGACGCCCAACCCAACAAGAATTAAATGACTCAAGGCGAGATGCTATAGGACGCTTAACTTCTGATCTTTCACTTGTTTCTGATTGGGGCAGAGCAAACCTAGTTTTGTTCAATGCCTCAAAAACTCAATTTCTACAACTATCTACTCGACATAACCTTCCAGATAACTATCCCCTCTTCTTCAATGACACTCAACTTCCCCTCTCCACCACATTAAACACACTCGGTCTATCCTTTGCTAAAAATCTAAACTGGCAATTTCATATCTCTACTCTTGCTAAATCAGCTTCCAAGAAGTTAGGTGTCCTATGGCGTCTGCGTCCATTTTTCTCTCCCTCTCAGCTGCTTGCTCTGTACAGGGGCCTTATCCGCCCATGTATGGAGTATGGCTCACATGTCTGGGGGGGCTCAACTTACACAGCTCTTTTAAACAGGGTGGAGTCTAAAGCTTTTCGTCTCATCAACTCTCCTCCTCTAACTGACTTTCTTGATTCTTTAAGTCACCGCCGCAATGTTGCATCTTTATCTATCTTTTACCGCTATTTTCATGCTGACTGCTCTTCTGAACTTGCTAACTGCATGCCTCCCCCTCTCCCGCGGCCTCGCTGCACAAGACTTTCTACTTCTTCTCATCCTTATTCTGTCCATCTTCCTAATGCAAGAGTTAACCAGTATCTTCACTCTTTCATCCCTTACACTGGTAAACTCTGGAACTCTCTTCCTTTGTCTGTTTTTCCACCTGCCTATGACTTGAACTCTTTCAAGAGAGGAGTGTCAAGACACCTCTAATGTTAACTGGATCTCCACCCCTTAATTCTATTCTCCTGCTGTCCTCTTTACAGGGTCTGGCGACAAGCGGGATTTTTTTTTTTTACTTATTTGTTTTCCCTTAGCTATGGCCCTTTTAATGTAAAATAGAGAGAGGAATCATAAAAGAAGATTCGCGATTAACAGTGGCTCTCAAGATATTGTTGCGGCGACGCATTTAGCATGTAAATAGTGTTGTGTAAATAGTGTTATTGTAAGTGTAGTTGAAGGGAAGTGGACAGGGTGGCCGGAGAAATGGCATCCTGGCTTCCTTAGGCCCTGCCCTCACTAAGGGAGTGGCTGACTGGCTGTGTGGAGGCTGTTGTGTGCATCCTGGGAGCGTGAGAGGCAGGACCTTGGAGGGAAGTGGACAGGGTGGCCGAAGAAATGGCATCCTGGCTTCCTTAGGCCCTGCCCTCGCTAAGGGAGTGCATGGCTGTGTGGAGGCTGCTGTGTGTGGACTTGTGGAGGCTGTGTGTTCTGGGTGAACCTCTTGTGGGGAACTCTGTGCCCTGAGGCTGTACTATTGTGCTGTACCCTGTAAGCGTAAGTGTTTGTAAATAAACCAGGAAAGGAGAAATGTTGTTGTCCGTGTGTGATTTTAAAAAACCCTTTTCCCGTCCCGCCAACCCCCGCTACACGATTCCCAGGAGGGCGTTACCTCAGGTAAGGAGAGGTAACGTGTTTTGCGACACCCTGCCTTGGAGGGAAGTAAAAAAGGGGGGTGTGCCGTAACAATATTGTTAGAAAGTCCACCAGCTCGATGAGCAAGGTTAGAAATATGCTGATGGAATTTAAGTGATGTATCAATCAGGACTCCCAGGTCAGAGGCTGAATTTTTTTGTGGGATAGATGAACCATCCAAGTAGTACTGACCCGATAAACCAAGTTGCTCCCATGGGATTGGTGTTCCACCAAATCTAAGTAATACACATTTATTTGGGTTCATGGAAAGACCCCAGAATTTAGCAACATCAGCAAGGGTATTAATGTCATGTTGGCAGGCCGTTATGGAATCAGTGATGTTTTGAGTGGTGTCCAATCTAATACTGATAAATGCTCTCGCATTTAGTGCTGAAGATAACATAGCAAGATGTTCTCAGTCATCATGATCCAGCGCAATATACTGCACCAACCCGATAAGAAAAATAATATAATAAGTACTATTATGTTGATTATTGACTGCGGTTGAGTTAATAAATAATATTGATGACAGGCAGGAAAACTGGGTTCAGTCACAGGTAACCCAATCAGTAAACAGCCTCCAGGTGTGTATGTGCAGCGTGACATGGTATTATGACATTGGTGAAGTTCCTTCCCGCTCGAAGCATTTGTACAGGGATTGCCAAGCCCAAGCCTTTCATATGTCATGCGTCCCTCCCACATCACCACTCAGGCTGAACCTCCCACCTATAGTCTGGCTAACCTTAGAGTGCGGCTGGGGTGTTCCGGTCGTGGGGAATAACCGTCCTACAGCGGTGCCACGTGTAGAGATTTGCCGCGCAAATTCAAATCAATTTCGTATATAAAAAAATTATGAGGCCCGAATCATGTATCTGGCAACATCATATGTGAAGTTTTCTTGAGTGATAAGATGGCGTCTGCGTCCATTTTTCTCTCCCTCTCAGCTGCTTGCTCTGTACAGGGGCCTTATCCGCCCATGTATGGAGTATGGCTCACATGTCTGGGGGGGCTCAACTCACACAGCTCTTTTAAACAGGGTGGAGTCTAAAGCTTTTCGTCTCATCAACTCTCCTCCTCTAACTGACTTTCTTGATTCTTTAAGTCACCGCCGCAATGTTGCATCTTTATCTATCTTTTACCGCTATTTTCATGCTGACTGCTCTTCTGAACTTGCTAACTGCATGCCTCCCCCCCCTCCCGCGGCCTCGCTGCACAAGACTTTCTACTTCTTCTCATCCTTATTCTGTCCATCTTCCTAATGCAAGAGTTAACCAGTATCTTCACTCTTTCATCCCTTACACTGGTAAACTCTGGAACTCTCTTCCTTTGTCTGTTTTTCCACCTGCCTATGACTTGAACTCTTTCAAGAGAGGAGTGTCAAGACACCTCTAATGTTAACTTGATCTCCACCCCTTGCTTCTATTCTCCTACTGTCCTCTTTACAGGGTCTGGCGACAAGCGGGATTTTTTTTTTTACTTATTTCTGTTTTCCCTTAGCCATTACCCTTTTAATAAAAAAAAAAAAAAAAAAAAAAAATATCCAGAACGAAAGGGAAATTCATTAATAGGTACTGCTTTTTATTAGCAACACTGTAAAATCTGTATGCCACGTTTCTTTATATGTTTATATATATCTTATCCATTATAAGTTTACTGTTTCTTCATACATTATAATATTATGAATAAACGTGTATGCATATTTCCTGATCATGTCTGCCATGGTTTTACTTACATTAAAATATTTCTACAATGCGGATTAAAAGACACGTGGCACCGCTGTAGGACGGTTATTCCCCACGACCGGAACACCCCAGCCGCACTCTAAGGGCTGATTTCACAGTCGTCTGGTAACGTTCTTAACCACAAGCCTTACCAACCTGGTAAGAATCATTACCTACACCTCAATCCGATTTCACAGTCGTTGTTTTCGTGGTATCGGCAATCCCCAACCTGATGACGATCATAACAAAACGAAGACTTCTGATTTTGCAATGTTGGTATGCCGGAGCAGCGGGAAATGTAATTATTGCATCAGCTGAGCGGAAGACAGGCGACAAAATCATAATATGTTAAGAGAAAGAAGATATATATTATTTTGTAACATGGAAATATTTGTTTTACTAGTCATGCTTCATTAAAAGCATATCTAAGAGAAAGGCTATATATATTTAATTAATTTGAAATATGGAAATAGGGTTAAGTATAAACATATTTATTTCATATAATTCATTTGTTTCTTTACTTTCCTAACTTTACTTGAGTGTACCAATTTAATTAGGGAAATATATATAATATCATATCTGAGTTGTGCTAAAATTTCAACCGAAAACAGACATTCATAACTAAACCTAACCTATTATCCTCTACTTTATAACATAACCTATTCTCCTTTACTTTATAACCTAACCTATTCTCCTCTACTTTATAACCTAACCTATTCTCCTTTACTTTATAACATAACCTATTCTCCTCTACTTTATAACCTAACCTATTATCCTCTACTTTATAACCTAACCTATTCTCCTCTACTTTATAACCTAACCTATTATCCTCTACTTTATAACCTAACCTATTCTCCTCTACTTTATAACCTAACCTATTATGCTCTACTTTATAACCTAACCTATTCTCCTTTACTTTATAACCTAACCTATTCTCCTCTACTTTACAACCTAACCTATTCTCCTTTACTTTATAACATAACCTATTATCCTCTACTTTATAATCTAACCTATTCTCCTTTACTTTATAACATAACCTATTCTCCTCTACTTTATAGGTATGTAAAGGTTTTTGATAACAAATGGAACTAAAAGGACCAATAATAATACCAGAAAAAGCTATAAGAATTTTATTCTTATTTACTACCTTGAAGGTTGTTCACAGCCTGCACTGGTTTCCTGATGCTGATATAACTGCCACATTAATAAATCAACTCAACTACTATTTTGCTCAGTATTTCGGTAAATAGCATCTTCCAGACATCCTTATCTATTTCATCGTGTAAATCTTTCATCTTTCTGAGTATTTAGATAGTTGAACTAGGTAAGCAAATTAAGAAATAACCGTAATATTAAAATTTGAAGGATTATGGGGTCTAGCGGGCGACTCCCCTGGTTAGGACGTTAGGTTAGATTAGGTTTGATTTTTTTTTTGGTTTGATCCTTTTGCCGAAAAACGGTTATCATATTAATTCAAAATACATCGAAATCTATCAGAATAATATAGTTTTGTCTTGAAAATAAGATGATACTGTTTTCCGAAAATTATTTTGTTCTCTCCCTCGTTGACTGGTGCGTTCACGCCGCCATCCAAATTCTTTAAAAAAAAATTCATATTATCATTATACCCCTACAACATGTTGTTGTATTGTTAAATAATTGTTCACATATTTTTCAGAAAGTAATATAACTATATGGGGATAAGAATTTGTTATTTGCTAAAAAAAATTGCTTTGTTAAGTTCCGTTGGGGAGGTCCCCCAGCTCCCAAGCCTGCGTTACCAAAGGTTCCAATCTCTGGTATGGTTTCAAACAAACAACACCGCGAAAGACGACTGTGAAATTGGATTTGCTGATGGTGGTGGAGATCGCTGCTCATTGGTTACGATCTGAACAATACGAAGCGACTGTGAAATTAGCCCTAAGGCTAGCCAGACTATAGCTCACTATATATAAAGGAAGAACACAGCACGTGCGTGCATCAGGCTCCCAAGTATGAATGTGTGTACATGATGCGTGACTGAAATTGTATGAAAGTATATTGTCATTTCTATGTATAAAAATATAAAATTAATAAAAAAAATAAATAATTAAATAAAATAAAATAAACAGATATATAAATAAATAAACAAATAAAAATTAAATCAATTAAAATTAATAAAATAAAATCAAAAAAATATAAATTTAAATTTAAACTTAAATGGCCTAATAGCCTATGCCATGGCTGATGGCAAAAGTGCATGCATTAACCCGCTCTGCTACACACACACACACACACACACACACACACACACACACACACAAACATACCTCCGTCTGAAGTCTGGCCATAATTTCTTCAGTATCAGGAACACGCACAACAGCACCAGCAGCTTGAAGGCGGTGCTTGAGAGCCATGATTCACTCGAGGTCTCGTCTCCCATCCTGGCGATGTGGTCCTTGCCTTGCTCGTCTCGTTCAGGCAGTGCGAGGGAGGATGCTAGGGGTCACAGGTTGGAGTGCTATGGAGCACGGGCACGGCAGTTTTTCTTGGATAGGGTTCTGCCGTATTGTATCCCACACAGGGCAGGGCAGTAACTGGGTGTGCTGTGTTCAAGGTGAGACCGAGGAACGGGCTGGCGTCAACAAGTTGTGTTGCCAGTTACACCAGACAGCCAACTCACTCAGCTTTGTTCGTGACCTTCTTATCCCTCCCTATACAAGCTGCAAAGAGAGAACCCCACCCTCACATCTTCCCGATCGCCACCTGTGCACTAAATGTTGTAACTCATGTAGCTATTTATGTTCATAGAATGTACTACATACATTGTGGTAACCTTGGTAATCTGAAGCTTCAATGAGAGACCATGAAGCAAATCTATTATTTTTTCATACAGATATCTTCACTTATTGTTATAGATGAAAAATACGACTATTAATACAGTTAATGGTTGAGAATAACTGATACGAGTGTTGTTGTTGAGTATCTTACCCTAGATATGGCATAGTTGGTAAGTTGTAGAGGCTGTAGGGGAAGGAGGGGGTGATAGGAGAGAGTGTGGGTGAAGGAGCAACTCGGTTACCAAGAAAAAGAAAGAGGTGTGTGTGTGTGTGTGTGTGTGTGTGAACAAATTTGAGTATCTATAGAGATAAGCTTTTTCATTCTGGATCATTTTAAGCATACACACACACACACACACACACACACACATACACTGTCCGCTAGCGTAGTGGTTAGCGCACTCGGCTCACAACCGACGGGGTTCGATCCCCTGGGCGGATGGAGATTATTTGGGTGTGTCTCCTTACACGTGTAGCCCCTGTTCACCTAGCAGTGAGTAGGTACGGGATGTAAATCGAGGAGTTGTGACCTCGTTGACCCGGTGTGTTGTGTGTGAGTGGTCTCGGTCCAACCCAAAGATTGGCCAATATGAGCTCTGAGTTCTTTCCGTAGGGGGACGGCCGGCTGTCTCGAGAGAGACCAGCAGCAGACTGTACAGTGATTACACACACACACACACACACACACACACACACACACACACACACACACACACACACACACACACACGTAGTTACTTTACATGTAAACATGTGTATTTCTAAACTTTGATATGAGCAACTGAGATAATGGACATGTGATGTGGGGTCTTCTTTTTTTTCTTTTCTTTAACTACTAATTTTCCTCCTCCTCCTCCTCCTCCTCTCCTGTGATGGATAAACATTTTTTTTCCTATCCTCCCTAACCGTACCAGTAAGCAGCGTCCTGGCCATTAACCTTATCCAATATTAATATTTAACTTGACACTGATTACTTTGACAAATTTATTTTGGTTAACTTTTACAATAACACCATAATCGAGTTACAACTAGACAACATACTTTTAATACTGATTTTGATGTGTTTCAAACGATTTTGACATTTATTTCCATTGCAATTCCATAGTTGAAATATTTCCCTCTCCCCCCAAGTACTGCCAGTTACCATCTTCTAACTGCCACTTTCAATGTCCTGCCATAAAGTCTTCCAACTGATACATGCAGCCTCCTAACTGCCACGTACAATCTCCCTATGTCGGAATAATTAAGGGTATTTCCAAGTAATACTTAACACTATATATTTCCTTCAAACATGTCTCCTCTGAACATTAGAGATAATTTTTAACCGGCCATAGAGGGTTGATTTACACTACTCAAAAAACAAAAGGGAAAATTTTTTTTTAAAATTACTTATTTTTGTTTCTAAGAGAGACCGTTTCTCAGCTTGTAAAGTATACATAAAATAAAATTTCAAATCCTGTAGTGTATTATGATGTTATAGTGAACTAATGCTTAAAATTTTTATCACTGAGCAAACTTGTATGTCTCACTTTTTCACTTTGAACCATTATGATCTGCAACAAATTCTTATAAACATTCAAAGTATGACCATAGACACACATGGTAATATTTTAGGTGTTGCCGAAGTTTAACTTTGTTAGTTTGACTGTGGCTTCCCTTATTGTTCTAGTTTACCTCTATATACTCATAACCCTAACCCTAATATTTCTTACCTTCATTATGAAATAACACTTCCAGTAGAAAGCAATGATTAATTAACCTAACATTGTGTGATATAAGTATGGTGAGAGAGAATTACATAGAAGTACATAGAAACCCAGACCGCACAGACCCTAGTGTTCAAACCAGATGGTCTGCCTTAACCTACAGTAAAAAATATCTGAAAGAGAATGAACAAGATAAACTTGGTAAAAATTACACGCAGTCAGATGTAAATTCAGTCTAATAGCCAGTAGGATGCTAGGTCCTGTTGCCCCATCCGAGATCTTGTTGGAGGTGATGGTGGTCAAGTTTGTTTCTAAAGAAATTTATTATTGTATCCCTCTGCACCATGCAAAGCTGGAGTTCATTCCACTCCTTGATGACATCATTAGTAAAGAACAAATGATTGCCGTCTAGTTGAATCTATCTACATTTAAAAAATTTTTTTATGTATATACTCTTGTTCATGATGAGTCATCAATGTGAAACATCATATTGATGTCAATATTCGTAAATTCTTTAGGCATTTTAAAACGCTATAAGTTCTCCTCAGAGACATTGTTTCTCGAGGGAGAACAGGTAACGTTGTGCCAGCCTCTCTTCATCATGTTTTTTATGTAAGTAGCCTTGGGTAAGGTCCATTTGATTCTGTTTTGTTTTCCCCGTACAAATTTAACTGAATCACAGATTCATCATCAGTGGGTTTTTATAGGAACATAACCAATGTGGTTGGCAGGAAATCACTGTATATACAGAAGATTTGAGAAAAGTTGAAGAATGGGATAATGTATTAAAATGTGAATATCTGTTTCAGAAACTACATATAATATGTAAAACAAAGTTTTTGAATTCTTTGTGTATAACATTGATGAAAAAAAATCTCTATTATCAGTAACAATGTTAAGGTAGGAAAGAAGTTTGTGTAAGTAGTGTTTGTTTGTACTGTTGTTCCATTGTGATTGTATCATTGCAGTTGAAAAAGGCAGACTTCAACCACTATGACTACATTTTTGGGATGGACCATGAAAACATTACTGACATAAAAGACATGTCTCCCAAGACATACAATGCCCGCATAGAGCTTTTTGGCTCTTATGACCCACAAAAAGAGCTGCTCATACGTGATCCTTATTATGTAAGTATTTTGCATGACGTATAAATGTGTTTATTCATTCAAAAAGTGTTAACTTAATACTTATTGTATTGTACGTACATAGTTTAAATACCATTAACATGCTGGCATGAGGACAGTACGGATACATGTATTCTATTCTATTCTCTGATGCCTCATTTCCTCTGGTAACACCTGCCAGGGGGATGACCATGGCAGAAGAGCCTCCACTTCTCCCTATCCATGCACTCCCTCCTTGCTTGTTCAATCCCTCCTCATCTATCAGCAACTCTTTCATGTATGTACTTCTTTACTCTATTCTTCCACATTATGAATGGCCTTCCTCTCCTCTAAGGACACTCAATGACTTGTTTTGTCAGGATGATGGTGATGCTGGGTTTGAGAAGTGTTATGAGCAGTGTCAAAGGTGCAGCAATGGCTTCCTCGATGCCCTCATAAAGTGAGAAGAACAAGACTGCTGTGGATGGACATTGAGGGCTTAGGTAATATTCAACTTCTTTTTATTGTCCTTTGTATATCTAGGATGCTGTAGTGCTTACTATATCATTAACTTAACTGCCAACAATTGTGTATATTAGAAATTCTACTTTGAATTTATAGATAAGAGCTGGCATATAATGCTGGCATAATATAAGTAGATGAGACGTGGGTATGGAATGTAAAACAAGGGTATCATGGATCCAAGCAGTTGAAATGAGTCATCCGAGAAATGCCTGTGGAGTGAGAGGAATGAATAGTAAAAGTAATGAGACTCTATAACAAATTGGTTATGTCAAGTAAAGGTGAAGGAATGAAATGTGGAATGGTTGAGGTGGTGAAGCACAACACCCTAGAATGGTTTAGCCTCAAAACAAAATGCAATTCAGAAATCAATTATCACATCATCTCTGGTTTATTTAATGCCACAAAGAAAGGAAACAACAAGCTTGAAACAAAGAACAGAGAATAGTCAGAAAGTAAAATTTGTTGTAGACTGTATCTGGATGATACCATTCACTAAACTTGACAGTATTAACCCCTAGGATCCGGGTGATGGATATATTCGTCGGGACGTAGAGTCTGGGTGACGGATATATCCGTCAGGACGTAGAGTCCGGGTGACGGATATATCCGTCATAGCTACTTTTTAGCTAAATAGGGCTACCTCGAGCAGATTTCACTATGCAGCGGGGTAGTGCGTGCTATCATACCCACGTTCCGCTCACCTTTCAGTTCCTGCTTGACCCTAGCAATGGCTGGTTCATGTGAACATGATCTGCGTGCGTCACAACCCCTGGCCGCCACCAGCCAGCCCAGTGCACCACCCCTAACTTTGACACCACACTCCAGCCCTCAGCGCTCACGACGTCCTCCTCAACATAACCCGGGTTCTCGCTGTAACATGGTCATATATCGAGAGATGGCGGATACAAAGCCACAGCCGCTCTGCGGCCACGAACAATCTCCTATCAGCACGCCCAGACAGTGTCTCCTTTAACTCGTTCTATCTCTATAACTACACATCGTAGAGACATGGGGATGATACCACTAGAAAGAAGAAGAGTTGAAGGCAATTAATAAACAATTTCTATGTCAGTACAATATATAGGTTGAGAGTGAGGGCAGTGTGAAAACAGTCGAAATCGAGCAAAATCAGTGTTTAGAAAATGAAGTGCTAGGTACAATGTGCCTGAACTGGAGGGGTTAAGAAGGTTCTACCTCTTGTGTCCTCATTACTGTTATATAAAATGCATTTGTTTGTAGTGGTAGGAAAATGTACCTTGTAGAATGCAAAGAAGTTCTTGATATATGCAAATACTTTATGAAAATTTATACTCCGAAAGCTGTCAGAAAACCTTTCATATTTTTATTTAAAATTTTAAAAAGTTAACAAACCTCGTGAAATATGATTTTCTTATAATCTTTATTTAATCGCTTAAGTTTTTATTTTATTCATAATATTTCTTTATGTAAAGATGAAGAATAAACACTAGAAGACTAACATTTGCTCTTGATTACTGTTGTATCGGTTGTAACATATACTCGGTGTTCTCTTAAGTTTATTTAACAAGAACACAAAAATGACTCGGGAGACAGAGTCCTCTCGTTATGATAGCTTGACGCCGTCTGACACGAAAGGACACTGCATTGTTTTGGCAATGACTGGAAATGACAAAGGAGGAATATGCCCAATATTCCATTCCAATATTCCATTCAAAGTAGAGTTGGCAGCAAAGGTTTGAGCGAAGAGTTCAGCTTTAGAGAAGGAAGAGACAACTGTGGAGCCATCTGGTTGAAGTAAAGGAGGGAAAGTTGAAGTAAAATTGTTGGAGATATTATTGGCTAGATGCCAGAAATCATGAGAAGAGTTAGAATTGGAAAAATTTTGACATTTTCTATTGATGAAAATGATTTTAGTAAGTTGGAGAATAGATTTGGCACGATTACGGACAGAAATATATAGGGCATGAGTTTCAGCAGATGGATGAGTACGGTACCGTTTGTGAGCTGTCTCGCTATCTTTGACAGAACGAGAACAAGTAGAGTTAAACCAGGGCTTTTTAGCTTTAGAATTAGAGAAAGTATGAGGAATGTATGACTCCATGCCAGAGACAATCATCTCTGTTATGTGCTCGGCACAAAGAGAAGGATCTCTGACATGGAAGCAATAATCATCCCAAGGAAAATCAGAATAGTACTGCCTCAGGTCCTCCCACTTAGCAGAGTTGAAATGCCAGAAGCACCTCCGCTTAGGCGCACTGGAGCGATAAAATAGGTGACGGAAATAAGATTGTGATCGGAGGAACCCAACGGAGAGGAAAGCTTGACAAAGTAAGCTGAAGGATTGGAAGTTAGGAAAAGATCAAGAATGTTGGGCGTGTCTCCAAGGCAGTAAGGGATACGGGTAGAGAACTGCACCAGCTGCTCTAGGTCATGAAAGATAGCAAAGTTGAAGGTTTGTTCACCAGGTTGGTCAAAAAAATGAGGATGAAAGCCAGAGCTGGTGGTGAACATTGAAATCCCCTAAAATGGAGATCTCAGCATAAGGAAAAGGAGATCGGATGTACTCCACTTTGGAAGTTATATAGTCAAAGAATTTTACATAGTCAGAGGAATTTGGTGAGAGATATACAGCACATATGTATTTAGTTATTGAGTGACTTTGAAGTTTTAGCCAGATGGTAGAAAATTCTGAAGATTCAAGATTGTGGGCGCAAGAGCAAGTACTGTCGTTACGCACAGCCAGCTTTGGATTGAAAATGAGAATAGAGAAAGTCGGAGGGAACAGAACAGAACAGTGGTTAGGTATAAACCTCTAAGGGGTCAGAGAAAAGTAAATGCATTGTGGACAGATGAGATAAAGGAGGCTATAGAAAAGAGGATAGCATATTAGGAAATGCAGCAAAGGAATATAGAAGAAGAAATAAGAGTGAGAAGGAGAACTGAGCACAAGTTGTTGAAAAGGAAGATATAGGAGTTAGTGAAAGAGAATAATAGGAATATGGATGAAGAATTTGGTGTAAATCTGAGTAAGAAGTTTATTGAAAATAAAAAGTTGTTTTGCAAGGAAGTTAAGAAAAAGAGATGAGGAGTAGGGTTAATAAAGACTACAAATTATTGCGTTCTTTCTATGATTATATATCTAATTTCATCATAAAGAATTGTATAATTTTCTTCGCTTTGCTTTGGGTTTTTGTATACTATGCTGAGGATATATTTTTAATTTTCTATTAATCTTAACGACTTTCATACCATTTTTTCAGATTATAAGACACATCCTCCATTTTTATGTTGACAGCATTTTGTGAATACATTATAGCTATTTACTAACATATATGTAATTTAAAATTGTGTGTATTGATCCTATTTTCAGTTATTATAACATAGTCAAAGACTTTAAAGCAGTAGAGAGGACTTGCCTTAAAATGGGTGTACTGTGGATGTAAAGGAAATGGAAGATTGAGTGAAGTGTGTTCCTTACGGGGTAGTAGCAAGGAGTATACACAGGTTACTGATAGCTATCATATCCTCTTGATGGAGCTTAACAGTGCACTTAAAGTACTGCATTACTTTTTTTATTGAAAATAGTTAACTTCCAAAGCCATTGGCACTGATGACAGTGATTAGTGAAGACTTTGATCGGTCCGTCATGACCGAACAGGTGGTGAAATTTGAATTTTTTTCTGCCTCTATATACCTAATTATAGTGGCCCTTATTGTGATGCAGCAGCAGTGAAGGTCAGAGGAAAGCAATGTAAACCACAGTAGTATTCAAACAGACTCTGCCATCCTTGGCCTCCTGTTGTTAATTGACAGTTACACACACACACACACACACACACACACACACACACACACACACACACACACACACACACACACACACACACACACACACACACACACACACACACACACATATAATATATACATATATATATATATATATATATATATATATATATATATATATTATATATATATATATATATATATATATATATATATATATATATTATATATATATATATATATATATATATATATTATATATATATATATTATATATATATATATATATATTATATATATATATATATATATATATATATTATATATATATATATATATATATATATATATATATATATATATATTATATATATATATATATATATATATATATATATATATATATATATATATT
The DNA here is from genome assembly GCA_029783475.1 of Metacarcinus magister. NCBI lineage: Eukaryota > Metazoa > Arthropoda > Malacostraca > Decapoda > Cancridae > Metacarcinus > Metacarcinus magister. The sequence goes on from JAPQNM010000016.1 coordinate 2,480,363, forward strand.
ATATATATATATATATATATATATATATATATATATATAGTATATATATATATATATATATATATATATATATATATATATATATATATATATATATATATATATATATATATATATATATATATATATTATATATATATATATATATATATATATATATATATATATATATATATATATATATATATATATATATATATATATATATATATATATATATATATATATATATATATATATATATATATATATATATATATATATATATATATATATATATATAATATATATATATATATATATATATATATATATATATATATATATATATATTATATATATATATATATATATATATATATATATATTATATATATATATATATATATATATATATATTATATATATATATATATATATATATATATATATATATATATATATTATATATATTATATATGTATATATATATATATATATATATATATATATATATATATTATATATATTATATATTATATATATATATATATATATATATATATATATTATATATATATATATATATATATATATATATATATATCTTATATATATATATATATATATATATATTATATATATATATATATATATATATAATATATATATATATATATATATATATATATATATATATATATATATATATATATATATATATATATAGGTATATATATATATATATATATATATATATATATATATATATATATTTTTTCTTTCTTTTATTTTATTTTATTTATTTTTTACGCTAAAAGGGCACTGGCCAAGGGAAAACAAGAACGTTAAAAAGAATCCCGCTTGTCGCCAGACCCTGCAAAGAGGACATTAGGAGGAATAAAGTAAGGGTTGGAGTTCGTGTAACATTAGAGGTGTCTTGTCACTCCTCTTTTGAAAGAGTTTAAGTCATAGGCAGGTGGAAAAACAGACAAAGGAAGAGAGTTCCAGAGTTTACCAGTGTAAGGGATGAAAGAGTGAAGATACTGGTTAACTCTTGCATTAGGAAGATGGACAGAATAGGGATGAGAAGAAGCAGCGAGGCCGCAGGATGGGAGGAGGCATGCAGTTAGCAAGTTCAGAAGAGCAGTCAGCATGAAAATAGGGGTAGAAGATAGATAAAGATGCAACATTGCGTAGGTGACTTAAAGAATCAAGACAATCAGTTAGAGGAGGAGAGTTGATGAAACGAAAAGCTTTAGACTTCACCTTGTTTATATATATATATATATATATATATATATATATATATATATATATATATATATATATATAATATATAATTAAAATAATGAAGAAAAAAAACTAAATGCAGGATTGGAATGGGATATAGTTTAAAAAAAAGAAGAAATGATTTATAAAATTTCAGCTCAACTCTTCTTTATATATGATATATATCTCATGAAAAATACTTATCTACTAAAAAAAAGTATGCCAAAAACAAAAACAATCATCATAAAAACTAAAAAAGTAATTCAAAACAATGATATGTATTTTCATTGTAATTACATAAGGAATGTCTGATACTTTTTTCAGCAATATTGGTGAAGTGTAAAATCTACCATATTGATTTATGTTTATATAAAAAAAAACTAAATTAATTTCATTTTAAAAATAAGTTTCAAATGAAATGACCTGAAACTTTTGTTAAAGTATTACATTATTATTATAAACAGTAAAGTGTAAAAAGATCAAAATCCATTGACAAATGAAAAGATATGATCCCAAGTAGAAAATAATAACGAAAATACACCATAGAATCGCGGTGGTTGAGATTAATTTTACAAATCCACGAGAGCTTGTAAGATTGTTAAATGTGTTGTAAGGCTTAGTTATGTACTGCTTTGAGCTTTAAGAGCCATTAAAAGAATTTCTGTGGAATTTCAAAATATATGTGTACCTTACAGGCAGGGATCTCGTTTTGTGTTGAGAAGTGGGGGCACAATCAGCGTGCGGTGAAGTGTGTGGGGCAGAGTCAATGCCTTTTGAGAGATAAAAGGAATGAGTGTTACATAACATAATGGAAAAGGGGGAATATCTGAAGGTGGCTTAGACGTAGATTGGATGAAGACATCCACTACAATTGAGCAGCAAAGTAATGGTTACAAATGATAGAGGGAGACAATTATGCAAACATAGATTTGATGTATGAATGGCATTGGATGATGTGGGGGATTGACGTGTAACTCAAATGAAAGTTACTCATGGGTAGGATATGCTTGGAATAGTTCTGCTGAGCCATTCCATGCTGGATGGTAATGGAAATTACTAATGCCTTTAAAAAAAATTTTTATTACATTCAGTTCAGCAATTATGTCATAAAATATAAAATATTAAGTACAATGGCAAAATATTACAGTACCTACTTATATGGAAGCTTGCATAAAAATTACATGAAATTGTTCTTTAGATTCAACTGAGCTGCAACTGTTGTGCTGTATCCTTTCTGATGGTAATGAAGCCTCTTTAGTCAGAGATCCTTGAGTGGAGTGATGTTATAGATGCATTCATCTGCGTAGAATAACTTCATAATTGGAGGCCAAGAATCATCTTGTAGAGGCCTCTCACTTTTCTGCCACGCCCTTGAGGCTGGGCTTCACCAACTGGAACACAGCATGTTCAATAGGACTGTAGAAGCGATCTGCTTGCACTTTGGAGAATCCTGCCTGCTGGATGTCTGCCAGCATGTCTCGGTTCAGCATGCAGCCATCAAAGATGAATGGCCAGATGCCCAAGGTTGTGAGGATTTCTTGCATCCTCCTTCTGGTTCTATGCCGGTCAAGATCAAACTCAGCAATGTGCTCATAAAAGTAAAACCTTCCGCCCTGGAAGACGGAGTGAAGGATGTCAGGTTGTAGGCGAGGACAAGGAACATGATACATATTTGATGATTGTGTTGCATTATTTTCTATGAACCATAATGCTTCAGGTCAAAATATTGCTATTACCACTAAGAATTCAAGTACAGTACACTAGTACACTATATCTATCTGTGCCACATACATCAACATTCAAGAAAGATTTTTATATCAGTCTTTTAACTGACAAAACAAAATTGCACAGTATAATAAAATACTTAATTGTGGCAAAAAAGTTTAGAAATGTAGTTCATTGTTTACCTGACCAAGACCAAGAAATATGGTCTCTACAATATCGTGACAGTATGATATGTAATGTTAGGATAAAATACTTACTGGAGTTAACACACGAAGGATCTGTTGCAGGGTTTTCTTCTGGTTGTCCACAGAACAAAACACCATTGTGCTCACCACCACATCTATACTGTTGGACTCCACCATGTCCATGTTCTCCGCTGAAAGAAGTTAAAGAAAAGTGAAAGCCACCAACCTAAGGAAGCCATACACTCGATAATACTAAAGCGTTTATGTGTCTGTTTGAAGTTTGAACTTAACTATCTATCTATCTAACACCTGTTCCTAAGAACTGTGCCTCCCCGCCCCGGGATGATCACTGTATTCTCTCATTTCAATGATTTCAGTGGGGTTATCCTCTTGCATTTTTCAAAGGAACACTTCCTTGTTGAAAGTGAGATGGCTTAATAATCAATTGAGCTAACTAGACATGTGTCACCAAACTAGGCAGGTCCACTGCAAACAAGTAAACTAAAAATGTTTCCATCCAAAATGCTCTAAGCCAGCATGGCCCGTTATCTGCTTAACCCCCTAATATGATCACCATGTCATGGCTCCCAGTCCCTAGCAGCGATGGAATTACCGGTCATAGCTGGGGCAAAACTTGTTCAAGAGCAGGTAAAGTGGGGGCATATGCTATAGCTGTGCGTAGCTGCAAGCTCTCATCTCCTGTCACATAGGGTTTTAAGTCTGTGGTGGAAATTAATTTGTTACCCTATGATACGGCCACTGTGACATCTGAGTTACACAGTTTACCTTCCCTAGGTTTCAATAGGTACCCATTTATCGACCGACCCATTTGGGAGGATGAACAGCTGGGTGAGCTGTGTGCTGACTGCCCTTGTCCGGGATCGAACTAGGGCTAATGGATTCGTAGTCAGATGTGCTAATCACTGCACCACTAAGGCTCCAGAGTAGAGGGTGCTAAGAATTTCTAGGTTT
>JAPQNM010000016.1:2487095-2489595 GCA_029783475.1 Metacarcinus magister
GTATCTGAGTGCCAGAAAAGAGCCATATAGAAGGGACGGTGCCAGGTGGTATTGTAGTGAAGGGAAGGTGCCATTTGTAGGACACCAACTAAAGGGGAAAAGGGTTGTTTCCAAGGGTGTGTGTCATAACAAAGGTGGCCAGTGAGGGGAAAGACTCAAATGTTTGTGTGTTAGTGTCCTTGTCATTTAGGGAGCATAAGATTGGGTACTAATGTGTCTACAGGAGGGAGGAAGGGAAGGAGGAAAGGAAGGGCGGACGTGGGTGCCAGTGAGGGTTAGGGATTTCCGCTGAAACAAAGGTATTACTAAGAAGTGTTCAGTGTCCCATAAGTCACTTCGGGCTACGGGATTTGGCACTAGGCTCCCCCATGACTAAACCTTACACTCCACGCGCGTCACTCCCAGCCTACGTCCTCTCCCACTCCCTCCCATTCCCTCCCACACTCCCCACCTACTCACTCCCGCCCAACACCCGCTCCCATTACTTACTACACGTCTTCCAACCCTAAAACCAGAACCAGTTACGTCATGGGCCCCCACTCTTACACACACCACACACACACACACACACACACACACACACACACACACACACACACACCAAGTATCCCATGTGTAGTTCGTATTTAAAAAGTTACGTTACAAAACCTGTTGCTAATTAGGAAAATGATGTATGTGAATGGAATTAATTGGGGATCGTTTATGATAAAACATTAATTCTACGTCAAGACCAAACGTGTCACTAATTAGATTAAACTGTAGGATTTACTGATATTAACTTATAATACATGAGTAAGTTGTGTAGTGGTACAATAAGATTTTTTGATAATCGACATAAATTATTGATATCTGATTATGTGGGTGTGGTGGGGGGGGGCTGTGTGTGTGTCTGTCTGTCTGTGTGTGGGTGGGTGGGTGGGTGGTTATGATTAATGTGTTTATACGTGATCTCGTGTTGGTCTGTGTGTAAGTACGTTCGTAGTTTTGACATCATATCTATTTGTGTGTGAGTAAATGTATCGGTTCGCTTATCTGTATCTATTTTTTTTCTCCTCTGTGCTCATTTCCTCTTCTATCAACGTCTATTTTACTCTCCCTTATCTCCTCCCTCCACCCCATATGGAGACAATAATGAGACTCACAAAATACTAAGAACTCTACCTCCTCTCTTCCTCCATCACTCCTGTCCCTTCCTCCCCCTTCCCTTCATCTCCCCAATCTCTCCTTCCCCATCACATCAGCTTCCCCCCTCCCTCTCCCATTACCTATACCCACTAAATCCTCCCTCCCTCCACCTCTCCCTCTCAACGTATACTTATCCTTCTATTAATCCCTCCTTCCTCCCTACCTCTCTCTCCTTCCCTCCCTTACCTCGCCAATCTTCTCTTCCTTTCAAGAAAATGTAATAAATGCAGTTGCAGCGTAAGCCAGAATTATTGCAGAAAAAATATATAATGAAGATCGTTTTCTTTGGCTTGATAGAAAACAGGAATGCGTTGTGTTGCAGCATTACGTCAGAGCAAGCTGAGTCATGATTGGTGGATGCGAAGTGGTGGTGGTATCAGTTCTGTTTTCTTAATTACTATGCAAATTACTCGCTCCAGAAGGGACGTGGGATATGTGTGTGTGTATGTGGGTGTGTGTGTGTGTGTGTGTGTGTGTGTGTGTGTGTGTGTGTGTGTGTGTGTGTGTGTGTGTGTGTGTGTGTGTGTGTGTGTGTGTGTGAGTATTATATCATGGTGAAGAAGAGGTGATGTGCTATTAAAAGAATACTCTCTCTCTCTCTCTCTCTCTCTCTCTCTCTCTCTCTCTCTCTCTCTCTCTCTCTCTCTCTCTCTCTCTCTCTCTCTCTCTCTCTCTCTCTCTCTCTCTCTCTCAAGCTAAGATTACCTTCCACTCCTATCATTCATTTATCCTTCCTTCCCTCTCTCTCTTCCTTTCCTCTATCCTTTTCCTCCCTCCCTCCCTCTCTTATGTTCCTCTTTATCCTCCCTCCCTTTCTTGTCTCTTTTTCTCTCCCTTTCTCTCCCTCTTTTCCGTTCCTCTTTACCCTCCCTCCCATTCCTTTCTCTTCTCTCCTCTCTCCTTCTCTCCCTATTCACCCTTCCCTCCCTTCTCCCCCTCCCACTCATGTTAAGCCAACGTGAGGTAGAGTCCCGTTACGGTCACGGTGGTTACTCTCCCTCCCTCTCTTCCTCCCTCTCTTCCTCCCTCTCTTCCTCTCTTCCTCCCTTCCTTCCTTCCCTCCCATTCTCCCTACCTCCCTCATCTCGCCTCCCTACATCCTTCCTTCGTCACATTCGCTCTCATCACCCGTCTCTCTAACAGCTGATGATGACTAGTGGCATCTGGTGAACACACACACACACACACACACACACACACACACACACACACACACACACACACACACACACACACACACACACACACACACACATGTTTACACACACATACACACATTCATACATACATACATACACACTCCACCCGGTTCGTG
>JAPQNM010000016.1:2492095-2502095 GCA_029783475.1 Metacarcinus magister
AGGATAACTACAGAGGTCACCATATAAGGAGTATTTAAGAAACTTACCATATATGAACAGTAATTATTTCTCTTTTTTTTAGCACACGTTGACAACTGGCCTGATAGAGACCCTTTGTATAGTAATCCTCCGTGGCATAGGTAATCTTTCCTATCATTGATTTGTAATAGATGACTCAGTGTCTCCAGTATCTTCCGTATCTGAAATTCCATAACTCTGTAACTCACTGTTTATCGTTATCGTGTCTTATCTCCAACGCAGTAATGGTAAATGCAAGAGGGAGATAGATAGATAGATAGATATAGAGAGAGAAAAAAAAAGGAACATAAGGAATATTCAGGAAAATAAGAAAAAAAGTAAGAAAAAAGATAAGCAATATAAAATATAAGGAGACATTGACACTTGGAGGTAAAAAGGAAATCATAAGAATGCGTTACTGTATTAATTTTTCAAACAGCATAAGTTATGAGAGAGTTAGTTTGGATCCTGTCAATGCAGGGGAAGTGTTGCCAAGAAGGATTCTGCAACAATGATTTAGAACTAAGAATACGTCAGTCACAAGGAACACGGATACAGCAGAAGCCAGGCAACTGAATGTGTCCTGAGAGAGAGAGAGAGAGAGAGAGAGAGAGAGAGAGAGAGAGAGAGGTAGAGAGAGAGAGAGAGAGAGAGAGAGAGAGAGAGAGAGAGACTTATATGGTTGGTCAGAGGTAGTTGCTTGTATATGAATAAGGGTGTGTCGGTCTTGTTTTCTCAAAGCTCTCCTTACTCGGCCTCTCTGTCCTCTCTCACTCTCCCTCCTCCTTCCTTCCTCCCTCCCTGCCCATCTCCTTCACCTATACCTACCCTCCCTCCTTCCATCCTCTCCCAGGCTTACGTAATGTTTTCTTTGCTTTCATTCATATTTTTCATTGATGCATACTTCTCTTTCCTATTATTTAGTTTTTTTTGTTATTGAATTTTTCTAATTTATACGGTTTTTAATTACATTTTATTATTTCCCCTAAATGCATTAATTACCTTATCCATTATTCCTACATGTTTTCCCTTTTTTTCCCCAACATATTTTTTTTCTCTCCTTCCTTTTCTTCTCCTTCACATTTAAGGAGATTGTTGCCACCTTCTCCTGACCTTTCTGTGACGATTTAATGAATTTCAAAATATATTTACTACAAGTGAAAGTCTCGTAATTGAACTTCTTAATGTTTTAAATAACTTTTTTCCCCTCCATAAGATCGGTTTTGTATTGTGTGTGTGTGTGTGTGTGTGTGTGTGTGTGTGTGTGTGTGTGTGTGTGTGTGTGTGTGTGTGTGTGTGTGTGTGTGTGTGTGTGTGTGTGTGTGTGTGTGTGTGTGTGTGTGTGTGTGTGTGTGTGTGTGTGCGCTCGTGCAGGTGACTCACAGCCAGTCTAGTATGTGCGACATTTATGGAAGAGAGAGAGAGAGAGAGAGAGAGAGAGAGAGAGGAGAGAGAGAGAGAGAGAGAGAGAGAGAGAGAGAGAGAGAGAGAGAGAGAGAGAGAGAGAGAGAGAGAGAGAACAGTTCCTCCTAATTAAACTGACAATTAATTAAGTTTTTCCCGCTGTGAAGTTTTAATTTCCAAGCAGTGAAATTTCAGAAATTGTCATGACAGGCAAACAACTATTGAAAAAGAGAGAGAGAGAGAGAGAGAGAGAGAGAGAGAGAGAGAGAGAGAGAGAGAGAGAGAGAGAGAGAGAGAGAGAGAGAGGAGAGAGAGAGAGAGAGAGAGAGAGAGAGAGAGAATGTATACATATGAAATATGATCAAATCAACATATGCTTTTAGATCTGACTCGAAAACTACTACTACTACTACTACTACTACTACTACTACTACTACTACTACTACTACTACTACTATATCTACTACTAAAATATCAATAATAACAACCTTCAAGAAATATAAACTTTTCGTCATATCAACTGAACCGGAGATCATTCTTATATTCTCCTTCATGCTTTTTGTTCACCTTGAGTTACATCTCAACTAAATGCATCCTACACATTAAGGGAATTGGCAGCTTCTGTATCACGTTCCTTCCTGCTTTTGGCCCAGACGTGGAAAGGAAGGGATAAAGGGCAGAGGGGAAGGGAAGGAAGGATATTAAGTGGATAAGAATGCAGGATTATTGCGTGAGTCATGTACCAATACGGTGAGTTGTGTCTATCCCTCCTATTCCTCCTCCTCCTCCCCTTTTAAATGAGAATGAGAAAGAGAGAGAGAGAGAGAGAGAGAGAGAGAGAGAGAGAGAGAGAGAGAGAGAGAGAGAACAAAATAAAAGGTCAAGATAGTAAGAGTTTATTTTATGAACTTCATTCATCCAATTCGTTTTTTGTTCTCTCTCTCTCTCTCTCTCTCTCTCTCTCTCTCTCTCTCTCTCTCTCTCTCTCTCTCTCTCTCTCTCTCTCTCTCTCTCTCTCTCTCTCTCTCTCTCTCTCTCTCTCTCTCTCTCTCTCTCTCTCTCTCTCGTGAGACTGACGAACTAAGAAGCGGAAGTGAGTGTGTGATTCAGTTATCTTTGTTATTATCAGTTGTGCCTCTCTCTCTCTCTCTCTCTCTCTCTCTCTCTCTCTCTCTCTCTCTCTCTCTCTCTCTCTCTCTCTCTCTCTCTCCATAGGATGAGATGTTTGCGATGAGAGAGAGAGAGAGAGAGAGAGAGAGAGAGAGAGAGAGAGAGAGAGAGAGAGAGAGAGAGAGAGAGAGAGAGAGAGAGAGAGAGAGAGTGTGTGTGTGTGTGTGTGTGTGTACTGTACTGCTTGCAACTGGTAGTTATTAATAAACACACACACACACACACACACACACACACACACACACACACACACACACACACACACACACCAATGATTTTAAAGCAAACACATTATCCTAACTCTAAATTTAGTCAGTGGTCAATTACAGTTATGGTAATATGGATCGCAAATAACTGACTGCATAAAGAAATAATATAGAATGATAAAAATCTAACCATCATACAAATTGTTAGAGGATACACGTAGCTGATGTGGGATGACGTGTCTTTTGATTTAGGGCTTACCTTTTGTATCTGTATTGCTAGTGACTCACTGGGGTCTTAATAGATAGGGGAAAAAATGAATAAGAAAAAAAGTAGAGGGATCCAGCTGCATAGCAATATAGCGAAGATTGGCAACTATCAACATTGAGTCATCGGTTTGGGAGTTCTCTGTCGGCGCTCGCTCGGTCGGTCAGCCCGACCGGGCCCGGGAACTGGAGCCAGTTGAGCATAGGATATCTTTGAGGTAGGGTGTGCCTCGCTTATGCTGAGGGAAGAAAATCTATTTCTAAAAGTGCAGTGTAATTTAGATAACATTGAAACAATCATTCTTCGCTACTATTTTCTGTTTTCGTCAATATGAGTGCCAGTGTGACTAAGGAAAGGTTTGTTTGAAGTGGTGGCGTGCCTGGCCGCGCCGCGTGAGTGGGTCTCTGTCTGAGCCGCCTTGTCAAAACGCCGGTATTTCTCTGCCTCGGGTTAAGCCCCAGAAAGAAGCGACACGCGGGAAGTAGGATGGTTTCGAACAATTTTAACAGTAGATTCGGTTGGGGTGGTAGCAGTAAGGGTGTGTAATAAGTTTCAGGGTCCCTGTTGCCGGCTTCCAGACAATGTGGCTGGCGCGAGGGTGTGGCCAGGGTGGGTGGGGGGACTGGGAAGGGAGCCGGGGGGGCTGAGGTTGAGGGGCGGGCGGCGTGCGGGTGGTGCTGATCTGAAATGAAGTTCCTATATCTAATGGGTAACTCCTTTGACAATCACAATAATTGAGTTCTACCTAGACAAAATACTTTTGCTACAATTTTTTTAAGCGCTTCGAACGATTGTAACACTAATATCAATTACAGATCCATATTTTGAAGCATCTCCCTCCCCGTCTACACTGCCTTGTACAATCTCATAACTGCCACGTACAGTCACTCATGGACAATATCCTAACGACTGAAACTGAGGTATATTTTTAACCTAAAGCCACGTATTACATAATCTAACTCATTCTCTGAAGAAAAAGCAATGGCAACTAGGTATTACAGGACGGATTCGTGTTACAAACATTATTAATCAATCTCAAACTACTGATCTGCGACGGAAACTTTTTTTCAGGATCGAAGGTATGCAGTTGTCACCTTCCCAATATTGTTGGGAGATTAACCGAATACCCTTTGATGTACCGAAATGGTTACTTTTTTGGGTGATTGGTAAGTTGTTGGGCAATTGATTTGCAGGGTTTAGTAAAGTAAAATAAATGTTGCCCGATGTTGTTTTTGTGAAGGATTGAGATATTTAGATGGTAGATTTACAGTTTTGGCTGTTATCCTTCCCTTGTTTCATGGTTTTGCATATTTGAATGCAGGATTAACGTTTGCTTTGTTCACACTTCGCGGGTCTAGTATACATGTTGTTTGAACATGGATTTTTGGCGAGTTATTCACCCGTGTGTGTTGTGGTAAGGACGGATAGCTAGTTTAAGCGGAGCGTGAGTAGAGCGGCAGATGCATCTATCCATCTGGCCTTCTGTCTGCTATGGAGCAGTTGAGAGGGACAGTTAAACGCTCAGGGGACAGGTATGGAGGGGATGGTGACGCTGCTGAGTAGTAAAGCTCGAGTTGCCACGTGTACTTCCTGCAGCTCGGTGCCAAGACGCAGGTAGCACAACCATTTTCATTTGCTTTGCAGCTCATAATTTACGCTTAGGTTTCGTTGTCAGTTATAGTGTTAACCTTGCTTACTTTTGTTATGCGTTGTCTTACTAGATTTGTTACGTAAGCATTTGGTATTTCGCCTTTAAGGATTCGGAATGAATTTTCTAGGCAATAACGGATGTGACAAATGTCATAACGGTGTCCAGGGAGGATATTTTGTAATCTTTTGTTTATGTTTGTTGGTCTCATTTGAGCTTGTGTAGATTCGGGTCACATCCCAGTTCCACACCATTGCAAGGCTTCTTCCTCCTCCTCTTCTACTTCTTTTGTCAGGCTTGCGTAAGGATTCTTTTGAAACGCGGATAAATTTGTGATCAAGTCGCGAGAGGAAAATATAAATAGGTAGCCTGCATCGACTCCTTAACCCGAGCCTCACCAAGGCATGAATGTCACTAGCCAAACCAAGATGCGATAGCCACCCACCGAGCTGAGTTTGTATGCCTTGCTGAGCCTTAGTTGTCGTAAAATCGGAGAAACTGGTTTAACAGTGAATGTCATATCATAATTTTAAGTTGACTATTACATCCTGGATTAACAATTTGTTAAAAAAAAATAATAAAGTTACGTAACATTGTTTGCACGGTTTAACGATAGTAGTGCGTGTAATGATATCACGTACATTTAATACTACGTAGAATACACTTGCATTAGTCAATTGTATGAGATAGCACCAACTATTATAAAGGTTCGAACAGGAAACCATGGGTCGTTGACGCCCCGTCTCCGACCCGCATGCCGACACTGAACACCGCCTGTCTGGCTCCCTTTGGTCGTCCACCTCGCCCACTGGTGTCTACATAATCGATTACACCGTAACTTAATTGCCGTCAGTCACTTATATTTTTCAAGAGTATTATTAAAAACTAAACTAGAGAATAGTTTGTTGAGCACTGACTGCCTTTAGTCGACTAAAACGTGTTTATCGCTCTGATACGGCTGACATCCGCTTGGGGGCGCGCCAGCCGCCAGCTGCCGCCGCCACCCGCCGGCTCCAGACCTGTTTGTGCCCTCTCCCCGTCACTGTTGTTAGTGCACAGCACCGAGCCAAGGAATTGATAAAGTTGTACAATGAAATGCATTGTACAGTATAACATGACAAGTAGTTTTGCGTACACGAATAAATGCTGGATTCTAAATTTTGACTTAGGCTATATTAACGTGTTCCTAAATTACCTTCAGTATATTCATTGTCTGCACTTCAAGGGTGCGCCAAGAATGGTCACCCTACCGACGAAATTTTTTCAAGACTTATCTAGAGGCGAGGCAGTCTCGAAGTACTGGTTGATTTCTGTGAACTCTGCGGAATGTGAGCACCATAGTATAAATATTATACATTTAATTCTGCTGCCCAAGGTTTTCCATAAGTGTATGACTCGCCTGTTATCCTTACGGAAAGCCTTATGAAAACTAAATCTGACTTAGATATGCCTGTGTCATGCCAGTTAGCTATCAACGAAAGCAAGTACATCCATAGTGGAGAGTTCACCTCGTCTGTCTTTTAGTACCTCGATGGCAGTACTTGTGGAAATTGAAAATTATAAATATTGTAAAATAATGTTTGTCGAGACGGTGGTGGTATGTGTTCTTTTTATCTATATTAATTAGGCAGATTTCCACTTTAAAGCCAAGGAATGTTGGCACATAGTCATCCTTTCCGGGGTAACATTTGAGTGGCAGTACGGTATTCACACATTACCACCTCAGGGAAGTTCTTAACCGAGATTCGTTTCGTTGTTGGGGGTCAGTTTAGTCACCTCTTGTCTGGCTGATTTGTTGATTTGGTTGTGAGCCACACCCTGTGGAGGAACAGGTATGCCTTTTGTACCCTATGGGAATATGTTACCCAGACAGCTGATGGCCCAAATACCTGTGTCGTGCGTCTGGCTTGGTATTGGAGAGGGAGAGAAGGAAGTGACACAACCCACACACCTGCTTCATTTTTAAATCACCTTGCCATGCCACGCTTCCGAAGGCTGGCCCAGCTCACATCATGTCTGTAGTTAAAACTAATATTACCCAACCCACGCTCGCAAAGTGGTGCCCCTCCAGGCTTAACCAATGATGTACGTAACCTTGTTACTAGCCCTAAGATATCGTGTTCTTTCCTGCCTCACTCGCCTTCCCCAGAGACCTGCAGATATTTGAAGAAGCAGGGGGAAGGTACCCGATGTAGTCAGGCAACTTTCCCGCATATTACCAAGTGCTCCGTTTTTTGAGGCTGCATTACAAGGTTTTGTCTCGCCAGCCGTCCCCCCCTACCCCACAGGCACCCCACTGATCGCCCGAGCGGGTCTGAGCGGCATGCAGGGCGGTGACTCACAGACCAGGTGTTGGGCCGTCTTTTCCCTCACCCTCCCTCCCATCGGACCCCGCCCTGAACACAACCTCCCCAGCACTCCCCCACCCAACACTCCCGTTATCCGGTGTTGGGGTGTGCGCGCCGGTTTGCCTTTGGGTCGAAAAGTTGGAAGTCGATATTCGTACCACGGTTGGGCTTGCTACTTAACGTGGCGGAGGCATCGCTATGTTAACGGTTTCATTACTTAATTTGTCAGGTATAACCGTACCTATTGTCTCACCGCCATCATTGTCTCGGGTTATCGTGTATGATGACTCGAATTTTAACTGGTGCACCACTATTTCGCATTACAGCACGTAGTTTTTTCCCCACCCCGTGTCTCCACTTATGCTTGGGTATTTGAGGTCACTGTGAACGTAGCAGATTGTTGTCAGGGTACATAGAGTATATTGTTAGATTATGTGTGGTCATACGTATATACTTTCCTTACTATAACAATTCATAAGACACTCCACAGCATTCAAGTGGGTGTTTTGACGCTAAAGTCTTTGTTTAGGTGGAGTAAGGATGTGGTGTGCGTGATGTGGGTACGGCAGCCTGAGGAGTAATCAACAGTCATGGAGGCAGCCAGAATTTCGCTTTCGTGGGATTCTATTTAGACTATTCAAATGATCATAGTGTGTGTTTATTCACTATGGTCTGGAGGTCACCGGCTGGACTCGTGATCGTTAGCCATTATCCTCCCCGAAAGAGCTCAGAGCTCAGAGGCGGATCAATGGATAAGGCTGAAACCTCTCACACCTCCCCATCCCTTTGCTCAAGGCAAGACAATGACCGCTCCTTGTTAATGAAAATCCTTAACAACCTGAGCAGGGTTCGAACCAACGCTTTGCCGACTGACAGACGAAGCTGTTAACCACTGAACTACAGGAGCGATGTGCGTGTTCTATTATAACGGGGAGAGAGAGAGAGAGGGAGAGAGAGAGCATTGCGGCTTTTCATGTTTGAGCAATGAGATGGGTCAGCGTTGAGTCATTCTGTGCGTGTTGACCAGTGTTGGGAAGTATGTGGTGCCAGGCACTTAACTCCCTTGAATTATTTCCACTTGTACACTAGTTAGAGATAGTTAGTGATTATCAGATGGAAAAAATACCATTGTACAAACCTCGCATTTATTTATATAAAACTGTCCAAGCAAAGGAAAGTTTTTTTAAGTCTCAGTATTCACTAAAATTATTAGCGTTAACATCTGACCAAAGAAAAGTTCCGTGAAATGTGAACTGTTTGCACTTTTACAAAATACTTATAGAAATATTAAGAAAAAGGTAGTACATGCGATCTGGGAAATGGGATTATCTGCTCTAATACTTGGAATGAAGTATATGGTGTATTATACTTTAGTATAGTTTATTCTCTGATTGAATATACCAAAGCATTCACTCGTATAGTGGCAGATATTGTGCTTTCATGTAATCTTTGCGCGTTTACATCACAACGGGGTGGCCACGGCAGAAAAGCCTCCACCTCTCCCTATTCACACACTCCCTCCTTGCTAGTTCAATCCCTCCCCTTGTATCAGCAGTTCATTCATGCATGTACTCCACCTTATCCTTCCATCATGCAACTGGCCTTCCTCTCTCCTAGGACCAACAGTTTCAGACACACACTTTCTTCACACACTTCACTCTTCTTGCTCTCCATTAGACCAAACCACTTCAAAGTATTTCTTTTCAATCATTCCACTACACCAAACTTCACTCCATTTGCAGAAGATCCCTGCCACATCTTTTATACACGCTTTCATTGCTCTCACCTTCCCATTTTGTCATGCTTCATGCTCCTCTCAGATAACTGTTTGCATAGCAGTTTCCAAATACTTACTCTTTCATTTCCTCCATTTTCTCTCCTTCCTACTGCTGGCACACTCGGTCTATAAAATGTAGTAAAGTCAACCACCTCTACTTCCCTTCTTTCAAAAACCATCCCCTTACTTTTTCCCAGCATTCACTATTAGCTTCCTTCTCGTACATACACAATAAAATTTATCCACCACTCAGAAGTTTCTCTTTACTCTGCAAACAACACAGTGTCATCTACAAAGAAAGTGTCTGTTAGCCTAGAAATGTTTTTGATAGCCTGAAAACTATGGAAATAGGCAATGCCGTTTAAGGAATATTGAATACCCTTGCCTGTCCTGCTGTGTAAAGGGTCTTTAATTTAACTGATTTATACTTGTATGATATTTTCAGTGCTACATACAAAAATGTCCTGATGGAAGGATACTTGGGGTTTTAATACAGGTTTTAATAACTTGCATCCACACCTTCAACTCCTAACATTTATTAATATTCTCTGCCAGCAGTTAACCTTGGAACCCACCCACCCTAATCACCACCACCATGAGCACAGACGCTGCCCTCAAGGACTTGCCCAAGGTCGACAGTGTACTCAAGGAACAGCTTGAGGGCTTCTCTCCTGACAAGTTGAAGAAAACCGACACTGCAGAGAAAACTGCCTTGCCGACAAAGGAGGGTGAGTAGCAGGGGGTGGAAGGCAGAGGACGGTTATTAAAAGAGAGATACATGAGGGAAATTAAAAATGGGAGTGATACAGAGTGAATGGACAATAGGTAATAGTTGCAGAGGGGAGAGTTCTTTTTAGTGAAGTTGTTAGCCAGGCTATAGAAGAAGGAATAATGAAGTCTGGAGCTGGCTGAGACTGAAGATCTGCATCTGGTAATACTAAGATTTCTGCCACTCAAGAAGACCCTTCCAAGCCATCAAAAGAAACAATTTCTATATTAAAAAGGAGGTTGTAGAAAGGATACATGTGTTTTACAAGCAAAAATTCACTGACTGTTACATGGGGATTTAATAGAGGGAAATATACCTTTTTTTTTTTAGAACTGAGAAAATTACTGAATTTTCTCATGGCTTAAAATTATAAAGCAAAACTTGAACATTAAAGC
>JAPQNM010000016.1:2514595-2519595 GCA_029783475.1 Metacarcinus magister
GAAATATTTTCATGTAATTGCTTAACGGGTAGTAGTAGTAGCAGTAGAAAGGTAGTAATGAGTTGTAATGAAGTGGAGTGCTTTTACTCTGCTTCAGAATAATAATCATCCATTTTTTAATGGTAAAAGCATTGTTATATGCTCGCCTTAGTTTTTTAATGAAAATGTATTAATACTGCTTTTCACGGGGAATTGTAATGCGTATACAGATGTAACTCGTGTGGCTGTGGGTAGCGGGTCTCGGCAGTACAGAGTATTAATGACTTTCCATCCTCTGTCATGGGAGTGCAGATATCCAGACAGAGAAGACTCATCAGAGCTTATTCCAGGGAGTTACAGGATTTGACAAGTCCCAAATGCGACACACAGAAACAGAGGAAAAGGTTGCCCTGCCTGTCAAAGAAGGTATCGCATGCATGGCGGAAGACATCCATGAGGGGGCGGTAGAGCCACGCTTGGTTTAGATGCAAGAGCTGTAAAATCACTTAAGCTTCCCTTGATTTGGATTCCAGAATTGTGTAATTTTTTTGTGTACACATTCAAATTTTAATTTTATAAATGAACAAAACTACAAGGAACAAGTCAGCTTATTTGAAATTTTGTTGAAAGATTCATGTTATTGACTTTGTTGCACACAAAAAATCTGGAATGCAGATTGAGTTCATTTAGACTTGGGAGACTGGTGACAAAAATATGTTGTCCCTCATGCATAGTCCCAAGTTATTGGTGGTGGTGGTGATAGTGGTAATGGTAGTGGTGGTGGTGGTGGTGGTGATAGTGGTAATGGTAGTGGTAGCAGCAGTGAACATGTCTACCTTTCCACAGCCTCCTATTGTCTAGTGTAGAAATTAAGTTTTGGCCAAAACTGATGAATCGGATGGCCACTTTTCCCCAAATAAGGACATTCATATTGTGTTTATTGAAAATTAAACATTAACATTAGTCAGTCAGTTGTTTATATTCTCGGTGTGTTTCAGCAATTTTTTTCTTCACAGTATAAGTGTATTAAGAGTGTTCGGTATTTGGGGGAAATGTCCACTTGAACCTCATCTGTTGGATGGGTATATTGGGGCTTGTCTCCTAACCACAATGCAACCTGTGATAAAGCTTGTGGGATCTCTGGCTATATAATTTTAAAAGTGTACATAGTAATAGTTTCCCATACTAATCCCTTTCTGAAACTTCAAGTGTATTAGTTTATTGTACATAGTGTTTGAATGTGAAGGTTTATGGGGTCACTGCTGAACACAGTCTGTGGCTCTGACTTTGAGCTCATGCTAGTGAGGGTAGTTTGGTAGGTTTGTAAGTGGCATCGGGTATTATTAGTATTATAGTGTTGTGTATTCTTTTCTTTTTAACTTCAATTATTCCTTCCTTCCTACTTGACCTCTTTTCTCTATACTATCATCCAGATATTGAAAGAGAAAAAGCAGAACAAAAACTTTTCCGTGGAATTTCTTCCTTTGATAAGTCAGCCATGCGCCAGGTCTCTACTGAAGAAAAAAGTTTCCTTCCAACCAAAGAAGGTAACAGTTGTCATGGAGTGGTTTGACCCAAATGCAGAGTGACTATAGTGCTCACTAAGACGCACTAGTTTCATCAGCCAATTTACAAGTCGATATGCTTTCTCAAATATTATAGTGGTCTTAGGAAATCCATGAGCATGCCAGCTGGTTAAAGTAAATAACAAATTAAGAACATGGCTCATTTTAACACGTTTGATGTTTTTATTGTTTAGAACTTGTTAGAAACCTGCGAATTTAAAATCTGCCGCTTACTTTGCTTCTTGTGGTGTTCCAGAAGTACTGTAAATACAGAAGCAGCTTAATATGAAACTTTATATGGTTCTTGCACTTATTTTTTTGCAGTCTGATATAACAAGTTTCCTAATCCTTAGTGAGATCAACACCATGAGCAGAAGACTGAAGTTCACATAAGCTTGCTATGGTGGGTTAATCTGTTTATGAATGTCTTTTAAAAATGCTGAACACTGAATAAGTCACTGCTGTACATATTAATCATGAATTATAGTCTTCTCTGTCAGTAGTACATACAATGGAAAAATAGCATAACTATATTCAGAATATGTAGAGGTAAATGTATAATGCAAGATCCATTGGCATGCTTGGGATTGTTAAATAAAAATGCAGGCAAAAGATGGGATAATGGGTGTAGTAGCTGTGGAATGTTGGGTATTGCCTTATACTCACAAAGGCTTGACAAGACTGCTCATACCCAACAGATATTGAGAGTGAACGCACACACCAGAGACTCTTTGAGCGTTTAGTCTCTTTCGACAAAACTGAGATGAAGGCCACAAAAACTGAGGAGCGTAATTGTTTGCCATCAAAAGAAGGTTGAGGAACATATGTGACTTGCGTGTTTTAATTAGTTAGGATGTTGTAGAAATGTTTAACTTGTGGCATAGTTGTGTATAGATGCACATTAGTTCTTAGTGTCGTAATAGAAATTGACTCTGCATTTTTGTTTCAATAGCCAGTTTTAACCAACAACAGAGTTCTAATGATGTGTTTTAGTGTATTGAAGAAAAATGTAAAGCTTAAGGAATAGAAAATGTTTACTAACTTTCTAGTGACATTGTTCTTTAAGCGTGATAGTGTGTATGTGTATTAATCCTTAATAAATCTGTAAGCATGCACACGGACAGGTGTACATGTACATAATGTTAACATGTCTAATACTCATTCAGCATTGACTGTTTACATGTGGTGTTCTGAATAACCTTTAATCTTGACTTGTAATTTGAGATTAACAGTCTTCAATTTGAGACACTAAAACTGTTTTCTGTGTGACTTTGTGATAACTGCCAATACCTCAAGATGCTGTTGTTAACCATGTATTGCGTAATGTTTTCTTGATTAACTGATGCAACTCTGGGGCATCATGGACCATGGTGCCTCTGAACTGTGGTCATATTAACTGAAGCTGCTTATATTTTTTAAGCAAAATATTCAATTTCCCTTTCCAAGTTTCTAGTTTTCACATGTCTTTCCTTTGGCACTTTTAGTATTAGTGACCTTCTAGTGCCAGCTGCTAAAGTTGAAGTCCTCAATGCTTGTTATTTTACCAAGTTAAATGTGCCAGGCCATCTTTTAACATTTTGACCATCAAAGTGAATGATTCTGTTTTTGCAGATATTGATGCCGAGAAGGGTCAGCAGGCCCTCCGTGATGGTATTGAGAAGTTTGACCCCTCAGGTCTTAAGAAGACTGAGACCACCGAGAAGAATGTTCTTCCGACTAAGGAAGGTGAGTCTACATAGCATGAGTGTTTATTCATTATTTTATTGAAGCCATTCCAAACTTGTTATTGAAATCAATAATTCATTTAATGGAACATGGAGTAGCATGTATGAACATACATAGTTGTTCAGGGATGAGTTTCAGATCTAAGTTGGAATTTAGTAGGAGTGTGTAATGGCAGCCTGGTCGCTTAATATATATGGATGGGGTAATACAAGAGGGATGTAAATAATGTTGGGATTGGTATGGAGATGGTAGAAACCTTTGAAAAATTATTGAGTTGGTTTGGAATTATGTCGGAAGTTAAAGTAAAGGCAACCATGAAGATCAGTATGAGGAAAGAAAGTGGAAGCCAGATGTTGAAGGCTTGTTATGTATCAAACATTCTTGAAGGATTATGTGAGAAGATGCAGCACAATGATGAAGGTAGTGAGGAAACTATTACATTTCTTAGTCGAAGAGTATTAATATTATCAACTTTTCTTGTCTTAAAAGCTGGTCAGTTGACAATAGATTTATGACATGCTATTAAGTGTGATGGAATCCCAGTGATGTCACTTTTATAACTAATATTAGGAGGATACAGAGCATCAGTACATGAAGGATCCATAAAAGACACAATGACCTATTGCATTCGGTTGTTGCCCTGCTTCAACTTTTTTTTTTTCTCTCTCTCTCTCTCTCTCTCTCTCTCTCTCTCTCTCTCTCTCTCTCTCTCTCTCTCTCTCTCTCTCTCTCTCTCTCTCTCTCTCTCTCTCTCTCTCATTTATCATATTTATTTGAAGGGATAGTCACAGTTTTTTTTGCAGAGAAAAGGGATTAACTATAAATGTAGTGACTATTTACTGATATGGTATGACATCATGCACTAATGTTAGGGGCTCTGGGAGATTTACATTGTTACATAAGGGGGAACCCCAGTAGTAGAGACATTTATCTACAATGTTCAATGTTTTGTTGCAGTCATTGAACAGGAGAAGAAAGCCTAAATCGGTGGAAGTGGCCTCAAGAGTTACTCCTCCTGTCTCCTCCCTGCTCCCTCAGGCCTTCCTTTTAGGGTCTGCAAGCCAAAATGTTTTGTACTTTGATAACCATAAGTATATAGGTCAACTGATTTTGTAACTTCATATCAGATGCTATTCTATTATTTTTTGCTTTATTGATATAAAGAAGACGGTGCTCATTGATAGCAAGGCGTTGGCAGAAAGTCCTTTGAGGAACTGTTTGATAGTCAAAGGTTTGACATGCTTTGCACTCCCTTATTTTATGATCAGCAATGCTAGTGGACCAAAAATTCACCTTGCTTTCATCTCATATTTAGAGGATAGAGTTCTCCCATGAAGGAAATGGAAAACTGCCAAGTGGTACAAGTGTATTTCGTGTTAAATTGAAGCTGCATTTGAGTTCTGATTTTATTTAAAAAGTTTCCCATTATGTTAAGGATAGGATTTTCTGACTTGCAGTGAAGTATTTTCTTTCAAAATCATTTGCTTTTTGGGGCATCCAAGTATATGTGATTTTGGGAGTCAATAAAATGCTTTTGTATGTCTTTGTTTATTTCATCCATTAACTCTAAATGCTTGATTTAAGAGTATCCTTCCATCATAGGTAAGATTGGCACATATCAGAGTTGTGATAGGAATCTCCTGAGTATGTATATGTTAGGCTTACGTATATCTTTAAAGCGATGAGGTGGCGTGAACATAGTTTGAATAAATGTTAATTTTACTTAGAGAG
>JAPQNM010000016.1:2524595-2547095 GCA_029783475.1 Metacarcinus magister
GTTGAAGCACTGCAGGTCCTCAAACACCGATACAGGAGTAGATTGGCGGAGGAAAAACGAACGCTCAAGGCACAGATGGCGAATGAGCGGCAGAGGGAGATGGAAAACATGGAGCATGAAGTGAAAGAGCTTCTGAAGGAGCAGCAACTACGTAACATGAAGATAGCTCAACACCTTCAAGCTGGTCCCCTTTAAGTCATGCACCTGTCGTGGGCTAGTCATCCCGCAGACCACTTACAAGGACACCTACATAAAAATTTTCACATCCTCTTCCCTCTACCAGCTTGTTTTCTTTCAACAGCATAGTATCTCTTTACCTTCTTTCATTTTTCCATTCCGATTTTCCCATCCTATCGAAGGCAATAAGGAACAGTCACTCATATCTCGTTACCATATCAATGTATATTATAGGGAATATTTTAGAATGTTGATATCAGCCTATATTGTAAATTTATGTTTTCATCAGCAGTACGTGTAAATACGGTTTGCAGCTAAATTAAGGATTTGTTACAATACTCAGTTAACCAAAAATGTTTACCTAGTCTTTCCTAATGAAAGGAAAAATAATTTCAGTGTCATATAAAACACTTGTTATTTTTTTACATATGACTAACTATAGGGTAGCTAGTGGGACATTTTTACGTACTGCTCTTAATAAAAGATTATTAAATGTATTGGTTTTATAATACAAACTTTTTACAGATATCTGAGTCAGAACAGGTGGCTAGAAGGAATGGCAGGTTGATGGTGGGTGAGTTGATTATAAAGTACCTAGTATAGTACATTGTTAGAAAAATCAAATTAGTAAATAGATAAAGAAAAGCAAACTGCAGAGTTATGAAACAGTCCAGTAGTTCGTGGCTCTACTGCAACCAAAGCAAATGAACTATAGCTACGTGATTTACTCGGGCTGCAACTACGGCCGTGACAATTAAGTTTATATATAATAACGTTAGATAGACTGAATAATATAGCATCAGGAATAGCGTTAATATCTTTCTTCATGAAAGGTATCCCACGTTCCAGGGAAATGTATATCTAACTATAATATAAAAAACCTAGTATTATATACACACGTTACTTGGACGTGCCAGTACATAATACGGTGCTAGGAAATATAAAACCTTGTATTGGCGACAAGGGAATGCAATTGAGTTGAAGGAAGTGTTGAATTAAACTCCTGGTGATAAAATGATGTAGTATACCAAGTAATATATTTACGTTCAAAGAAAACCGTAATCAGCTGTCCAAGTTATTACCAAAACTGTGAAATAGAACTAGAATTGAGAATAGAAAAAAACTTATATACAGTATTTTGATAGCAGTTCAGTTCCAAGTATTACGTGTTGATGGAGTGAAGTGTTCAGCTGATATATGTACTGTTATGCAAGGCACGTCATAACCAAGCCTATAACAAGTGAACCAAGTGAAAGTTCTCAGGTCTGGTAACAGTGGAGGTGTTTTTGCCGGTAACTTGTGGTCAGCAACAGCGATTGTTTTTATCCTTAAAATGCCTGCAGTCAGCCCAGCCAAAGATTTTCTGGCCGGAGGGTTCGGAGGGATGTGTCTGGTAGCTGCTGGACATCCTTTGGACACCATCAAGGTAAGGACGTTCCCTTAACACCATATTAGATAGGCTCGACTAGGCTAGGCAGTGGTGCTTTCCTTCCTCTTGGAAATGTAGTGTTATGATTAGATAATGTATTAATCTTTTGTTTGAAATGTATGTATAGCTTGAGAAAAGGAGAATGAAATGCTTTTTATTATTTGTGTATTGAAATTAAGTTTATGATTTTATTCTATTGTCAATTGGTCAATGCGTAGTGTGGGTCCAACTCTTGATTTGGGTGTTGGCTAACGGTTGGCTAACGGTGATTATCTACACACCTTTCCGAGATTTATTTTTCATCTTTATTTTTTCTTCCTTACTTCCACAGAAAGCTTGAGATATCTATTAATTATGGAGCAATGCGGGTAAGAAGGCTATATAATTACCGTGTCAACCTGGCAACAAGTGGTGTGGAATGTGGCCCTTTCATTCGGTTTACTGAAAGGCACATCACACATGCATTATGGTATTTCTTTACAACTACTGCTCCACCTCTTTCTTTTTTCTCTCTTTCCCTATGACTATACATAATGTACTCAACACATTTGTGAAGGTTTCAGGCGGTGCTCACCATTATTTACCTCGCAAAACGTCTTTGAAATTATGTTAGGTTATGTTGTGTTAGGTTGGTTATGTTATGTTAAGTTATGGTTAGGTTAAGGTTGCTAGGTTAGGTTACGGTTATGTTATGGTTAGGTTAAGTTAGGTTAGCTTCGGTTCAGTTAGGTTCGGTTATATAAGATTTATACATTTTATTACCCAAAAGTTAGGGTTCGCTACAGATTTTTTTCTTGATTTTGGTAATAAAATGTAAAAATCTTATATAACAAAACCTAACTGAACCGAACCTAACCTAACTTAATCTAACCATAACATAACCGTAACCTAACCTAACCTAACAACCTTAACTTAACCTAACCAACCTAACTTAACATAACTTCAACAACGTTTTGCAAGGTAAATAATGGTGAGCACCGCCTGAAACCTTCACAAATGTGTTGAGTACACTATGTATAGTCATAGGGAAAGAGAGAAAAAAGAAAGAGGTGGAGCAGTAGTTGTAAAGAAATACCTGCATTATTTCGGTTTCCGTATGAATTTACATTTGAAAATATTATTGCGTTACATAAGCCTCTACTACCCCTTATGTCACAGCACATTACAGGATTGTCTGAACTTAGTAATGCAGACCGTCTACAAAACCTGAACCTGTACTCAGTCCAAGGAAGACTTGTCAGAGCTGGCGTGCCAGTAGTTGTGGGCTTCCCTTATTTCAAACTAGCTAATCTTCCTCGAAATATTTATAATAAAAACGTGTAACAGGGTAGCCAACCAGGTGAGTAAACCAGGTGAGTAATAGGCATTTCACCCACATCAAAGAATTGGGGAGTTATGAATTTTTTAAGTGTCAAATGCTTCTACCTCTCTAATTATGGTGTAACCTAGTACTAGTTAATTTTATCATATGTAACAATTTACAGTTATTTTTTATGGGAAATATACAATAATGAATATAAATTTTGTGAGTTAAAATAATAGCTACACAATAACATGGGGTTAGTTTTCTTATCCGCAGCTGTTAAATGTTTTTCCTTAGTAGAATATAATAGTCAATCATAGGCTATGATTCCTAATAGAAGATAACTAATCATTGACCTTTCCTAAAAGTGCTGTGCTTCTTTTATACTTTGCAGTTAAGGTTAGGTTGAGTTTTGGTTCATAATGCTTATTATTTCACGGGGTTTTGATGAGTTAATCCGAGAATTGTTTGTGGAGTGAGAAGAATAAATAGTGAAAGTAATGAAAGTGTGTATAACAAATTTGTATGTATAGTTAAGGTGAAGGAATGAAATATAGAGTGATTGAGGGGATCAAACGCAGCATCCTAATATGGTTTGGCACATGAAAATGATGCCAGGGAGATCACAAATAGAGTATATATGACTGTGGTAGATGCTGTATGTACAAAAGGACAACCTCCAGTGAAATGAGAAAACAGTGATATAGGATGTGTGAAAAAGGGGAGAAAGGAGTGTATGAGAGGATTAAAGTATGTTAGGAAGGAATGCAAATAGATTGAGAGTCATCGATTGTGGCCATCTCTTTCTAATGAGTTTTTTGGTATGGCGTCAAATATAAGTAGATAGGTAGATTTTAATGTCCACTTATGTTGAAAGTTTGTAATTTTGCTTCACCATCCAAAAGCCCACACTCCCAGGTCCTCTTGATTGTTGGGAGGCAAGTGTATCACCAAGACTAGTAGAGTCTGACAAATTAATGTCAAAATCACTTGATACACATCATAAACAAGTTGACACCAAAACTTTATGATTACTAAGAATTATGATGGAAGCAAACTCTGTTACAGTGTGAGGATGATATGGCTTTGGTGGCAGATTCAGAGAAGAAATTGTTTCATGTGGTGGAAGAGTTTTGACGAATGTGAAGAAAGGAATTTGAGAATGAATGGGAATAAGATTCAAGTAATGAAATGCACAAGGAGGCTGGTGGATGAAGGATGAATACTGCATTGAATGGTGAACTGCTTGAGGAGATGGAATTACTGTGGATGAAGGAATAGAGACAGAGATGAATTCCAGTATCAGTGCTGTAGGAAATGTGTTGGGAGGAATGAAGGTCGATTAGCTAAATATTTCTGAGGAATAGGTTTTCATTAACTAGTTAATTCTACAAAACTAGCACAAATGCTGAATATAGTTTTTTCTGTATGTCTGGCAATTTGTGATCATAATTCCTTGAAATTAGACCTAACATCATATATGCTTTCTTACTTGCTACTGTACACTGATCACTAATATTGAGATTACAACTAATTATTATTCCATCATCTTTTTATTGTTTGATATTATTGAATTCCTGATCACGCATTTTGTATTTGAAATTTGGATTTACATCACCATTATGCATAACCATACACATGTCTGTGTTAAAATATATCAACCATTTCTTGAGCCACTCAATTAGTTTATTTTCATCCTGAATTTTATTGCAGTCTCAGAGCATATTACTATAGTGCCAAGCTTTATATTGTCTACGAATTTTGCTTCTTTTGATAGAATATTACTCTTTAAATCATTCACAAAGATCGTGGGTCCCAGGACTGACCCTTCAAGCACTCCATTAGTTACATTTTGTCAACCAGATACTTCACCATTTGAAATAACGCGCGTCGAGGGTCTGAGAGCCAGTCTCCTATCCATGTACATAGATGCTCTCCTACTTCATGTGCCTGCAATTTATATCAGCCTGTTATGAAGGCCCTTATCAAATGTTTTTTGAAAGTCCTAGTAAATAACATTGTATGATGCCTAAATGTCCTAACTCGTGTAAACATCATTAAAGAAATCTGACAGATTAATCAGGTATGATCTTTTGCTATGAAATCCGTGCTGGTTTTCTGTTATTAGCTCGTTTGTATCAAGAAACGCAACCATTTTATCTCTGATTATATTTTAAAATAATTTTATTAAAACTGATGTTAGACTAATCAATAATAGCTTGTTTCTTGTCTTCTATCTTAAAAATATGGGTTAGTTTTGCTCTTTTCTATGCACTAGCTTAATTATTTGTTAAATAAATGTGTTATAGGATTTTCTAACATTTTCTAACTGAGTACATTCTTTAAGTATCTGCGGTAATACTTCATCGGGACTGTGGACTTATTTATATATTTTTTTGTAGGTATTTGCATTTGTGCACCTCAGTTATGGCACACTTTTCTCTGTCAGAACCATGAAATATATTCAGCGAGGTAGGAATAACAGTGCTATTTTCCTCAGTACAGACGTTACTGAATGTTAAATTGAGAATGGAGGTCATACCTTTGTCATCGGTGATTAGTTTATTTATCATTATCTAATAGCGGGCCTATGTTTGTTTTTTAGTTTTTTTGTTGCTTAATTTCTAGCTGAAAAAACATTTTATGATTTTTCTTGGGAGATCCTTACTTCATACTCGCATTAATTTTTCTTACTTTTTCACATTTTCTTTTAAAAGATTATCGTAATTATTAAAGTGTGAAGTTGACTGTTACAATTTATATTTTTTTTAAGCTTTTCTCTTATCATAGATCGTTTTTTCTCTGCAGTTAGTTATCCTTAATGGTTTACATTTAATGATTCTTCCTGGTTTTGTGTGGAATGATTTTTTCTTATATACTATTGCTTAAAGATTAGATGTAAACTTCTTGTTAATTTAATTAATGCAAGTACTGATTCCAATTGACTGATTCCAGCTCCCTTTTTATGTTTCCAAATTTATGGCATGAGACTATCATTCATCAGTTTGAACCTTATGCAGTTCATGGATCATGGTATTGCCTTCAGCCTTGAGCATCTTCCTCTAATGTTACAAGTATTGGTTGCTATCTCACTTTTCAACCTTCCCACATCCTCCCTTACCCTGACAAGTGAGGGTGTTTATTGTCAAAAAGTTGGTTGGTCACCAGCCACTATTTTCACACTCAGTGAGAATGTTATGTGTAAACACGAGAAGCATGAGTAAATATAACATCTGTAGTTCCAAATAAAGACAAAGACTTTCAGTTCTTTGTGTGTGTGTCTGCACCACACCCTAACACACCCATCACCCTTCAAAGTCTTGTATGAGGAATACTTTTAGCTATATTTATTTTTGTTACCTAGTAATGATGAGGTATACACCATACTACTACTACTACTACTACTACTACTACTACTAATAATAATAATAATAATAATAATAATAATAATGTTAACAATAATAATAATAATGGTAAAATATATATATATATATATATATATATATATATATATATATATATATATATATATATATATATATATATATATATATATATATATATATATACACAATATATATATATATATATATATATATATATATATATACACAATATATATATATATATATATATATATATATATATATATATATACACAATATATATATATATATATATATATATATATATATATATATATATATATACACAATATATATATATATATATATATATATATATATATATATATATATATACACATAAAATATATATATATATATATATATATATATATATATATATATATATATATATATATATGTGTATATATATATATATATATATATATATATATATATATATATATATATATATATATATGTGTATATATATATATATATATATATATATATATATATATATATATATATATTCATATTTATTTATATTTATTCCTATATACCAGGCTGTTATCCCCCTAAAGGGAGATAGCCCAGACAAGGCACGCATACACACACCCGTGCACACGTAGAGTACATGATATACTCTTCTCACTTTGCTCTTACGCCCCCAGAGAGGTACTACGCCCCACCCAAACATAACGCGTCAGTCAGTCACGCAAATGGTGATTGGTGCCAAGGTTAAAAAAAAGTCATTAAATGCCCTTCCCTTCTTCTAATTGTTTATATTTACTATAATTATATTGATTTTTTTTTTCTTCATTCCTTTCAATGGACGCGTCTTCACGTAAGGAGGAAAGGACAATTAAATTGATAAATATTGAATAATTGAATATATTAAAAGATGAATTATTTATTACTTTTGATATTATTGTCTTTGTCACGTGTGATCTGGTTTCTTTCCCAAACTCATTAGAAGAGGTTGTAGGGCAGGTCGGCAAAGAAAACCTTACACAGCATAACAACTCACTTTAATTGAATGGAGGGGCCTGGATGGAATTGAGAGGCTGTGTCATCATCTTGACTGCGCGGCCTGTTTCTCGGTTACGGAATTATTGACTTGCTTGATAACGATGTTTGTCACGATGTTTGCATAGTAAATAATTGTGGTTAATCACGATGGGTGGTCAGTGTCAGATTATGTTTTTATAATAATAACAAAGGTTCACCTACCGGGGTCTATGAGGTTCCTTTGCATATGATCATGGATAATGTAATACCACACCTGCCGCCTTGCTGTGTGTGGTGCCTGGGTGTTCGCTATCCTCCGCGTCCCCAACTGAGCGAGAGTGAACTGAACTCCACTCTTGATGACCTCCAGATACTGGCACCTTCCACCACAACTGAGCACGTGACCACTATTCCCCGCCCCTCCCCCCCTGTCTCACATCCTCCACCCAAAAGATAGGCCTAATGATACCCAATATCTGGGAACATACACTGCTGTTAAATTATTCTGGGTCAACAGGAGATTGTACTTGCTTTCACATTTTTTCTATTTTCTTTATAACATGCGCGAGATCAGTGTGACCTGCCGTAGTGTGTTGGGTGTTGGGAGTTGGTTTTGTGGAAGTGGCATGTGGTTTTCGTAATTTGCCTCTTACTTGCACACACCCACGTCGAAGAATCACCACCTCATGGTAACACTTGATTATATTATATTAATCTTCCGTAAGTTTTATTGGTATCTGGCATCATAATAGCTGCCGGTCTTCACCAGGCCACCCCCTCACCTACCTGGGAACACCTTGCTGCCACTAGACCCCAGTGGTGTCGCTGTGCTATAGGCAGCCTCACGCCGCTCCATAGGTGCACTCGCTACCCAGACGGGAACATTAATCACCATGTCTGCAAAGCCATCGTCAGGAGTCAAAGACTTCATAGCAGGAGGCGTCGGGGGGTCCTGCACCGTGGTGGTTGGGCAGCCGCTGGACACCATTAAGGTTGTAATGTTAATTGTTAAATCATGTTTATCATGAAGCTGTGTTGCTATGGGTAATATGGTGCCTCTTTATTTAATCTGTTGTTGGTATGTATACTGTTTTGTTCGTTTAGTTCATGCAGTTGTGTGCGGTTGGTTACTGCTCGTAAAACTGAAAGAACATATTTTTTACAAAATTTTATATATTTATCTATTTACTTATTTATTAGTAATGTTAGTCAACATTGGACAATAACAGAAAAAAGTTGATTGTGAAATTGATTTAAGTAGTGCATTGCAAAGGTGTGTGTGTGTGTGTGTGGAGAGAGAGAGAGAGAGAGAGAGAGAGAGAGAGAGAGAGAGAGAGAGAGAGAGAGAGAGAGAGAGAGAGAGTGAGTGAGTGAGTGAGTGAGTTGACTACCTTGATATTATCCTTGCAGTAAGCACTTATTGTTTTCCTCGCACTACACTTCATAAAGATGGGCAAGTATTGCAGTATATCTATTCATGGAACTTTCTAATCTTGCATTGTTCAGTTGTGAATCAAATGTTGTGTCAAACTGGATAACAACGAAATATTTAGTATAACTTCATTCGCTATTATATGCCATTTATGTGCGTGCAGGTCCGGTTCCATGCAGATACAGTACTACAGGCGATGCAAACGACCTGAAACCGGTACTGTCTTGGTCACTAGGGTGATAGGGTTTAGGGAGTCGCTCACTCCAACTTCAGGGATTAACACACTGAGCTGCTAACCTCCACTTTGCGCATCCCCACTCAGGTCTCAGGGGCAATCACTTCAGATAGCAGCGGGACCAGCTGTATGGTGACTCAACAAAACTCCCACCCTTATCATGAACCCCACGCAACGAACACTTGACTAAATTAAAAGTTTAATGGGGCCGATCACAGTCATTAGCTACCAGTAATAGTTTGATGCATCTGTGCATTGCATTTATGTGGAGCTTATAAGTAAGAGGTGATGATTGCGTACAGTCTGTTATAGTTTACTAGTAATGAGGGGACCGAGGGTATAGTGGTCGGCTCGGTCTATAGATTCTCACGTTAATCCTAGCAGCTATATGGTATAATAGATACCTAGCTCGGAGGGATTACATACTTTTAATCTCTCTAATAATGAAGTGCAACTAAATAGGTGCAAAAACTTTAGTTGTTTGCTAAGAACTACTGTACGTGATTTACCTTTGATGTCTGGTGCTTACTTTATTCGCGTTATCTCACTTAGTTACTATTGGTGATAAATTGTGATTTAAGACTCATGCAATCACGATAGATGAAAAATAATGTTCCACCCACTCATATATGTTATTGGTGTAAGCAGTGTAATGATAATGCAGTTTTCTTGGCAGATCTTGAACTTCTAAAACTCTTGTTACCTGCGTTTATGTATGTTTTTAAAAAAAATTTTTTTATCATTGATATTATTTTAAACGTGTGGTATAGCACATCATATAGAAGTTTGGCAAGAGAGAATTATCACACATTTGAGAGGACCTTAGTGTGTGTTTAGTCTCCACTCTCACAGCAGTCAAATGTGAATAACTTGCCTCAATCCACTACTGTGCTGCTTCTTTAGTGTGGGTGTGGCCGGTGGATGTTACGGTTTTTTTAAAATTTTTTTATTTATTTATTTATTTATTTTTTTTCCTTTTTCTATATCATTAACCGTTGGCGTCAGTAGGCTTATGGAAGCACATATGGACTTGCCTCGCCTGTTATTTGGCGTAGGTTTTCAGATTTTTTTATAGTGAAAGGTTTATTGTATATTTTTCTCATGCACTGCTCCTAATGGACTTGTATTACTCCCATCAATTATTTATGGGATTTTATAGCTTCGTAAGCTTGACAGTTCACTATAATCTACCTTTTTGTATCTCATAATGTCTACGAAGCAGTACTAGTGATGGTTTGTCATTAAAGAAGATAGCACCATTATATATGTCAACTTGTTTTATTTTTTTTTTTCAGGTCAGACTACAGACTCAGCCACTACCAGCAGCAGGAGAAAAAGCTATTTATGCTGGAACGTGGGATTGTGCCTTGAAAACCATTCGAAATGAAGGGTTCTTTGGCCTTTATAAAGGTGATTCTAAGAGGATCAATGTTTATAGACAGAAAAGATGATAAATCCTGGTGAAATGAGCCTTACATTTACTCACAAACTGGACTCATACACAGTCACACACATCTACCTAGCTTTACTGCACACTTGTAAAGGCGAGATCAATGTCCTTCCTCGTATTAAAGTAGTATATCATAACAGTATAACAGACGTCACTCATTACCATAACATTGTGGAATACATTAATAGATGGTATGTAGAGATAAACTTTGATTGTGCTTCATTTTAATTACTGATAGTGAAACGATGATATAGATGATAATGTTGGTGTGATGATGATCAGCTGATGACAGATCTCAACGTTTCTTTATTTTATCAATAGACATGATATTTGTTACATGTATTTACATGTTTAGGAAAAGGTAAACACAATGTATTCTATAGTTTTTCAATGAATGATGATGTCTTTAGCATTATTGTATATTAGGTACCTATTTGCTGAAAGAAATGTACGGACTGGGACAATTTTGGGGAGGGTTAAACGAACATAATTTTCTTTCCTGAGATGGATGTGCTAAAATAAATCAACAACACTTCAAAACTTTTCAAACATCCTATTACAGGCCTCATCAAACCTGCAGCTTTCATTGCTCCTGTAGAAAGTATAAAGATATAAATATAGACATCTAACAATGAAGAAACATTTAACCACATATAGAAAAGTTTAAAGGGCTAACAAATATGGTAATACTTTTTACATTAGGAAATTTAGTTGATCCATTTGCCACAAAGTTATATATGCAATTATTTTTCATTGATTATATCAGTTGCCTTCACTCATTTTACTTTTATCTTCCTCCCTCTCCTTTTGTAGGCATGGCTGCACCCCTGGTGGGAGTCACACCCATGTTTGCTGTGTGCTTCCTGGGTTTTGGCATCGGAAAGAAGCTCCAGCAGACTCATCCGGACGAGAAGCTTACTGCTGTCCAGCTGTTCAATGCTGGCATGCTGTCAGGAGTGTTTACCACTGCCATCATGACCCCTGGTGAGAGGATCAAGTGCTTGCTGCAGGTGAGGGTTACTTGGATATTAAGCTAATCACTTAACATTACTTGATTATCGCACTACACTGGTATGAATGTTATTTGTTTCCATAATGTTTATATTCTTATGAAATTTGTACATTTTCTTTTTGAAGTTGGTTATACATTTTGATTCCTCATATTAACTAGTGTAGTGAGATCAAAGGTTACATCAAAAGGAATATTTTTCTTGGTGACCTGCTTTGAAAGGGTGTGTTAGGGTGGCTGGGTACATCTGTGTGGATCCATGTTATATGTGTATTAATCTTGCTTAGTGTCAAAAGTCTATTGCTAATGGAGGACTATGGTCTTTAATGTGGGTTGAGAAAGGATAGATATCCGAGTTACATTTTTGGTAGAAATACACTGGATCTTTACATCTTGGTGTGATTTTATGTCATGAAGAAAGCAGCAGATTGGTTGAGGTGTATTTTGTACTTGATTTACTTTAGACTTCCATGATGTTATTTTTGCAGGTTCAAGCTACCAGTTCAGGGCCAAAGCTGTACAATGGTCCCATTGATGTAGTGAAAGTGCTTTACAAGCAAGGAGGCATCCGCAGCATCTACAAGGGTACCTGCGCCACACTTCTCAGAGGTATGTCTGTCACCTTTCCACTTGAATTGTGTGTGTATGTTGGACAGCTAGATATATTAATCTATACTTGATGTGTATGTGGACCCATGCTACAAGAGACCAGAAATAGGTAATGCCACAACACTAATGGTGATAAACAGATGAGAGGAAAACAAAAAATTTATGTCATTGAACCCACTTTCAGATGTCCCTGCATCAGGGATGTATTTCATGTCCTATGAGTGGCTGAAGCGTTCGATGGCACCTGTTGGTAAGGAGGGAGAACTGGGTCCTTTACGCATAGTAGTGGCTGGTGGCGTTGCTGGAATGCTCAACTGGTTGGTGGCTATTGGCCCTGATGTCCTCAAGAGCAGACTGCAGACAGGTGAGTGACTGACAACTTGATTATAGTTTTGTATTTCTAACACCCTGTGGTGGGGGTGCCAGAATACTACCACCATATTCCATGTAGGTCATAAAAGGTGACTAAAGGGGATGGAGCGAGGGGTCTTGGAAGCCCCTCCTCTATATTTTCTGCTACGAGAAGACAAGCCACAGAAAGGGAGGGGAGAGTAAAGTCTCCCAGAACCTTAATTGCCTTGTCTTGGCTACATCTTTTAATGGGAATATAAACCAGGTATATAGGTAGATTTCTAACAACCAAAGTATTCTTTAAAAATTGATTTGAGTTCATATGTGATCACTGGTTATTTGTACATATATGATACCAAAATTGATGAAAATAACAGATGAGCACAAAACAAGTATTGGAAGGTCAATTTGATGATACCATTTTATTGGTGTGAAAGTTGTTGAGAATAATTGATGGTTCTAAGTTTTGCAAAAGTTTGTCAGTAAGGATATATTTGTAATGCAAGATGTTTGCTAATTTATCCCAGAGAATATGATTCAATATCTTGGTGGAAAAGAAAAATTACACAAAATAGTTGACAGGCTTATAAATGTAAGTTTTTATCGTAAGATGAGTAAAAGAGTCATATATTGTAATCATTATTTGAAGTTTGCTTTCAATAGTAATTAAGCTGGTACAATAATGCAAAATTAAGAGACATTAATATTCTAGCTCCCGAGGGCAAGTATCCAAATGGGATTCGCAGTGTGTTTGTGGACATCATGAAGACTGAGGGACCCAAAGCCCTATTTAAGGGAGCTGCCCCTGTCATGATCCGAGCCTTCCCTGCTAATGCCGCCTGTTTCTTAGGATATGAACTTGCTATTAAGTTCCTGAATATGGTTGCACCAAATTTGTAATTGAAAGACTAACACAATTCAAACATGTACAAATAGAATAGAATAATAACAGTAAGCTTATCCAGTGCTAAACATTGATTGAAGTTGCTGTGATATCTGTTACTGTTAATCTGTTCATGTGCCAACTTTGTTGTGTTTTATGGTCTGAGGTGGTGGCGGTAGTGGAGAGGGAAGTGCTGTAACAGAGTTAGTTATTGCCCAAGAAGTAACACGATGGTGATGCCAATTGAACCATATTTGCGGCAGCTGCAGTCACACTATAACTTCCAACCTGCCACAGGCACACAAACAAGGTTGCCCATGAAATATTAGAAATTAAAACTTCCCATCCATCCCAATTACATGCATCATGTGGAGAAAGGTTGAGTGACTTAGGATAGTGATGTTTTTAATACATATAATAATTGCTGGACTCCGTATACCTCAAAATTATAAAAGCTCAATTAATTTGCTTGTGTAAATATTAATTAAATTTATTTGATCAATATTTGAAATATGAGTTGAACAAACATTTCAAGATGAAGTTATACATTTCTAATAAACAGTTAATACTTTTAGTATATATGTATATATTAAGCCATATAGTATGTTGCTCCTCAATGCATTTGCAGGTTTAAGCAACTCAGGGACGCAAAAAATTTTATTTTCCATACCTTATCATGCAGTCTAAAAACACAAGGGAGAGATGAAGAAAAATACTATGTAGAAATGCAGAGGATGCTACTTTTCTATGTATTGTGCAACATTTTCTGCTGTAAGAGCTTAGGTATTGACCAACTAATTCAAGTGAATACAGTGCTCAACAACCGACCACAAAGTTGATGTTGCACGCTTTAGTTGTCCCTCCAAGCACTGCCCAACTTGCAATATGTCCCTCCACCACATGCCTTGTACCTCCTGGCTCCCTCTAGTTTTTTGATGAATAACCACACACAGTCCCAATGGCCAGGGAATGGAACCTACCACCAAATTTGTATGCTTCGTGGTATTTATATACAATGCCTGAGTCTTTTGAATTTGAGATATTTCATCTGGAAGCAATCCTTATAAAACAAATATATTGGGAAATAATTTCTTGGTAATAGGTGGAATTGAACCCTGGCTTACCTAAGACACTCTTGAGGACAACACAACATCAATACTCTTACGAGTGGTCCAGTTGAGTTTTTGAATCTGTTGTCTATGTAGTTACCATTGCAGTCCTCTTTCCTAAATTTTTTTAAAAATTATGTTTTATATTTTGTTTGTTTTGTTTGATTACATATAATGCCTAAGACTTAGGATGACACCAGCAAATACTTAGTAGTGGAACCAGGTGACAGCAGAACCAGAAATGGTTTCCTGTGTCAGTTAAACAGTGTAGTACATCTCACCACTGTACTGACTTTTTTTTTCTTCCCTTTAAGATTTCTTCAATAACTTGACAAGTTTTACATATCTGATGTAAAGCTGAAATCTTTGGAAACACTGAGAAATTAACATGGACCAAGCCATGAGAGACGAACACATTTAGGGAATGCTGGTGTAGCAAACACTAGCCATGAACAAACTAAACTTATCTAAGCCATGAGAAATGACCATTGGCTTAGTGCAGTTTACCTCAAAACATTTATGCCCTCCAAAATAATAACATTTCTTGCTTGCTGTCTTGTCCCAAGGAACTTCATTACTATAGTAAGAGTATGCATTTATCAAAACCTTACACTACCAAAAACCTATACTTCCTGAACTGTGTCCATTGTGATCCAGCCCTTCCTTAGCCCTCCCTGTACCTTGTTCCTTTCTACATTATGTGCAATATGCTACCTTTACATAAACAGGATTATATTGAAACTTCAATTCACACAAACATGAGAATACTTCACAGGATAACAGAACACAAACAAGTATTTTCAGTCTGCTTCTCATGTAATTTGATTCAAGTTTTGGATCATGATTTCAAACCAACAAACGTTTTATAAAACAATTTATTCCTCTAGATCTAGAGAGGAGCTTATCAATGCAATTAATTTAAGACTTTTTTTTTTTTTTTAAGTATTAGAGGAGGTAGGGTTTCACATTTATCAGAAACATGTATTAGGGTGCATCCACACGGTCAAACACTGTTCGTCGGACAAACACAAGTCAAGAAAAACTGATCTGGCAACAAACTACTAACAGATCAGTTTTCCTTGATTCTATGTTTATGACATCATTCTGCTACGCAGTATGATATGGTAACAGTGTTTGTCCGACGAACAGTGTTTGACTGTATGGACGCACCCTTATAGTTTATTGAACATTTTAGTTTTAACATTTATTCAGGCATTGACACAGATCTTGAGAACAATATTTCAGCCAAGAGACTTGCACAGGGATAAGGTTTCCTTATAGTGTATCTTTGAGTAAGAAATTTCACATGTATATTGATAAAACTTGTTTAGAGTTTCTTTCAAAATTGAGGATGCACTAGGTTCTGTTTTTAATTATCAGGATGCACTAATTTCTCTGCCCATGTTGTTGATGATACATGGAGAGGAGACCTTCTTTAAGTGAATGAACTCCATGTATAAGTTAAAAAGATTGGATCATCTGACATGGACTTAATATGGTGATAATTTTGCACACACACACACACAACACACACACACACACACACACACACACACACACACACACACACACACACACACACACATTGAAAAAAAAATCCATATAATACTGTAAATACATGAAAGCCTTTTAAGTAATGATGTAGCCACTATGATCATAAGTGCCTTTTAAATGTTTTGTTTTGAGAGTTTGAGTACATATATGCTGAGTTGATAGTCATCAGATTTGCTTGAGTTTATTAAAGACATAGTTACAATAACTAATACCTTTAAGTGAGGATGTTATGTTATGTAGAGTGAAAGGCAATCATTCAATTTCACAAACATTTAAATAAAAACTAGGTCATGAAATATAACTGGTTTGTATCTTACCATTTCAGACCCTACTAAGTTTATCCAGTGACCTGAGTTTGTCCTTCCTTACATGAGGTTAGTCACAAGTAGGTTCTGGGATTTGTGGTGTATCCTTATTTCCAGTGGGTAGTGTAGTACAGCTCCTGTATTTGGGGAATTTGAAGTAAATTTTTATTGCAGAATTAACAATGATATGTTTCAGGTACATAAGGAGATGTGAGGTGATATTGATGAAAAAACGAGCTGTAACGCAGCTAATTAAGTAATGGTTTGTGGCTGTAGTGTGGTTTGTAGACTTTAGTGATGGGCTAATTGTTTCATGATACTGGAAATAATATTGTAGTTCTGTGGTGAGTGCTGCAAGAATACTACCACCCTATTCCTTGCGGATTGTTAAAAGCGACAAAAAAGGGACATAGTGAGGGATCTTGGAAGTTCCTCCTCTGTATTCTCTCCTAAGAAAAGGGGAGGGGAGAGCAAAGTCTCTGGAATCTTAAATGCCTAATCAAGGCTAGGTAGCCCCTTTTAATGGGAATATAAGTGAGATATATAGACAAATAAATAGGAAATATTGTATTGCATATCACCTGGTCATTATTTTGCACTTGACACTAAAATGTATGTGCAACAGTGCTCTCTTAATGAATAGCATGAAAGTTCAAACTACAGCATATTGCTTTGGACTCTTGAAGTGCTCTGCTTATTAAAGGTTTGATAGAGGGAGGAAGCCTTAGGTGTAACAATGAGGTGAGTGGCATCAAGTTGTGTGTGGTGAGTTGTCTGAGGTTCTTGGGTGGGCAACTGCAGCCTTCTAAACTTCCTTTTCTCCCTGTATTGAGGTAATTCCTGGCATGGTGGATGGAACAGCAATGCGGTGGAGGTGGTGGTGTGGTCTGGTATGAAGTGGTAGCGTGGACTTCCTCACCTGCCTCACTAGCGCTATTGTGATGAGTAGCTGGGCAAGGGTGAAGGAGAACAGGGAGGCGAGGCGGCTCAGGAGGAAGTGAGGTGGCAGCATTAGGGCAAAGAGGCAGTGGTCAAGGGTGAGTTGGAGGACGCCACTCACTGCCACCAGCACCAGCAAGCGGCGGGGTGTGTGGTGCTGCCCAGGGGAAGGAGAGAAACACATAGAAGTTCTTATAAGGTTGTCTCCAAGATAATGGATGCTATCAGATTTCTTGACCTCATTTGCTCTTAATTTATGCACTACAAGAGGCAAGGCACCAGCTGAGATAAAGATTAAATAAACCCGTTATTTAATCTTCAATCCATGCAAATGCCTTATACCCCTGAGCCTACCTATAAACCAGCCCTATCAACAAAACTCAAACAATGATTCTCACTCGTGCCCACACAAGTAGTGGATGTGATGGTCTGTAGGTGAGGAGGCGTGGAGCCCACACCGCCAACAAGGAGATGAACAGGGCAGTAAGGAGCACAGTGAAGCGTGTGATGAGGGGCGGTGCTGTCTCAAGGAAGACCAGCTGCCCACACCAAGGATCATACTGACACATCCAGGCAGGCACACGGCGGGCCTGGGTGAAGTGAGGACTGAGGATTAGAGGGGATAGGATCATTATTACAGTGAGAAAGGGGTAAGGGAGGGCCTTGCTGAGGGATGGAGGGAAGAAGGGTTACACCTAAGTGAGGGAGGGAAAAATGAATACTGACTTACTGCAGTGGATGAGGGAGAGAGGGAATGAAGAAAGACAGTGCAGTCTGAGTGAGGGAGGAAAGGAATGATGGGCGACTTACCTACATTTGGGTGAGGGAAGGTATGACTGAAGGGTGACTTACTATAGCCTGAATGAGGGAAGATAAGATTGAAGGGTGACTTATATAGATATGGACGAGGGAGGGAAAGAATGATGGGTGACTACTCTAGAATTGGGTGAGGGAAGGTAATCCTGAAGAGTGACTTACTGCAGCCTGGGTGAGGGAGGGCACCATGCACCACCGTCCATCCGTCACTGACACTCGACACATGTAGGGCGACCGAAACTTGTCCACCAGCCATGCCTTGCACCACGCCTCCACGCACTCCTGCAGCGCGCCCACCACCCACAGCCGCCACACCCACACCCCCACGCCACTACTCCTCTGGTGGGGATGAATGAATGACGGAACAGA
The DNA here is from genome assembly GCA_029783475.1 of Metacarcinus magister. Classification (NCBI taxonomy): domain Eukaryota; kingdom Metazoa; phylum Arthropoda; class Malacostraca; order Decapoda; family Cancridae; genus Metacarcinus; species Metacarcinus magister. The sequence continues at coordinate 2,542,981 of JAPQNM010000016.1, forward strand.
GAGGAAGACAAAAGATGCGGACAATAATATGCACGAAATTATAATTCTTTGTAATTGATGTATTTTTGAATTAACTCACGAGGTCTATTCTTATTACTAAATCAATGTTATACTGATAAGTGTTTGAGTTAGAGTGACACAGCACATCAGGCAACTCACCTGACTGACTTCCTTACATTAATTAGTCTGCTGTTCTCCTTACCTGCGCCATAGTAGTGAATTCCTCTATAGTAGAACCATCATTCTTCTCTCCACTGTGGATATAGGACTGGCTCTGTTACCGTGTGGTTGTTATGAATTTTGGCTCAAGACATGGAGGAGGTGAAGGTAGAGCGAAGGGAAGGAGGAATCAGCGGCCTGCGTTGCTTGAGTACTGAACAGGGAAACAATGTCAGATGAGAGGACTCGTTTGTTTTGTTATCTTATCACCGTATCTAGATTCTTATATCGGTTACTTCATGTGTGTTGAGGATAAGCCATCGAGAGAGAGAGAGAGAGAGAGAGAGAGAGAGAGAGAGAGAGAGAGAGAGAGAGAGAGAGAGAGAGAGAGAGAGAGAGAGAGAGAGAGGAGAGGAGAGAGAGAGAGAGAGAGAGAGAGAGAGAGAGAGAGAGTAAAAATAATGAATAAGTGGTGTGTGTGTGTGTGCGCGTGTGGTGCCCCAGCCCGCCACCCAACGTGCGTGTGTGTCCCTCCCTTTGTGTTTTGTATATACGTACTGTACTACGTGTGAATGACAGGGCGGAGCTGGGGCTGTTTTTTCGTGGTGACAGGAGAGGAGCCTGTTTCTCGCATCAACTGCTTCGCCTCGTCACATTCACGGATTCCCTTACTTGTCTAGCCTCCAGTCCTTGAAGGCTGCCGCTCCTCACCACTCCATTCAGCGGGGCAACAAGTAACTTTAATTTTTATCGCGGCTGGAATTGACGACTGTTTAATATAAGACAAGTTGTTTAAATGACTGACAATCGGAGTGTCGTTGCCACCTCGCCACAAAGGATGTCCCCGCTCCATTCATTGGGTTTAGCAAATAACTTTAATTTTATCATGGCTGGGGTTGTCAACTGAATGAACTTTCAATTTATTGTTATTGTAATTATAAGAATAATCTATATATCTATGTTCATAGTTACATTATTATGCCTGTGTAATCGTTCTTTAACAAGTTACTATCATTAACCTTTTCGCGTACATTAAAAAAACGTTTAATATTTCATTATAAAAGACAAACTTTAAGTACAAGAATTTAGTATAGAAAGCTCTTTGCATGTTTATTTTCCTTGAATTCTCCAAAGTGTAATTTTCATTTGATCACTTCTAGGAAAGTCATGCAGATAAATTGAATAGAGAGTGTTAATTAGAATGATAAGAGGTTATACACGTCCATTGGTCCAGGACAGATGTTTAGTGTCCTTCAAGATGTGGTGTGAGTGATATCAGGCATCCAGGATCTTGTGTCCCTGGTTCCATTGTGAGATCTTTGTCTCTTAAAATTAGTGGGTCCTTGTATTTTTTCAGAAAGTGTCTATTTTCGTCACTCCCACACACTTCTGGCCCTCCTCCCTCCCACTCACACACATGCCTCCCTTCTCCCCTCCGTAATCATGTTTCTCCCTTCTCTCCCTCTCCCTTTTCTATACACATTCCTCTCCCTTCCTTTCCAATCTCCTTGCTATATTTTTTCTTCTATTTCATCGTCAATACATGTGATTCATTCTCACTCCTTTGCTCTCCCTTGCCCTCCCTTACTCCCTTTCCAAGGACACCGCAGCTCACGCCCTTGACTCTCAGCACTTAGCACGCCTCCACATCTGCCAATGGTGCTACTGCGGGCGTTGTTATCTAGGGCATCAGAGCAGGCTAAGGAATGCTAAAGACTCGATCCTCACTCCAACCCTGTAATTACGTGTCGCGAACTGCCTCCTCTGTCTGTCCCTGTATCTGTGTTTTCTCTCTCTCTCTCTCTCTCTCTCTCTCTCTCTCTCTCTCTCTCTCTCTCTCTCTCTCTCTTCTCTCTCTCTCTCTCTCTCTCTCTCTCTCTCTCTCTCTCTCTCTCTCCTCTCTCTCTCTCTCCTCTCTCTCTCTCTCTCTCTCTCTCTCTCTCTCTCTCTCCTCTCTCTCTCTCTCTCTCTCTCTCTCTCTCTCTCTCTCTCTCTCCTCTCTCTCTCTCTCTCTCTCTCTCTCTCTCTCTCTCTCTCTCTCTCTCTCTCTCTCTCTCTCTCTCTCTCTCCTCTCTCTCTCTCTCTCTCTCTCTCTCCTCTCTCTCTCTCTCTCTCTCTCTCTCTCTCTCTCTCTCTCTCTCTCTCTCTCCTCTCTCTCTCTCTCTCTCTCTCTCTCTCTCTCTCTCTCTCTCTCTCTCTCTCTCTCTCTCCTCTCTCTCTCTCTCTCTCTCTCTCTCTCTCTCTCTCTCTCTCTCTCTCTCTCTCTCTCTCTCTCTCTCTCTCTCTCTCTCTCTCTCTCTCTCTCTCTCTCTCTCTCTCTCTCTCTCTCTCTCCTCTCTCTCTCTCTCTCTCTCTCTCTCTCTCTCTCTCTCTCTCTCTCTCTCTCTCTCTCTCTCTCTCTCTCTCTCTCTCTCTCTCTCTCTCTCTCTCTCTCTCTCTCTCTCTCTCCTCTCTCTCTCTCTCTCTCTCTCTCTCTCTCTCTCTCTCTCTCTCTCTCTCTCTCTCTCTCTCTCTCTCTCTCTCTCTCTCTCTCTCTCTCTCTCTCTCTCTCTCTCATGTGTGTATTGGCTTTGTTATTATTATTATTGATTATGTTGTTGGAAATGTTGGTAGTAATAGTAGTGATAGTAGTTGTAGTAGTAATAGTAGCAGTAGTAGTAGTAGTAGTAGTAGTAGTAGTAGTAGTAGTAGTTGTAGTAGTAATAGTAGCAGTAGTAGTAGTAGTAACAACAGCAGCATCAATTGTAGTAATTATGTTGTTACTACTTTTATTAATCAACAAAGTAAACTAATTGACATAATGGAAATAACATGCACACCATACCCTCGCTCTATACTGCAAACCACTTGAGTGTGTATCGTCATTATCTCTCTCAAAACATGTAATAGAGTAAAATACATTATGCTGGGTAATACAAGCTTGCAAGGACACACACACACACACACACACACACATAAAAAAAATATGAGAGAGAGAGAGAGAGAGAGAGAGAGAGAGAGAGAGAGAGAGAGAGAGAGAGAGAGAGAGAGAGAGAGAGAGAGAGAGAGAGAGAGAGAGAGAGAGAGAGAGAGATGCTTGCAGGAAGTACTTACACAAACAATTCTATAAAAAAACAAAGCTTCAGCAGATGTGTAGCTCCGTGTGTTAATGAAAGAAAGAAGGGAAGGCAAAGGAGGCATGAAGAGGAGGAGGAGGAGCAGGAGGAGGAAGAGGAGGAGGAGGAAACCTTACAATTTTCCCTCCTGTTTTCCGTCTATCTTCAGTCAATCTTTATCTTCCTGTCAGATTATATAGTTTCCTTATTTTTTAATTTCTAATCCTCTCTATTTACTTTTGTATGTATTTAGTTTCTCCAAGCTTTCTCTTTTTTTACCTCTTTTCTTTCTTTTTCCTCCTATCGTCTCTCTTCCTTCACATCACCACCTCCGTTTCTTTTTTTTAGTTATTTCTTAGATTTTTCTTTCTCTTCTTACCTTCTTCCTCTTCTTTCCTCTCTTTTCTCCTCTTCCTCTCGTACATAAGCATTTTTCTTTCTTTAATTATTATTTATCATCATCATCATCATCATCGTCGTCATCATCATCATCATCATCATCATCATCATCATCATCATCATCATCATCATCATCATCATCATCATCATCATCATCATCATCACGTTTCTTTCATTAATTATTTCATCAATTTTTTTTATATTTACTTCATACATCAGCTCACTATCTACTTCTGTGTATTTACTAAACTATTTTACTAACTTCTTTCTCTGTTTCCTTTTGTTTTTCACTTTTTACTATCTACCTTCTTATCCATCTCTCTTTACTTATCCATAGACATTCACTTTTCTTTCTTATACCTCTTTTTGTTAATTTCTGTTATCCATTTTTTTCTATCTTCTATCCATTCACCTTCACCATTTCCTATTTTACCTCCGTTATCCATTCCCTTCCATCCACCT